>ML664180.1:7282502-7296528 GCA_007570785.1 Antilocapra americana | reverse complement strand
ATTGGGTTGTTTATTTTTCTAGAATGGAGCTGCAGGAGTTGCTTGTATATTTTTGAGATTAATTGTTTGTCCGTTGCTTCATTGGCTATTATTTTCTCCCATTCTGAAGGCTGTCTTTTCACCTTGCTTATAGTTTCCTTTGTTGTGCAGAAGCTTTTAATTTTAATTAGGTCCCATTTGTTTATTCGTGTTTTTATTTCCAATATTCTGGGAGGTGGGTCATGGAGTATCCCACTTTGGTTTATGTCAGAGAGGGTTTTGCCTGTGTTATCCTCTAGGAGTTTTATAGTTTCTGGTCTTATGCTTAGATCTTTGATCCATTTTGAGTTTATCTTTGTGTATGGTATTAGAAAGTGTTCTAGTTTCATTCTTTTACAAGTGGCTGTCCAGTTTTCCCAGCACCACTTGTTAAAGAGGTTGTCTTTTCTCCATTGTATATTCTTCCCTCCTTTGTCAAAGATAAGGTGTCCATAGATGCATGGATTTATCTCTGGGCTTTCTATTCTGTTCCATTGATCTATGTTTCTGTCTTTGTGCCAGTACCATACTGTCTTAATGACTGTGGATTTGTAGTATAGCCTAAAGTCAGGTAGGTTGATTCCGCCAGTTCCATTCTTCTTTCTCAAGATTGCTTTGGCTATACGAGGTTTTTTGTATTTCCATACAAATTGAGAAATTATTTGTTCTAATTCTTTGAAAAAGACCTCTGGTAGCTTGATAGGAATTGCGTTGAATCTATAGATTGCTTTGGGTAGTATACTCATTTTCACTATATTGATTCTTCCAATCCACGAACACGGCACATTTCTCCATCTGTTTGTGTCCTCTTTGATTTCTTTCATCAGTGTTTTATAGTTTTCTATATACAAGTCTTTTGTTTCTTTAGGTAGAAATATTCCTAAGTATTTTATTCTTTTTGTTTCGATGGTGAATGGAATTGTTTCCTTAATTTCCCTTTCTGATTTCTCACTGTTAGTGTATAGGAATGCCAGGGATTTCTGTGTGTTGATTTTGTATCCTGAAACTTTGCTATATTCACTGATTAGCTCTAGTAATTTTCTGGTAGAGTCTTTAGGGTTTTCAAAATAGAGGATCATGTCATCTGCAAACAGAGAGAGTTTTACTTCTTCTTTTCCAATCTGGATTCCTTTGATTTCTTTATCTGCTCTGATTGCTGTGGCCAAGACTTCCAAAACTATGTTGAAAAGTAGTGGTGAGAGTGGGCACCCTTGTCTTGTTCCTAATTTCAGGGGGAATGCTTCAAATTTTTCACCATTGAGGATAATGTTTGCTGTGGGTTTGTCATATATAGCTTTTATTATGTTGAGGTATGTTCCTTCTATTCCTGCTTTTTGGAGGGTTTTTATCATAAATGGATGTTGAATTTTGTCAAAGGCTTTCTCTGCATCTATTGAGATAATCATGTGATTTTTATTTTTCAATTTGTTAATATGGTGTATTACATTGATTGATTTGCGAATATTGAAGAATCCTTGCATCCCTGGGATAAAGCCTACTTGATCATGATGTATGATTTTTTTAATGTGTTGTTGGATTCTATTTGCTAGAATTTTGTTAAGGATTTTTGCATCTAAGTTCATCAGTGATATTGGCCTGTCGTTTTCTTTTTTTGTGGCATCTTTGTTGGGTATTTCTTTGGAATTTGGAAAATGGTGACTTTCTACCTTGTCATCCTGTTGTCAGAAATGAGCTGTAATGATGTTAGAAGGACATGTTCCCCCTCATCTGCTATTTACTTGTTGGTAGAGTTTATAGGCAAAGGCAGATTAAATGCTAGATTTTTTTTGTTTACCCGATTTCCTAGATAGTAAGTTGGTTTCCCGTCATTCTCAGAACGTGACTGGTAATCCATTTTTTAAAAACCATAGTTAGAAACTCATGAATTTAAACATATTTGGGCTTTAGTCAGTTGTGATTCTTGCTCCAGGTCAAACTGTCCTGTTTGGCCACTGTGGTGCCCTTCAGGTTGGTTACTGAGACCCTTTGACATAACCCTCGCACTCAATGATAGCTTCCTTGATCTCAGATGCTTTGATAAAATGTTCCAAGCTCATCATGTACATTTCTTGTCCCAGATGTACAATCAACCATTTCTCTGCAAAGCCTTGGTTATTTTAATGGAAAATGGAGTTTCATCACCACATCTGGGTGCTTTGCTTCTGTCTTGGTTATTATTTCTAGGCCATTTCAGTCTTTTCAGTGGACACATACATACAAAACACAGCTTTTAAGGTAAAATAGCTCACAAGTTCATATTGACATTTCTAGTTTACACTTAAGTTTATAGGGTTTTCACCTTCATCTCATATATCACATATATATTTCCTTCTTCACCAAGAATCCTAATTCTCTAGTACATTGAGGATGATAGAATTAGAATTATCCCATAGTTGTCATCAGGGTTCCCTGGTGGCTCAGACAGTAAAGGGTCTGCCTGCAGTGCGGGAGACCTGAATTCTATCTCTGGGTCAGGAAGATCCCCTGGAGAAGGAAATGGCAACCCATTCCAGTATTCTGGCCTGGAAGTCCAGTGGATGGAGGACCCTGGTGGGCTATAGTCCATAGGGTCTCAAAGAGTCGGGCAGGACTGAGTGACTTCACTTTCACTTTCATAGTTGTCATTAGTTTTTCCCACTTTCTACATATGGCGAAAGTGTTAGATTTAGGTACGCAATTGTGTTCAACTCTTAGTGACCCCATGGACATAGCCCACCAGGCTCCTCTGTCCTGACAGCTCGTCTGCCCTCCTCTGGAATTCTCCAGGCAGGAATAGTGGGGTGGAGAGCCATTCTGGGTCGGGAAGACCCCCAGGACTAAACCTGAGTCTCCTGCATTGACAGGTAGATTCTTTACTGTCTGAGCCCCCAGAGAAGCCCATATGGTAGTTTCAGGATGATAATACTTGTACATCACCAATTATGATTACTAAAATGTTAATTTTTTTTTTTTTTGCTAATACTGTATTCCCATTCTCCTCCCAAATATTTTCAATGGGAATTCTCTATCATGTAGTCATTACATAGTCTCTCATTTTCAACCCTTATTTGGTATTCATTCCATAAATGCTGTATGTTTAATGCCTGCCACAAGAGCTCATGTAAATATCCTTTTAGTTATTTTTGGTATTTTGAAGTGCGTTTGAGTAGGTTTCTTAGAAAGGATTCCTGGAAACAGCAGCCTCTCAGTCACGGTATGTCAATAATAGTGCTCTTTATACTTGATAATCAGTTTTGCAGGATATAAAGTTCTGGGTCACATGTTCTTTCTGGCATAGAGCACTGCTTTCAAAGTCTGGTGACAGTGTAAGTTTTCCCCTTTTTAAAAATCATATGTTGTCTTTGCCTAGAAGCTCAAAGGAATTTTTTCCTTGGTGTCCAGTAATTTTATTAGAGTATGTCTTGGTGTTGGCTGTTTTTGTTGTTCTGGGGTTATGTTCTCAGGTATATAGTATAATCTTCCAATATATAGACAAATCATTTAAAATGTTTTTACATAGCTCTTCTTGAATTATAATTTTTGGTACACTGCTCCATTGCCTTCAGGTTTCTTTTTCTCTTTTAGGAACTCTTCTTATTCATATGATAGCTTGTCTTTGCCTGTCTTGATTAATTGCTACTTTCTCTGGAATCCCGTGGTCTTGCTCAACTGACTTATTAGTTCTGGTAGTCTTTTTATTCCTTTAGGATATTTTACATACTCAATTATTTCATTTGTGAAGAAACCTTTTAAATTCCTTTCCCCTGTGTTTGTATGCATTTTCTTTCCTTATAGCTAGGCCTCTATTATAATATTGAATAAAAATGATATGAATGGGCATCCTTGCGTTATTTCTCATCTTAGGGAGAAAACCTGTTAACTTGTTAATTACAGATAATATGCAGTACCTTGTTTATTAGTTGTGAGATAAAAATGAAGGAATGTCAATCTAATACTGTTGGTTCTCTGTTTTTCTCATGTATATAGATATGTGTGCATTACTTCTGTGCATTAGTAAAATATAGTCACTTATAGAACCAATTAATTGATTAATTTCAGTAGAATTCAGAGAAAAATCTCCAGAGGAAAATGGAAACTTTAACCATGGTAAATTAACCATGGATGTCAGCTAGCCTTAATAATTAAAAAAAAATCACGAGAATGACATGATTTGTTTGTACAGATAAAGGGAAATGGATCATTAGTAAGGTTATACAGTTAAACTAAACCAAATCTTTTCCTTCATTCTTAACGTGTATAGGTTTTGACTCCAAATATTGCATGCTTGCTATATAGCAATTATTGAATAATAGCATTATTCAATAAGCATTTGTTAAGTAAAAATATTTTAATTGCTGCAGTCCTATATGTTGTTCTTTGTGTGTACACACACCACACACACACACACACACACACACACACACACACACACACACACATGTTGTTTTACCTGTCTCAGTGGAAGCCTGTAGTCCCTTTCTGTATGCTTCTGCTGATAATGATGAAATAATAATGAAGCAATCTTCTCTTTAGTTTATTAGGGTATGCTTTAGTTTGAATCATGTTGCTAAATGGTGAATGTCATTTGCTTGGTTATTTCAGTTGATGATTTGAATTGGTATCAAGGTGATGAAGTTTGCCCTTTGGCTGGTGTTGCAAACAGAAAAACCTTGACAGCCTCCCCCGCCCCAAAGAAGATTTTGGTAATGAGGCGTTTTCACACAGAAGGCAGTGTTTGTTTTGCTGAAATTGCTTTGCTTTCTAGTAGAGTTGAGTCGTGGCTCCAAGGTTTGTCTGTGAGGTTAAAAAAGAAAAAATCATGTTTGTGATCAATGTCTTTCTCATCTGAGGTCAGAGTGATTATAACTAATAGCTATATTACTTTTCTGAAGATAAAATAAAAATTTAAAGAAAGAGTAATGGAGGGGACAAAGGAGAGAGTTGAAAGGAAAATGGTGCTGTTTAAACACTATAAAAATAGTTCTGAATATGATAGTAATTCTTACAGACTGTTTATTTGATTTCTGAAAGTCAGAGACCTTAGACCATAGGCTTCAGAGTACATAAATGGTGTTGATACTAATTGAAGGTAGTTCCTTTGATTGGATTATCTATATCCCTGGTGATGAAAAAGATGGATTCCTGCTTAGTGTTGGCCTTATTAAATATTAAGGGACATAAACATGGCTCTTAATCACAACTTTAGTGAATGATTGGTTCTAGTGTTATTTCCTGCTAATTGCCTTTTCATTGGTTTATTATATTACAAGAAGTTTCTTGAAAATGTACTCTGATGTGTGTAAAGAGAATCATCTAGGTATTACCCTCAGGGAACTTACAGTCTTGTAGGGCAGAGATGTCTATTGAAAGACAGTACTACATAGATCAGTGCTTAAGATTGGAAATCGTTTGCCTTAACAGTATTGATCATTTAAGACAATGACTTCTTCTGAATTAGCTAGTTCAACTAGAGTATGTTAAAAATGAGATTTTAATAGCACCTAGGGACTTCTCTGGTGGTCCAGTGGCTAGGACTTGTACCTCCAATGCAGGGGGCTTGGGTTTGATCCTTGGTTGGAAAACTAGATCCCACTTGCCTCAATGAAGACCCGATACAGCCAAATAAGTAAATAAATATTTGAAAAAAAAATAGCACCATAAAATGCTGATATTCTCTCCCTGTCTCTTCCCCTCTAATGAAACCTCTTGACCATGCAGGAGTTAGGGCTGCCTGAAGCCCAGTTAGGGCCGTTTCACTGAACCTCTTCTGTTGCCTCAGTCCTGTGGGTGGGGATGCCACAACTGTGTAAATCAGCCAAAGAGATGACAGCTGCAGGCTCTCCCCCTTCCCAGGGCTAAGTGTTTCCTGCTTGGCCAGTTTAAACAAAGCATGTTTCTGGTACTGCCACCAGAGGACCAGTTTTCCCATTAACTAACGCCTTTTTGGAAAAGTGATTTTGAAAAGATGCAAAAAACCTGAAAATTTTGTTTAGGAATCTTTTATAAGCTTTTACAACAGCTTTTTATTCAGACTATATAAACCAATTGTAAATTCTAATTTTGCCTGTGTCTCCCACCAGAAATCAGGTTGGGATCTAATAGTACTCTAGCTCAAATTGTACTCAGGTTGGAACTCTATGTATGGGTGAAAAAGACCCGAGTATGTGTTTTTCTTCAGAACCTTTATTCTTGTAATACCATGTTTAGTTGGAACAAGAACTGTGAATTTTCTTCATTCCTTCCTCAAAATATAGATTCCTATCGTAAATTAATTTTGGTCTTTGTTGGTAGAGGTGATAATTAGAGTAAATTATAATTAAATGTGCAAATTGGATGGCGAATGAATAAATGTAACAGCTGATCAAGATACTTCTTTTCGGTGTCACCTTATTAAGGTCTTCCTATATACTGATATATTTTGAGGGTTTTTTTTTTAAACAACTTTTTGTTTTTCCTTTCTTTGTTCCTTTTCTCTGTTGAAGGATATTCTCAAGTGTTTGCTATGACTGGAGTATCAGTGTATTGATCATAGGGAGGTGAACTAGTTACATATTAGCTTTTCATTTTATGAAAATACTAAGTGCTATGCAAGTTCTAAATGCAGTTTTAAGAAATATTTTAAAAAGTCTATTTGTAGTGAGGTATCATTTATACAGTGGTCTGATGTTCATTAGCTTCATTCATCTTACTTTGCCTTGAATTTTGAAGTTACATAAATTCACTGAACCTTCAACATCATGATATAGGATGGGGGGAGCCTTGTTGTATGTACCCTCTTAGGTTTAGCAACTGGGGCACGTAAATTAAAGTGATAAAAGAAAACTAATCAGGAAAACAGATGTAACTATGTAAGTATGCAGGAGTTAGAATGTGGAGATTATTACCCTTTAACAAAGGGGGTAAAGAATTGAGAAGAATTTAGGGGTTTGGGGTTTATTGGAGAGGTGTAAATTATGAGAAGATGATTAGGAGATATATAGTAAGAAAGGCTTTTTAGTAAGGCTTATTATGCAGGTAAGAGTCTGGTGATAAGAGGTGTGTCTGGAGTAATTCTCTTCCTGGGACTAGAGAGGGAGACACATTTGCAAATGGAAGTTTATGTCCTGCTTTTTACAGATAAAAAAGGTTTTTTCCTGAGTCTGCTATTTCTTAATTGCCTTCAGCTCAAAATAGTTCATATGCCAAATTGGCATATTTTGGGTTGACATATTCTAACCCTTCAATGAGAAAAGGTTCTAGGTGACTGATAACATTGCACCAGATTTTATGAGGCCTTGTTTGTCGTTGTTTAGTTGGCTAAGTCATGTCTGACTCCTTTGCGACTCCATGGATTCTAGCCTGCCAGGCTTCTCTGTCTGTGGGATTTCCCAGGCAAGAATACTGGAGTAGGTTGCCATTTCCTTCTCCAGGAAATCTTCCCAATCCAGGGATCGAACTCACATCTCCTGCATTGGCAGGCGGACTGTTACCACTGAGCCATCACTTTTTTTTAAACTGGTGTATCCCTTGATCAAAAGTTTGGTTGTTACTTGTCCATAAACTACTTGTATTTAACTCAAGTTCTAAAGACCCTGATGCTGGGAAAGATTGAGGGCAGGAGAAGGAGACGACAGAGGATAAGATGGTTGGATGGCATCACCGACTCGATGGATATGAGTTTGGGTAAACCCCAGGAGTTGGTGATGGACAGGGAGGCCTGGCATGCTGTGGTTCATGGGGTTGCAGAGAGTCGGACGCGACTAAATTGAACTGAACCTTGCACTTTATTAAAATATATTGCCTTTATATTTCTGTTCAGTTTGCATATTTCACGCTTTTGTTTTGATCTTTTAAATTTTATGTGTATTCCTGGAGGTGCAAATTCCTTTTGGTGTCTGACAGATCTCTAAACATATATTGTACATGTTATAGAAAATATTTCATTAATGAATTTGTGAAAATAATTTAAAATGAAGTTTTTGATCGTTTCAGAATTACTGCAGAAATTTTTGTAGATTCATTGCATGGCAGTTAGAAATGGTGGTAGATTTGGATAGCAAAGTTAGAAGTGTCTTGAAGTAATAGCTGATACATGGGGAAAAGAAGAATCTATATATATGGCTTACTGAGATTGTTTATTATGGGGCCACCCAACCTTATGGATCTTGTTATCCTCTGGTTAGGACATCATTATATCAAAGCAAAGGGTAGTGATGCGTGAAGACCAGTACTGTCTTTACTCTGATCTTGGGCAATCTATTTAATCCTTGTGGTCCTCTGTTTGCTTTGTGAAATGACAGGGTTGGAAAGTTTTAGATGTGTCTTATAGATGTGAAAGTCTATCTCCAGTGGCAGACTGTGCCTTTTCTAAGGCAGTTAAATACAGGTTCAATTAGGTTCACAGCTTCTTATGTAATAAGAAGTATAGGCATGCCACGTATTTTGAAAATATTTCCTTGAAGTGGTTACATATATTTTGCCTGGGATGTAGGCCAGTGTGTAGAGGATAAAGCTTTGGGAGGTGAAAGAAGGCAAATGAGAATGACTAACTGGAAGCTATCTAGAAGTAGAGTTTAATAATATAAACATATAGACAAAAACAGGTATGCGGTGACTAAACAGGAAATTTTGAATAATAAACTTGATTCCTTTGAGGAAGTAAAGCCAAAGCCATACGTCCACTTACAGAGGATATTGTAGAAAAGATTAACCATTTGAGTAAAATCTGGGCAACCTTCCCATCCAAGAGGAGATCTGGGAATGCTGAGAACCACTTTGAGGTTACCTAAGTAAGTTAGGAAAGTAGACAGGGAGGTGTATGGCACATCTGTCCTCTTAGGTTGGTCTGTATACCAAGGTGATGTCTCCAAGAAGCTGGTCGGCCTGCCTTACCGCAGATACTGGACGGTCGCTCTCTTGCTCTGTTTAGGTGTCAGGTTTCTAACAACAGTGTTACTAGTGTCCTCTTTATTTTTCTTAATTCCTTATCCAATAGAGGTGACTATTATTTACAATTTCGGATACTTTCTTTCAGAATCCCTGGTGGGATTCAGAGAGAAGCACCTTCCCGTAAGCCTGAGGAATCGTTCTTATTCTCTGCCCTTGACTCCCTTTGTAGCATGAGGTCACGGAGGCCCACTTGGTGCTCCAGAACCACGTTTCTTACCTTCTACCCAGCGTGCAAGCACCATTCACCATTTTCACCATTCGTGCAGGAGTCCTTCCTCCTCTTCCTTCCAAAACTTCCTGTCTTTGGTCTCTTCCCCATCCCCTATCACTTTTCTCCTGAAGCTATTAAAATTTTTTTTTATTATTATTATTTTTGAAGGTTCATATGTAGGGGACTTTCTGTAAGTCTCTACTTACATTACAACAGACAATGACCCACCAAACCCCTGCATGTCACAGAATAAATCCTAGTCCCTGATCTGTTACAGGAGCTCCTCCAGCCCTAACAACACCTGGCCTCGTCATGGGATTTCAGTTCAATACTAGAATTATCATTAAGTCCACTAATACTCTGACAGTATATGGATAATGATGAGACATCATCCGAGAAAGCCCCCGCCAAGGCCATCCTACACCAACTGTTCAGAAAGGACTTTGATCTGGACTAACTCTTTCCATGTTTTCAGAAGTCCTGTTTTTTTCTTTTTTTTTTTTTAAACACATCTCTCCCTTTCCTCTCCTCTCCCTTTGTCCATAAGTCTATTCTCTGTGTCTGTTTCTCCATTGCTGCTCTGTAAATAAATTCTTCAGTACCATTTTTCTATATTCTGTATATATGCATTAGAATACAATATTTATCTTTCTCTTTTTGACTTGCTTCACTCTGTCTAATAGGTTCTAGGTTCATCCACCTAGTTAGGACTGACTCAAAGTCATTCCTTTTTATGGCTGAGTAATATTACATTGTGTATATATACCACAACTTCTTTATCCATTCATCTGTCGATGGGTATCTAGCTTGCTTCCATGTTCTAGCTATTGTAAATAGTGCTGCAATGAACAATGGGATACATGTGTCTTGTTCAGTTTTGGTTTCCTCAGGGTGTATGCCTAGGAGTGGGATTGCTGGGTCATATGGTGCTTTTATTCTTAACTTTTTAAGGAATCTCCATACCATCTTCCATAGTGGCTATATCAATTTACATTCCCATCAACAGACTTTTTGATGATGGCCATTCTGACCAGTGTGAGGTGATATCTCATTGTGGTTCTGATTTGCATTTCTCTGATAATGTACAGTGTTGAGCATCTTTTCATGTGTTTGTTAGCCATGTGTATGTATTCTTTGGAGAAATATCCGTTTAGGTCTTTTTCCCACTTTTTGATCAGGTTGTTTGTTTTTCTGGCATTGAGTTGTATGAGCTACTTGTATATTTTGGAAATTAATTCTCTGCCAGTTGTTTCACTTGCTATTATTTTCTCCAATTCTGAGGGTTGTCTTTTAATCTTGCTTATAGTTTCCTTTGTTGTGTAAAAGCTTTTAAGTTTAATCAGGTCCCACTTGTTTACTTTTGTTTTTATTTCCGTTACTCTAGAAGGTGGGTCATAGAGGATCTTGCTTTGATTTATGTCATCTAGTGTTCTGCCTGTGTTTTCCTCTTAAGAGTTTTATAGTTTCTGGTCTTACATTTAGGTCTTTAGTCCATTTTGAGTTTATCTTTGTATATGCTGTTACGAAGTGTTCTAATTTCATTCTTTTCCATGTAGCTGTCCAGTTTTCCCAGCACTATTTATTGAAGAGGCTGTCTTTGCCCCATTGTATATTCTTGCCTCCTTTGTCAAAAATAAGGTGCCTGTAGGTGCATGGGTTTACTTGTGGGTTTTCTGTCTTGTTCCATTGGTCTATATTTCTGTTTCTGTGCCAGTACCAGTCTTGATGACTGTAGCTTCTTCCCAAACTTCCTGTCTTTGATCTCTTCCCCGTCCCCCATCGCTTTTCCCCTGTAGTTTTTTTAAAAAAACCTTTTTATACTTCTTATTGAAATTCCCTTTCCTATAATGAACCAACCTTCTTTACTTTGTTAACCTCTCCACAGCAGTCTGTATCCTTGTCAATTACACCTCAGTGATGCTGGGAAGAAAAAAAAGTCCATGCTCTATTCTCATGGTCTTTCTTAAAGTCACAGAATCCTTTGGTCAAACACAGTGTTTCATAGATTCTTGGTACATAGAGCAGATGAAAGAACAGTAACAGGCTGCAGGAGGAAGAGGAAGACTGTCGGAAAACCCACCTCTCCTTTATAACTGGATTCCCTTGGGTCTCTGTCCATGGGTACCTGCTGCTTCTCCCACAGAGATGTTCGCAGCTCTCCTTGCAATCTTGGCATCTCTGTTCTCCTCTTTTACTCCAAAACCTGGGTTCTAAAGCCTGTTTTTTCCTCCTCTCACTAGATTGTAAACATCTTGAAGAGTAGAGATTATCCTCTTATTTTTTTATTTTCCTATGTTTAGCATGTGGTGACTGATTGATGGTCACTGCATGGATGGAAATGTGAAATGCTGAATTAATGACTCTTCAATAAAGAATAGTTCTTAGAGGTGAACCCAGGAACCTTGTATTGGTAATAAGCACAATAAAGGAAACCTGTTGAACCTGAAATCAAGTACAGATTGCTTGACTGGATTTATATGGCCAGTTCATCAGGGAATGGTAGCTTGTTATGTCCAGATACACCTTGAAGAAATGCCTGCTGTGTCTAGAAGGATTAACCACTGTGGTGATCTGTCTCAGATGCCTACTTGGTTTGCCGCTGTTGTAAGTGTCGAGACACTTTGACCCCTGCGACTCCTCCTTTCTAGTGCAGTGAAGACTGCTCGCCTTATGGTAGCAGTCTATTCCCACGGGTTGTACAGTGTGCAGCCATGTTTTTAGCTTTGTTGGTTAAAATCATATTCAGTCTTGTGATCCTGAGATTACACTCCAGTTACTTTGGATTCGAATGTCTCCAGATACCCCCAGTTACATTTTTGAATATATCTGGATTATTTTTAGGTTGATAAATCCTGTCAAGACTTAGAGTAACTTTATTTTCAACCTTTGGCAGCTCCTAGCCTAATTCTGCAGGTCCCGACAACAGTCATGTCTGGGGACAGTGACACTGTTGGTACAAACTTTCCTCTTTGGCTTAAAACTTAGGAAGGACATTGTGGTTAGTGACACAGATCACAAACTTAGATCCCTAGTTGTTTTGTCTTAGATTATTTGCTGAGATATTTTTATGAGTTTCAGAGGGCTATAGGCCTGCATGTAAATACTTAAAATAGCATCCTCTCACTTGAGTATTTGAATGGAGACAATACTCACGTGCAGAGTAGTTTAGACTGCCTGCTTTGCATAGAAGCCACTGGTTTTGACCCTCTTTCCAGTACTGCTGTGAATAAGAGTTTTTAGGAATATTATCAGTAGACATTTAGAAATAAAAAAAATCAGATGTAGATTTGAGAATACTTTTTCATGAAAGAGAATTTTGATTGAAGGCTTAGATATTCTATGACTATTTTTACATAGATTAAGTGTCAATTTGCAGAAAGGATATAAGGAATAAGAGAAATGAACATGGAGAAGAAGCAACATTTCCTCCTTATCGGCTACTTTTAGAGAGTTGTGCTTTTCTTGATAGATCCATGAATTTATTACTCTCCTATTAGACTATGATTTTGTTCATGAGACTCAGGAAAACAAGAACTGTAAAGTATTAAATAGTGTTTCTACTTTGAAGATGTTCAACATACTGTAATCTTTGTCTTTCTGTGTTGTTTTAATCAAGAAACTTTTGCTCCAATGTTTATTTTACAGTCAAAACTCAAGTTTGATTTATGTTCTGACATGTAAGACTCAAGGAGCCAGGAGATCCTGGGCGCTCATCCCAGCTCTGACACTAATTTCACAAAGCCTGGAACTCTGGACCTCGACCATTGCATCTTCTTAAGTCTCATTTGTGAAATAATGATACTATGTCAGCTTTATCTTCTGTTGTTTTTGTTCAGTCACTAAGTCTTGTCTGACTCTTTGCTACCCCCATGGACTGCAGCACACCAGGCTTCCCTGTCCTTCGCTATCTCCCAGAGTTTGCTCAAACTCATGTCCATTAAGTCAGTGATGCCATCCAACCATCTCATCCTCTGTCGCCCTCTTCTCCTGCCCTCAGGCTTTCCCAGCATCAGGGTCTTTTCCAGTGAGTCAGCTCTGTGCATCAGGATCATCTCTTTGGTCTCCTGCATTGGTAGGAGGATTCTTTACCTCGCACCACCTGGGAAGCCCCGTATTTTCTATGATGCTATGAATTTTAAGAGTCTGTATGAATTATGCTTTTTTATGCTTGGCAGAAAAGAAGAAAAGGTTTCTTTGTCTTCTGTATTATTCAGATTAATGCTTTAGACAAGGATATATTTCTATTTCAATTTAGAAATAGGCTTCAGAAATATGAATGATTATATTGAATTAACTTTTCAATTTTCATTTTAATTGACATTTCAAGGCTATCTAAAATTTATAGTATTTTAGAATTTCTTTTTTTTTTTTTTTATTATTGTTTTTGCCATACATTGTCATGATATCACCATGCGTTTACATATGCTTCCCCTCCGGGTCCCCCCTCCCTCCTCCCTCCCCCCCGGGAAATCTCGCTGCACCAGTCCCGAGCATCAATCCTGGGCTGGCGATTGATTAGACACATGGCAATTAACATGCTTCAATGCCCTTCTCCCATCTCATCCCACCCTTACCCTCATCCACAAAGTCCACAAGTCTATTCTATACATCTGCGTTCCTTTTGTTGTCTCCCATGTTGGGTTCTCATTACTGTCTTTCTAAATTCCATATATATGTGTTAATATACTGTATTGTTGTTTTTGCTTCTGGCTTACTTCACTCTGGATAATGGGCTCCAGTTTCGTCCATCTGAGTAGAATTGCTTCAAATGAATTTTTTTTAATGCTGAGTAATATTCCATTGTGTATATATACCACAGCTTTCTTATCCATTCGTCAGTTGATGGGCATCTAGGTTGCTTCCATGTCCTGGCTATTGTAAACAATGCAG
>ML664180.1:6187261-6552055 GCA_007570785.1 Antilocapra americana | reverse complement strand
GTGTGTGTGTGTGTGTGTGTGTGTGTGTGTGTGTGTGTGTGTGTGTGTGTGTGTGTATCCAGGTGATAATAAATTTAGCTCATTTTCTTTTCTTCTGACAGGTTCAATTCAGGGCAGTTGGTTTATGGAGTACTGCCAAACAGTCCAGGCCCAAGTCAAGTCAGGGCAGGAAGCTTCAAGTGAAAGCCTTCCTTTACCCTGCAGATTGGTGCTTTAGGGTCCAAGTTGTAACTCATTTGTGACTCGGTACACAAAATCGCTTTGCATCCTCGGAGAACACATACCGCATTCAGATGATACTCCATTTGAAATTGTTTTAAGCATAGGACATAAGAGAACAAATACCCTATTTATCATCATTTAGCCTGCTTGGTACTTTAGATATTTCCCCCAATATCTAATTCTTTGGGCGAGTTCTAAGACAACTAATGAATGTGCTATTTCCTTTCGAAACATACAGCTGAAAGACAGGAGGCAAATGAAAACATGAACAGTATCTTTAGTAGGCTCTCAGCATAAGTGAATGCCCAGCAGGCGGCAAGATGATTGGCTTAAGTGTATGGTGCATGTAACTGCTTTTATAAAAGCTGAGCAGCCAGGCCCTGTTTAACGATCAATTAGCTCCCGTTGTATGTGTGGTTAATTGCCACTTTCTTACCAGGGCTTGTCCTAACTTCCCTGGCTCCAACACCTAAAACCTGTGAAAATAGTCTCTTCTGGAACTCCTGACCTTCAGTCTTGGCCTCTGCTTTTTCCCTCCCCTTTCCCACACTCCCCGTGCTGGCCTTTTATCTTGCTTGTTTGCCAATCCCCTGAGACTCTGAATAATTTATTTGAAGTTCCTGGGAAGTTGTGGGGGCTGCAGTCTCAAAACACATTGCACTTTGTTCCTCCTCCGGCAGAAGTAGGTCCTGAAGCCTTTGTTTGAAAGAGGTGGTGCTAAGGATATTTGGGAATTTGCTAACAGTTTTGATTTTGGGGTGTGCACCCAATGAATCCAAAAGCTGGAGGGGGAGGAAGAAAACTGGGGTGGGGGGCGGGGAGGTGTTGCCAAGGGCAAAAATTACTTTGCTTTTTCCCAAAGACTATTTAAAAATAGTGTCTCAAGATTTTAATAGCTGTTCTGTGGTCAAGTAAATTAAAGAAATGCTGGTTAAGAAGATTCTTATTTTTTAAATTGTTCTCTCAATGTATGTTATTCATATCTGTGCAAACATAGTAGAACTTTTCTTGAGTAGCTCTTAGAAATAGAATTACTAAATCTTCGTGTTACAGACATTGGCTTGTGACAGTTTTTCCACCCCAGAGTTGGTTAGGTGTAAAGTGGGGTGGGTGTTGAGAAAACTCAGTGATAGGTTTAGTGAACTAAGATTAAAAATTAAGTTAGACTTTGAAACAATCACTTTACAGTCCCCTCCTCCCGCCCAGAGGGGAAATAGATTATTTTCACATGTAAAAAAGTACATCTGCAAATCGTTTTGAGGTGCTTTTTCTATCCCTAGTGTCTGATAACGGTACAAGATTCAAAAAACAGAACAGTTACAGAAATACCCTTGACCCCTGCATGGTGACCAAGTATAGGGATTTTAGCACAGTGGAAATGAAACATAAGAGTGGGAATCAACTCCCTCTGGTCTTTTTCTCCTTCTATTAGAATTCACCAGGCTCATTCTCATTCCTGTGTTATTGGCTCTAATTTTTTTAGGCTCCGTGATTGCAAGAAACAGACTCACTCAAGTAACTTGACCTCATGGGGCTTTACTACAAAGAAAAGCATGGCTGTCAGAGAATTAAAAACTTCATGAGACTTCTGAGAGAAATATTCAGAACACATGGTTCAAGGGAGCAGGTTAATCAGCTGCCTAATTCAACATCAAGACTGCAAAAATATTAATATTGACCAGGTAGTCTCTCGGATTTCCTGTGTGTCTTGACTATCTCCCAACACCAAATTCTTGATTCTCCATATTTGATTCTTCAAATTCCCTTTTAAGACAGAACTTTAAGTGATCAGTTACTTTATCAGCCACTTGCCAGGCAGTAAATTGGCTGCTTGGGGGTTGCATGGACCAATCATTGATTACTGTTGTTGTTCAGTCCCCAAGTCACGTCCAACTCTTTGTGACCCTATGAACTTAGCACTCCAGGCTCCTCTGCCCTCCTCCAGCTCCCAGAATTTGCTCAAATTCATGTCCACTGAGTAAATAACGCTATCTAACCATCTTTTTCTCTGCTGACCCCTTCTCTTTTTGCCGTCAATATTTCCCAGCATCAGAGTCTTTTCCAATGAGTCAGCCCTTTGTATCAGGTGGCCAAAGTATCGGAGCTTCAGCTTCAGCATCAGTCCTCAATGAATTCAGGCTTGATTGACTGTAGGATGGACTGGTTGGATTTGCTTGCAGTCCAAGGGACTCTCAAGAATTTTCTCCAGCACCACAGTTTAAAAGCATCAGTTCTTCGGTGCTCAGCCTTCTTTATAGTTCAACTCTCACATCCGTACATATCTACTGGAAAAACCATAGCTTTGACTATATGGACCTTTGTCAGCCAAATGATGTCTGCTTTTTAGTACACTAAGTTTGTCCCAGTTTCCCTTCCAAGGAGCAAGTGTCTTTTAACCCACTGATTAGTTGAGTATATTCTTCACTCTCCCATCCCCCCCTGTTTTATCTTTGCTCCTAGACTGTGAAAGTCTTCATACTTCCTCTTACATTCCTTCTTTGTACTTTGTTCCTCCTCTGGCAGAAGTACAGAAGCCTGTCTTTGAAGGAGGTGGTGCTAAGGACACTGGGGAATTTGCTATGTTTTAATTTGATCAAATTAATTTGATATTGTGTACTCCAGGATGGCAAGCCCAAGATCCACAGAGCATGTACCCCTCCTCCCCCACCATCCATAGTATCCTCACTTGGGACAGTTTGGTTTTTATCTGTTTAAATGATTTTTTTTCCCCCTGTAGCTTTAATTTTGTCACTAGGACTTAGGGATATAAACACTGAGATTAAGTGTTTATACTAAGTGAGATTAAACACTGCATTCTAAAGAGAGCACTCAACATTAGGGGCCAGAGAAAGCCCCTTCCCCAATTATCCAAAGCAAAATTGATGGTAAGGTAATTAATACTCTCCTTTTCACCTTCCCACCCCCCAAGTCCAAGTAAGCAGAAGACTGGAGAAAGGGAAGGAAGAGAGAGACGTGAAACATCCTTGAGGGAAGCACAGTGGGTCCTCGCACCTTTGTATTGGATCATCAGCTTGGCTATTCTGCCAGAGAAAGAAGGGGAGGCAGCCTGAAGCAGTGGGGATGGGGGCCGCGGTGGGGGGCCTTCTACTGTTTGACTCAGAAAGGGTGTGAGTTTGCACAGGTCAGATACGCTGAAGTAGGGAGTCTGAGAAGACTGTAGGGAGTACTTTGTGGAGCAGGAATAGAGTGGTAAGGGAGAATCCAAGCTGGCATCCTCCAGGACAGAGGGAAAAATAGGGCTATTCTGCAGAAGAATCCACATATGTGCCCTTGGGAAAAACAGTATTTGGGTTCCCACCCCTCAGCAGGCCATCAATGAACATTGGTCTTTGCTAGAGAATCAGCACAAAGCCAGAGGGCTGGAGCCCTGGCCAGTTCAGTAAAGGGATATTCATGTTGTTTGTCCTTGTCCCCCAACACAGTGGAGGAGCTGGGCTTTGGAATAACGTGAGGAGAAAGGATTCTTACAATCCATGCTGCTGAAGTTGACTCTGGAAGGGAGAGGAGATTTGAATCCAGTTTGAGAGTAAATATAAAAATTGTATTCACTTCTTAAAAAATTGGAAACGAATAGAAAGATATGAACCATACCATTGCTTTTTTTTTCTTATTGCACTATAATCTATGGGTGGAACATCTATGTGGCAAATTGGCAAAAGATATTTCAGGATGGGTGTGAGGCCATTTTATAAATGAAAAGGATGTCTCTCCTCTCTAGTCATCACAAAGCCCAGGATTCACGACTGACTTTCTTTCCCCTTTAGGCAGAGGTGCTCAAAGAAATCCACATGTAAACACACAACTAGAACAGTTCCTCTTTCAGCTATTTTACATAGAAAATTTTGCTTAAAAAAAATTCACTGCTTTAAGATAAGATCATAGAATTTTGAACTTTTTAGATGACAAAAAAAATTGGGGGTCAACAGACCCATTGCCCTACCAAACCCCCCACCTCCCAAATAACCCTGGAAAGCAGTCCATGCTCCCAAATTATTATTGTCAACATTGTGATTAGAATCCCTGTCCCCTCAAAATAAAATAAAGCTCAGTATCTTTCTTTGAGGCCTACTACTAGGTAGGTGTTGGAAGAACACCAATGTGATTGAAACTTTTAAATGATCCTTAGCCTCTTAACTGATAAACATATTTATATTTTAAAAAGATGATGTTATGTTTAATGAAGCTGTTCGTTTGTAGAAGGGTGAATTATTTGACAAGATGAAGTAAGAACATTCAGGAAATGGGGAGATCTCTTCAGCTGTAGGTTAGTAATTGGCCTTTGTTTTGGCAGATTCACTAGGTTTGATCCCTGGGTGGGGAAGATCCCTTGGAGGAGGGCTTTGGCAATCCACTCCAAGCATTCTTGCCGAGAGAATTGGCCTTTGTTTGGCAGCCTTGGGAATCTGTTGCAGCATTGATTCCTCTAAATTGTTTCATCTTCTCCCAGTTAATTCCCCTTCCCCTTCCAAACTCACATGTTCTCTAAAAGAGTGGGAGGGGGACTTCCCTGGCCATCCAGGAATTGAGACTTCACCTTCCAGTGCAGGGGGTGCGAGTTCGATTCCTGGTCAGGGAGCCAAGATTTCCACCTGCCTTGTGGCCAAAACCTAAAACAGAAGCCATCTTGTAACATATTCAATAAAAACTTAAAAGATGGTCCACATCAAAAAAACATCTTTAAGAAAAAAAAAATGTGGGAGGATACTAAGGGCAGTGTTCAAATGTTGTAGATTCAAATATATATTACTAATAAAATTGGCTTAAAGAATTTCTCAATACCACAAGCATTTTACGAATGCAACCTTAGCCTCAGTATATAGGGAGTAAAAAAAACCCACGAGATATCTCCTGTTCTTTCATGCCCATTTGCAAATTAGGACTGCCAACTGCTTTCCCCTCTTTGCTACAATTAACGATGAACAGAGACCTTAACAACTGTGGCGCGTTTAAAAACTAGACCTGACAAAAGATAATCGAAACTTAATTCACGTCTACCTAACATCCGAGTCTGGAGACCACCGTGATTCTCTTAACCGGTATGCACTCATCATAGCGTCTGGGGAGGCCCTCCTGCGTCTCCCTCCCCTTGATTCCCGCAGGGCCCAGTCCCTAGGGAGGAAGCGCTTTTCTATCTCTGCACCATCTCTGATTCAAGTTGGTCCATCTGGAAGTAATATTATCCTGGCGTTTATACCCGGAGCCTGCTTCTCCGCAAGTGACTGCATGTTTCCAGCACCCAGCTATTGGCAGCTGTTACAGAGGCCTCTTCTGCTTTTTAGATACCTATAATTACACCAATTATGCCAATCACTGATGTTTATGAAGGATTTAAAATTTTACACACTCTGAAGAGTCTATCGGAAAGCACCCTCGGAGGCAGAGGGACACCCTACAGAGGGGCCCATTCGACCATTTGGATTGCTGCTGTGCGTCCCTTAAATCGAGCGTCAGAGTACGTGAGGCTTCTTACGAGCCTATATGTCTGAGGCAAGTTAATCCTGTCACTGGAATAAAATTCTGTTTGGTTAAGGACCGCAGAACTCAATCTAACTTCTATTTTTAAAGCAAGAACCCTGTATCCAAGGCAATGAAATCAGAAATGTTGACCTGAGACCCTCTGAACTGCAACACGAGAATGAGATGGTTGGCATTCCTCTATTCCAGGCTCCACCTTCAGATACAATAAAAGACTGGACGAGGACTGTCTAGTCAGCATGCTTGGCTGGAAGGCAGAAAGCCACACTGGCAGTGCCCAGAAGAGCACATTGCAATCTCAGGCAAAGGAAAAATAGGTTAACGCTGATCCTGTATTTAAAATTTTGATACTTGCTTCCTCATGGATTTTTCATGCATTAGTTTTGACTTTTAGGTATTATTTGATTTTTGAATTTTGTGAAAGTGTTAGTCTCTCAGCTGTGTCTGACTCTTCTCAATTCCATGGACTGTAGCTTGCCAGGCTCCTCTGTCCATGGAATTCTCTCGGCAAGAATGCTTGGAGTGGATTGCCAAAGCCCTCCTCCAAGGGATCTTCCCGACCCAGGGATCAAACCTAGGTCTCCTGCATTGCAGGAGGATTCTTTAGCATCTAAGCCACCAGGGAAGCTGAGTTCTCCTTAAATTTTGTGCCTGGGATGAATGCCTTGCTGGCCTCCCCTGAGCCCTTGCCCTTGGTTCCCTAATGGAGGTTTGGTGTGTGGTTTTCTGGTTTGGTGACTGGTCCTCAAACCTGAGTCCTTTTTTTATATATGCCTGTAGATGCGATATATATATATATTTTCCATTTTCCCAGCAGGTAGCTAGACAGAAATTAACTATTTTTAGTTGAGTCCTTGAGACTTTAACATAATTGCCCTTAATTGTTGGTATTTGTAAGGATTGTCTCAGGTGCTTGTTAAGAACACAAATTTCTAAACCTTATGCCCAGAAATTTGGATATCTGATGCTGAGGTGGAGTTCAGATCTCTGCCTATCTGCATTTTTTAAATAAAAATGTTTCTGATGCAGGTAGTTTACAAATCACACTTGTGGGACTTCCCTGGCAGTCTAGTGGCTAAGACTTCACCTTCTAGTGTAGGGGGTACAGGTTCAATCGCTGATTGGGGATTTAAGATCCCACATGCCTTGCAGCCAAAAAGCCGAAACATTAAACAGACAGTATTGAACAAATTCAATAGAAACTTTGAAAATTATACATATCAAAACCAAAAAAAATTTAAAAACACACATTTGTGTAAAAACCTCTTTTTTCAGGGAATAGTACTATTTTGTGGGTTATACATCCCATCAGGAACAAAGAGGCCTACTGGGGGTTGACAGCTGCCTGTTGGAAGAGCCACCAAAGATGTAACAAAGTTATTTTCCAAACCAGCCCTGTAAAGAGCAGAGACCCAGAGCCAGAAACTTCTGTTACAGTAGGCTGTTAGCCGTCTCCAGGAGGTAGGATTTTCTGATCATTCGGCAGACATTGAATGACACGTGTCAGCCCTTGATATCTAAAAAGCAGTTCACAAACACAAGTAAGTTATTACACTTATTCCATGTTTTTAGAGACACTTAGGTGTTCCCCAGAACATTACACTCCTTAACAAATCCGCATCCTCCCCAAATCTTTATATTTTAATAGGATTATCCCCTCATGGAATGCTTTCCCAGTATTTCTTAAATCGAGGTCTGAGTACCACCTCTTTATTGCACAATAAAACTTTTCCTGAGAGTGTTATCTGCAGCCCCAGGCACCTGTGGGAAGCTGCAGCATTATCTCAATCAAGATGAAAAGAACCTCATAACTACAGAAGAGGACACTCACCTTCACTGTGGCAGGTCCTATGCATTCGCATGGATTGTCTGCCCCACTTAATCATGGCAGGGACTTAGCCGTGATGAACAGAGGCAGAATTTGGACTCAGGAAGTAGGACACTGGGAACAGAGCACTTTCCCAGGGCACTCCCACTGGCAGAGCTAGGGGCTGTGCTCCAATAAGCTGAAGTCTTTCTCCAGAGTAACTACCGTTCCTAACCGGTTTATCAACACTTCTTACCTGGATAGTTTTTCAGGTGATCCCCCATCTCAGATCTCTGTTGGAATTTCATGTTTGTGAAGGGCCTTGGAAGTCTGAGGACCTCATCCCTCAGCGTAAATCCTATGTCATACATCAGGCCAGCCCCAAACCTTCCTAAAGTCTCCCTGTCTTCTTGGAGCTTGGTCATTCTGCCGGTATCTCTGAGTTTCCTTGTCCTTCACAACGTGGACTTTCTCTTATGTGGGCACTAGCCTCAACAGCCCTATCTGATGCTTGTGGGACCCACTGTGTATTCTACTAGTAGTGTAGAGAGGTTTGGGCTGGTGCAGAATGCTTTTGATCTAGTTTCTTCCATAATACACAAGCACTGACCTCTCCAACTCAACTGGATTTTTCCTGGCCCTCACTGGCTGTGGTCAGGCATGCTCTGTGTTTAGGATTCTCTGTTATCTTTCTGGAACAAGATTGGCCCCGGGCATCTGGTTAGACGAGTCCCCACAATGAAGGGAAAGAACATACTGCCTCCCTTGAAAGGCCAGAGCAGGAGAGCTTTCTGCTCTAGCTTTCTGCATGGTCTGCTATGGAAAAGGGTCTTCCAGTGCTCACGATTTCTGCTCTACTGTATCAGCAGATGGAGAGCTTTGTATCCTCCCGACTTTCTCTCTTTGGAAGGGTAGGGAGCATGGAGAGTACCTGCGTTGAGATGAGAAGTATGGGGGGAGGGTAGAGAGGGAGCCAAAGCTGGGAATTATCAGGAAGATACTGATGGATTTTTTTATTTTTTGTTTGGAAGTTAACACGGTGACGTCAAAAGGCAAATCTAGTTTCTCTCTGTCCACATTCTCTCTACACACACACAGTCCCTTATGTCATACTGTTTCTACTGTTGGATTGTTGCATTCTGTCATTCTCCTGTTGCATTGCTTAGAAGAGGGAGGTGATTTTTTGAAAGACATTTGATCCACCTAATGCAAGAGGAAGCAAACAAAGCAATGAGATCAGGGGGATTTCTGGGAAAGAAGGCGTGAAACCCTGGGACAAAAGAGTGAGTCACCGGGCCAGAAGCAATCATGAGAGACCATCTGGCTCAGGGCTTCCCAAAATTTTTTAGAGATATTTGTAAATTTCTACATCGGTTAATAATTACCTGTTTTGTCACATTAGGGAGGCAGGGGGTGGGGGGTGTATTTGCTTATTTATTTACCTCTGACAATGAACATCTCTAAAGAGATTGAAGTAGGGCTTCTATTTTGGCTTAGCCATCTGAAATAAGCCTTTGGAAAAAAAATTTATCTGATTGATAAGGAAAAGGAGAAATAAGAGTTGAATAAGGTGGCAAAGCCTGGTTCACCTTTGTTTCTTGCTGGGAAAGTGGGAAATTCCTTTTCCCACTGTTTTGGGTACAAAGGGCAGATGTTCAGTCCCCAGCCTCCTCTTGGCAGGACCAGCTGTGTGTCCCACAAGATGTGCTGAAGGGAAGCCTGGAGGGGAGGGGAGGACGTCTGAGAAGGCTCTTCCTGCCGGGTGATGGGTGAGAGGACTTTGATGAGTGCAGGTTCCTGTTTCCTTCCTGTTGGGAGCAGCTGCAGTGGCTTATCCTGTGGCCATGAGGGAAAACCCAAGAACACCATGGAAGTGCTGCCCTAGAGCCATGACACAGTGAACTATGGAACCAGTTCAAGAACAGAACCACTGAATGTCTTGTTAACACGGAAAAAGCAAATTCATATTGACAAAGACACTTTCAGTCAGGTGGTCTGCGGCTTGCAAACAAAATCTTGCCTGGTACAGATAGAGAAGACCATTTTCCTGCAGAAAATATTGACTGGCTTGCTCAGAGGCAAACAGAATGACTACTGAACAATTACTACCACTCAAGGCATCAGCATTTATGGAGCACTTTATGCAATTGTGCTTTATGTATTTTGTTTCATTTAATAGTGGCCCCTTGAGATTATTATTATCCCCATTTTATAGGTAAGAAAATTATGTCCAGAGAGGTTACTTAATTTGCCCCAAGTCTAATAAGAAATAGAACCCAGTCTAGGCAGTGTAATTCCACAGTTGACCCTCTTTTCCATTAGGCATAGGACAAAAATTTAAGGTATGATGTATGTTTTAAGGTAATTCTTAGGGGTCGTCATATGTGTTACCCATACATAATATCATTCACTTAACCATCACATTTACTTTTATCAACACGTCCATTTTTGTGATTATTTTTGCATAGTAGCTTAGTTAGAATTCTGTTGCAAGATTTTTCCACTATCTGAAGTAATAAGTTTGCCAAGAATAAAGTCATACTCAAAAAAATCAAAAGGCATTTTGAAGAATCATCACATCAGGTTTCAAAGTGACTTCGAATATCATGCAACTATCATGCAACTTTGTGAAATGTTTCCCTGAAATCAAAATTTACCTTAAATGGAGTATTCATATCTGCCAGATTAGTAGCCCCTATTAAAAGAAAAGAAAAAAAAAAAAAAGAAACCAGCATGTAGTCACTTAATTAAATTTGGTTTGGCTCCATGAAATTGCTGGATTATTTTCTCAATACTCACAATCAGTTAAATAGAATGGAAATCCTGAGTTTTTCTGGAGCCGAATGTAAAGCACTTTGGCCTTTGGTTAATCTTACCTCTTCCCTTCCCTCTTGAAAGAGGGCTATTTGCCCTTCTCTGACCGTCTCCATGATTACATAAGATGCCTGAAAGTGGTTCTTTCCTCGTCTGTCAGCCTTTTGGACCTTTGAGAGATTTTCCCATGGGGCCTCGGAGACTCCACCTTGAGGAGACAGGAAGGCTATGTCTGTCTGGGGCTTTGGTTGCTCTCAGCCAACATGCTCTTCTTTTTCCAGCATCAAGCCTCAAGATGGTGAGATGGAACAAAACAGAAGAGAGATTGTTCTGAGTTTTTTCTGGACCGAGCAACGGGCCTGTCTGTCTCTTTTTGTGCTTCCCAGACCTTTTTGCTTTCAGGGATGTGCTTCAGAGGCCTCTGGGCATCAAACTTTCTGAGTCTGTTTCAGGTTGGTGCCCTTCTCTCATCATCCTTGGTCATGTCCCGGCTTTCATCTTCAGCTCGTGTCCTTTGAAAATCTGAGCACGCCATAAAGCTTCCCATGCAGCTGGCTTGCAGCTGTCTTCACCTTTCCTTCCCTGTGCACGTTCTAATAATACAATCACAAAGGATCCAGACTTGAAGAGTCCTCTGTTCTCTTACACTCTTTCTCATTTTCAGTTGTACCTATCTTTGAATATTTGGAATCTTTCCTAATCTGTTAAAGAATATATTGGACGCCACTTAGCTTTTCCTTTCTCTCTGGGATAAACATGATTCTGTGGGTCTCCTGCCCACCTGCCCCCCCAAGTTGCTTAGTGGCTCAGTCGTGTCCGACTCTGTGTGACCCCATGAACTGTAGCCCGCCAGGCTTCTCTGTCCATGGGTTTCTCCAGGCAAGAATACTGGAGTGGGTTGCCATTTCTTCCTCCAGGGCATCTTCCCAACCCAGGGCTCAAACCCAGGTCTCCCACATTGCAGGAGGATTCTTTACTGTCTGAGCCACAAGGGATTAAGTCTACAAAAAGCATCCAAATTCCACTTTATAAAGGAAATTTTAATTTATTCAAATTCCAGTGTAGAAAAGAAATCTACCTATTTCAAAATTATTCAAAATCTGTAAACAAAGGGAAAAATTCATTCCTCAGCAATGAAAGCCCCGAGTCCTAAGCACTGCATTGCCAGAGAATTCTTTATTCTGAATTCTATATTCTCCTCCTTCTAGGAGTTAATATAACATATTCCTTTTAGGGTATCACAGTTTATAATAGTGAATCAAAAATCGTACATAATTGTGTTGATTTAATTGAAAGATTTGGAAATACTTTTTTTTTCCATTTTTTTTTCTTTTAAAATTCCATGGCGACAAAACTTTAAAACTTGATATGTCTTTTATGATTAGTTATGACTGATTATTTAAATAATGCCATAACTTAATTGCACTGTAGCCTCAAATCATGTTTATCTTTAAGAATCCTGATGATTCTTTCCTGCTATTTTTTAATGGAGACTGATTTCAACTCTAATTTCTTTTTAAAATCAAAGTGACGTTTGCTACTGTGTGAATAGAGTGGCTTTTTTCTAGACTTTTAAGAAAGATCAATTTTGACTAAATGTCGAATCTAAATGGTGTGACTAAAACCACCTTCATTTGTTGTTGCCAATGCAATTCTTACTTTTTGAGGACCAAATGTCTTTCAGTGTATAATGCACCCTGCGTGCCAAGTATATGTGTATCTACATGTGTGCTGTGTATAAAATCATTTTTTCTTGATGGAGAGGATATAAACACCTGTTTAAAATAGGTTTAGTTATCAGGGTCACTGTGTTCCTGACGCGAAATCAAGGGAGCAGTTACTGGTTGATTGACCAGCTCCACAGCATCATCAGAAACCCAGACTTTTTCCTTTTTTCACTGCTCAGCATCACTTGACCACATTAATGAGTTTAGCAGCTCCAGGCATCTCACCGTCACTAAACAACACTGGGAAGAAGGAAGAGAGGAGAAAGAGTTCCTCTTCTTTTCTGCACTTTTCCTCTCTGTTCTCTTACTCTCTTCAGAGAGGAAAAACTTTCCTAGAAACACCCCTCCCTCCCCCCCACACACATATACACACATAGGTTTTTTTATGTCTTATATTCATGCATTTATAATATTATTAAAATTTACAAACATAGACTACAATTTAAATAGTGTCATGAAACATTATTAAAGTGAGAAAAAGTTATTTTTGCCTGCCCTTATTGTTTAAAAAATTAAATAAGTAACCTGATAAAGAAGAAGAAACCTTGGAAATAATATAAGAGTGAGGATCAATGTTACCCTAATTTAGACATGTTTCTTGAT
The DNA here is from genome assembly GCA_007570785.1 of Antilocapra americana. Taxonomy (NCBI): domain Eukaryota; kingdom Metazoa; phylum Chordata; class Mammalia; order Artiodactyla; family Antilocapridae; genus Antilocapra; species Antilocapra americana. Next base: position 6,539,386 of record ML664180.1, on the reverse strand, counting down.
AAATCACATTCTCTAAAAGAAAACTCTACCAGTAGAAACCTGATATAATGCTATTAAATCTACATTAGGGGTTAATTCTAACCTCTAGCACCAATACTTTAAAAATAGTTGATTCTATCAAAATAAAAAAATGTATGTACATATCAAAGACGATAGAACACTTTAAGACTTAGCTGTATCTACAAAGTGTCAGAACTGGAATCATGTTCTAGGCTCCTTCTAATCATACTTTATATATTCAAACTATTTTAACTGGCTTGAGTTAACGTTAGCTTTTACAGGTTAGCTCAGTTTTAACCTGATGCTACAACCAACCCATTTCACAGATGAGCCTGTTTGTACATGAAAGTGACTAGCTCATGAAAGCTATAATTAAGGACAGGGCATGTAGAAGTCCTTTGCTCATTTAATTGCCAACTAAATGAAAGTGCTTGAAAAAAGTTTAAACTTTAAAATTGGCACAAAGCCTTCAGCAAATAAGAGTTCTAGATGAGTTCTTTGTTTCACTCAGGAAACTCTATCAGATGAGAACTGGAGTCTGGTTTCTGTTCCCACAAGTCTACTGACCCAGCTCTCACCTTTTTAGTCAATGTCACCTCTGTTGCTAAATCTTGTGTGCCTTCAATCTCGATCTGATGGGCCCTCCCTGGAGGACGGGACACTACCGGTCATGTTCTCCTGCTTGCAGCTCTCCTCGCTTACTTTCTCTACCACTTTCTCTCAGGTGCCCACTCCTGGCTCCACAGCTGCTTCGCTTGGGCTCCTCTGCCGTGGGACCACGTCTTCCATATCTGTGGTCTGTGGTACTCTCTTCTCACCCCTCATCTTCTCCAGTGAGGAAGAGCATCCAACTAGCATCCTCTTGTTCACTTCCATTGCTTTAAAGATAATATACACTGTACACACCGTACATCAACTGTGCTATGCTACATCACTTCAGTTTTGTGTCTGACTCTTTACAACCCTGTGGACTGTAGCCTGCCAGTTCCTCTGTCCATGGGGATTCTCCAGGCAGGAATACTACATCAATATAAAATATTAAATTAAAAAGTGACATATGAACTGCTGGCTCTGGGAATCTGTGTAAGCACCTTAGTCTCGCTCCTGCACCCCAGACCTGCTAAAGAGCTCCGTGTGGTTATCTCCCGTCAGTGTCAACGTGTCTGGGCTTCCCTCAAGACTGCTTTTTTCTCTTTTTTGATGAATGATACTCTTGTCAGTTTACTGGTGCTGTCATTAAAGGGAAGAATTCTAGAGGCCTCCTTCAGCTTTCCTTCACTCCCATGTCCAGTGATTCCCCAAGTCACCTCCAGTCCACCCTTGATGTCTCTGGAATTTACCTTTCACTCCATTCTTGCTGCCACTACTGTAGGCAAGGACTTTATCATAATCTCACCTCGGGTAGTGTGGTGGCCTTTCACCTGTTCTCCTGTCTAATCTTGCTCTGCTCAGTCCATTTATCACACTGACCCCAGCATGGTCTATTTAAATTACAAGTCCAGTGCTCTGACTCCCCTGGTTGCGATCCTTGACTGCCTCTCCGTCACCTTCAGGAGGGTTCAAAGACTGCAGCACAGTTTACAGTGGGCTTCCCAGGTGGCACTAGGGGAACATAACTGCCTGCCAATGCAGGAGATGCAAGAGATGCCGGTTCGACCGAGACCAGGAAGATCTCCTGAAGAAGGAAATGGTAACCCAATCCACTCTTCTTGCCTGGAAAATTCCATGGATAGAGGAAGGAGCCTGGCGGGCTCCATGTCCATGGGACCACAAAGAGTCGGACAGAACTGAGCACATGGTTTACAGTACTTTTGATTTAGCTCTCTGGGATCATTTGTCACCACCCCTGTTTCCTTCTTTACATCCAACCTCTCCATATCCTATACAGCAACAATACTAGAATATTTAACAGCTACCAGAAGATACCATGCTGTCTCACTCTTGTGCTCCTGGTATGATTTTCTAGCTTCCTGTTATCCCCTTTCTCCAATTCTTCACCTGGCTACCCCTTTCCTTGAGAAATCAGAATAGGCTTCCCTCTTTGGGGAGGACTTCCCCACACCAGTCTGGTTTTTAGGCCACCTCTCTGTGATTCTGTGTTACTCTGTGAATAGAAAGCCCTTATGTTATAGGCATCTGTCTGCCTGTCTTCCCCCACTCCACCATAAAATCTTTGAGAGAGCCACCGGTGTCTTACTGCCCCTTGTCAGAGCCTCACCTTAAATAGGCCATTTCTGAACACGTGGTCTGAATGCAGTGAAATGAGACAACCAGTGGAGATTAAACAAGAGGAGTAATTGAAAAGTTACTAAGAAACCTTAGTAGCTTTTTTTTGAGAAAAAGGATAAAAGGATACTTTCAAATGACTGTTTGGGGTCATATTTTGGTAGAGAATAGGAATGTTTTGATTATAGTAGAAACATGTTTTGATTATATTTCTTTTGGGAGGGGGTTATTTGTTTTATTGAAAGACTCTGTTGAAGTGAAATAACTTGGATGTTGGGGGAAACAAACTTGTCTTTAAACACTATCCCAAGGCTTCTTTAGTGGTTTGCTCTTGGCTGAGTTACTTATGGGGCTTCCCAGTTGGTGCAGTGGTAAAGAATCTGCCTGCCAATGCAGGAGATATGGGTTCCATCTCTGGTTTAGGAAGATCCCCTGGAGGAGGAAATGGCAACCCGCTCCAGTATTCGTGCCTGGAAATTTCCATGGACAGATGAGCCTGGTGGGCTACAGTCCATGAGGCCACAAAGAGTTGGACTCGGCCGAGCACACACCCACAAATTACTTATATGTTGAAAACTCATCTTTCTTATCTGCAAAGTGAGGAGTGCATTCACCTTAGAAGTGTGTTGTGAAGGTTTAAATAAGAGACTTAGATAAAAAGTATCTGAGTACAGTGAGGGTAGAGTAAACATTGATTATCTTTCCCTACATCGAGTAGCTTATTAACCTAAGAGGTTAACGGCTTAGTCACTAAGTCGTGTCCAACTCTTGTAACCCCATGGACTGTAGCCTGCCAGGCTCCTCTGTCCATGGGATTTTCCAGGCAAGAGTACTGGATTGGGTTGCCATTTCCTTCTCCAAAGAGGTTAATAGATAATGTCATTTTCAGATGAGGGGAACACATTACTTGACCTTCAGATTATATGGATTATAGAATCTGAATATCTAAAAATTAGGTGATTTGTTTCTTTAATTATCATAACTTTGGAAGTTGTGGAATAAACTCATTTTATGGTAATTAATTGGAGAAGGAAATGGCAACCCACTCTAGTATTCTTGCCTGGGAAATCCCATGGACAGACGAGCCTGGCAGGCTACAGTCCATGGGGTCGCAAAGAGTCAGACATGCATGATTTAGCAGCTAAATCACCACCACCGTGGTAATCAGTATTCTACACATTATTTTTCCTGTGTAATAATATAGAAGCATGTACAATTTCCCTGATTATTTACTGTACTAACTGGCCTATGCATTGAGTAGCACATGAATAAATGTAGTCTAACTCCATTCCTTTCTGGAAAGCATTTTTAGGTATCCCAAGGAATGTGTAAGTGTACAGAGTTAAAACAAATACAAATGATAATCCACGTAACAACAATTACTAGGTAGACAGTTATACACTTTATCATTTACTTCTTTATCATCACAGATGGCATAAAGCACTACTTGTAATTCTGGAAGGTAATCTGGGCAACAAAATTTGTTTTAGAAAGCTAAATCTAGGCAGTAAATTGGGCAATTGAACATTTTTTAAGTATTCTGCAAACATTTGAAGTGGCTTTTTAAAGTTTTTTTTTAAAAGTCAGTTCAGTCCTTTTTAGGCTAAATAATTGTTCCACTTGAAAACTTTGGCAAAGGGACTCAGGCGCCTCTTCCCAATCTCCCTCACTTTATGGGTTCTTTCACCCACAGATCTCTAGCAGTTTCAACTGGCTGCATATTGGCTTCTTTTCAGAAGATATGAGTAATTACCTTAAATTGCTCTGGTTTATTAAGTGAAATCCAAAGTAGCTTCTGTGCCTACCACGCATTTAGTTAATGAGCACAGTGGTACCTACAGGAGATTAATGGAACTTTGATAAAGGGGTAGTTTCAGGAGTGAACCAGCACATCTAGATTTCACTGGGAAAGGGTTGGAATAATCCATATATTTGGATGCAATTTAATGTAATTACATCATAATTTTGGTTATTGCCAAAAGACTGTTTGCTACTGGAGGTGAGAGCTGAAGGATAACTCATGTAAGTAATTGGAATGTGTAACAAATATTAATTGAGTACCTACAAGGTTCAGGGCTCCAGGGTAAGTACTGTGACAAAGACAAGCAAACACAGGACTTAGTATCTCTTCTCAAGTAACCAACTTTCTTTTGAAATAAAATCAGATTATGTCGCTCCTAATTAAATCTTTCAAATGTTTTCCATTGCAGAGAATAACTTCCATGCTCTTGACCATAGCCACAAGGACTTGTGTGATGCTGAATATAATGTTCCCCATTGCTCAGTAGATTCCAGCCACACATTCATTGCTTTCCCTGAACATGCATGCCTGGCTTGTTCTTGTCTTAAGGACTTTGTAGGAACTGTTTCTTCTGCCTGAAATGTTCCTTTCCAGGCTTCACATGGCTGCTTCTCATCACTCAGATCTCACCTCAAATGTCCCATTCTTAGTTAAGACTTTCCCAGCCACCAACACATCTCTCTTATATAACTTACTTTATACATAGCTTATCACTGTTGGATATTATCTTATTTGTTCTCCTTTCTTTTCCCAACCATCACTAGGATACAAATAACCAGACTGCATCTAGTCTGTTCATCTCTGTGATTTCAATGCCTGGAATGATGCCTGGTACACAGCAAACAGTCAACAAATATTTGTTGAATGTTGAATGAATGAGGTTACCACATCTCTTTGAGCCCAGAGTTTCTGTTGAAAGAGAATTAAAGGAGATTTTATGCAAATCACACATATATATGTTATAAAGTATAATTTAGCACACATATAAAAGCTCATTTTATATATCTACATGTAATATGTAAAATTGCATTATATATAATCTATACACTGATATTTTGTAATATATAATTGCCACATCCACGTCTATATCTATATCTATCTGGGCAGTTAGCAAAGAGTCAGGCCCATATTAAGAGTATAATATTTAGTAGATGTTATATTTTCCATGGATAATGAAGGCCAAAGTAAGCATCCTAAGAACAAATTCTGAAACTTACATTCATTCTGTTAACAATACTTATGGAAAAACTTGTATTTTTTTCAGAAATTTCATCTCAAGGACTTGCTGAAAACATGCTCAAAATTATGAGGAGGCCGCATGATAAAGGTTTTCATAAATATTTCCTCAACCCAGATGGCAATGATTCAGGGTAAAGAAACCCTTTGAAAATCTCTGTTCTGGGTTTTACCCAATAACCTGACCCATTCAGAAGATGTGGGCATTCACTTCAGAAAGCTACTGGGAAAAATACAATTTGCTGAGTGAATACCTACATTACTTTGATTAGGAATTAATTCTTAGAATCCAGTCTTTCCTGAGAAGGCCATTAAATACCTTTGGTATAGCTCATCTTTGTCTTGAATTAAGCAACATTCATTTTCAATTAATAAAAATGAAGAAACAGACTTTTTTTTCTTATTTTCAGATGTATATTTACAAACCAATTAGCTTTGTCATTACTACTTGAATATCATTTTTTTTTGAGTTGCATTCCTTTGTTTTCATAGCATTTGCTTTTTATAGATATTTTCTATTTTCAAAGGAATACAGTGCTTTTGGTGTTGATACAGTATCAGTAAAATATAAATTGATTTAAATAAAAATGTGATTTTCTATAAAGAAAGTTATTGAATAAATGGTAAAGTTAATGTACAGATATGAAAGACTCATGAAAATGGTATATGGCCACTGAAGTTTGAGGAACAGAAGTCTAGAGTAAATATTTCCATCTGTGATAAAGGACTAGTTTTGTGTTTTTTTAATTTTCAAACCATTGCAAGATCTTACTTTTACAAAACACAGAGCAATTAATTACTAGAAAAATAAAAGTGAAAAAAAGCACCAAAACAATAGGCTTGATTTTTATTTTTTTATTTTAGTTAATTAATTTTATTTATTTCACTGCTCTGGATCTTAGCCGTGGCACATGGGATCTTTAGATGCTGCCTGTGAATTCTTAGTTGTAGCTTGTAGAATCTAGTTCTTTGACCAGGGCTCAAACCCAGGCCCCCTGCATTGGGAGCGCAGAGTCTTAGCCTCTGGACCACCAGGGAAGTACCCAAGCTTGAATTTTAAATTATTAGATTCACCATTCATAAAATAATTCTGTCAAATTGCTATAAAAGTTTTAAACATTGACTCTCAGTTTCAAAACTGACCTCCTTGTATACCTGTGATGGTGTGCAGTCTGACAGGTTGGTCCATAGACCATGATTTGAGTAACACTGGCCTTGAGAAAGAGTATGGGCTGGAGGAAGGTCAGTGTTGAAGGGCAAAACAGAGGGAGAATAGTTACATTGTCTCCTTTCTCAAATCCTTAATTTCATATAGTCACTACTAATTCCTATTCATTCCTTTCTCTCTATTGCTTTTGCCTTAGTTCAAGTCTTCCTTATGAATTGAGTATAAAATGTACTGTTGTGGAAAAATATTCTCATCAAGTTGTTTTAAAAAATGAGACCTATGAAATTTTACTAAGGAAAAAAAAAGAAAGTTTACTAAGAAATTATCCAATGACTGTTGAAGATATTGTTCCATATATGGTTCAAAATCTCTTTGAAGATGGACCTGTAAAAGTTTTCTTTTGGAGTTTAGTACCAGGAAAATATTTTCTTCTTATGAATCAGTGAGCTTCCTTTTATTCCTTCAATTAGACAATGGGGGTTACATAACACATCCTGTTATACACCTCATATATTTTGTTGGCAGGAAAATCAGGGGTAGATTTAATATACAATCACAATAATTATATTTGTAGTCAACATTCATTCTCCTTTTACTTCAATTTTAGTTTTCTGTTATTTGAATCCCCAAATCGAGAAAAGGAATAACCTTTGGAAAATCCAAGATATGATTACTTATACTTTACTTCTATCCAAGCAAGGTGAAAGAGCTTACATCTTGAGGGAAATTGTTAACAGATGTTGAATCTTAAAATACTCATTAGTCTTTCTATTTTTTTAAATATTTCTGAGGTCTTCTATAGGTTCTGAATAGATGAAGCTTACAGATCTACAGATTTAAGTGGTTTGTTTTAAAATTGTCTTTTTTTCCATTGGCATGGACTCTAACTTGTTTTCTGAGACTGAAACAGTCAACAGGAGAGATCATAATGGAGCTAGTCTGCAAGTATTTTCTGGTCATTGTTAGTCGACTGTTGGAAGTGGACCTAGATTTGATCAGGATATGAAGTAGGCATGATTCATACAGTTATTTTGAAAGGGTTGTCTGTCCCAGTTCCGGGAGAGATGCTGTTGTTTGCCTGCTCCACTAAGGAAGAAGGCAGACGTGAAGTGAATTGTATGACACTGTGATTACTGGTCTTAGATAAGGATTTGAAACTGCAGTGTCAACCTAAGGGCATCCAAGCAAAAGTGGTAAGGGATGGGATTGGGAAATACCAGGAAGCAAAGTCCTGGACTTCCCAGGTGGCTCAGTGGTAAAAAATCTGCCTGCCAAATCAGGAGACAGAGGAGACACAGGTTCGATCCCTGGGTTGGGAAGATCCCCTGGAGGGGGAACTAGAAAACCATTCCAGTGTTCTTGCCAGGATAATCCCATGGATAGAGGGGCCTGGTGGGCTACAGTCCTTGGGGTCACAAAAGAGTTAGACGAGACTGAATCAATGGAGTATGCCCGCACCAAGTCCTAGCCTCTAGTTCCTCCAACTCTGTGTTTCTCTAGGTGCATTCCTTGTTTTTCTACTTGTTTTTTAACTCACCACAGATTCCTATGGGAAGTCCAGTGATAACGCTTTAATTTTTCACTATTTTCTGTGTAGCTGCTTGTCAGGTAGCAATACCATTTCAGCCTTATCTTAGAAGATGGTTGGGGAGGAGCCAGTGAACTAAAGTGTGAATTGAAATGTCAGGAGGATTGAAACTTTAAGTTGATATAATCAATACAAAATGTATAAAAGTAAGAAAAGCTCATAGTTTTGGTGGCAATATGAATTTATCAAAATTTGAATTAATATTTGTATTTTTCATCCATCATGAACACTGATTTAGAGTCCAAAGCATGTAACAACATTAAGATTATCATTTGCGATGAGTGATTCTGGTCTGGGAAGTCTTTATTGTGCTACTCAGTTGACTTAATGCATAAGAGATGAAAGAGGAAACAAATTCCTGAAATATTTACACTAGAAGAAAGTTCTGACTGCTTGTTCATCCTGAAAACATTTATATAAAAGTCACTTCCTTGATCATCATTGGTATTTAGTCGATGTGAATCTTTGCTGCATGAAATGTCCATTTTTATTGGAAAGGACTTTAGTACAGAAACCATGACTAAATGAATGGTTTATCTGTGATAGAAGGAATGAGATAACTTCTATTAGTTGCCTTTAATGTGAGAAATTCTTTCCCAGCTGTATTAGGAATGTTCTGGAATAAGCTGCAACAACATACCAAGAAGTCTTGGCTAACAGACTAAATACTCTACTTTACATTGTAAAAAAATTGTAAAAAGCAATGGACTTATTGATGTAGCAATACTGTTTGTTGCAAAAAAAAAAAACCTAAAACAATGCAAGCTTAGCAGAGAAGTTAAGCAAAGTATAAACAGAAAAGTGCCTGATAGTTATATTACAAGGTGATCAGATTTCACAGGTAATAGGAAATGTTATGAAACCAGAATGTCCCTCATATTTTGGCAATAAAATATGCTTTAAAAGGCAGTTCATATAAAGACTTACTGTAACTCCAGAATATTTAGTTTTATTTTATTTTACTTATTTATTGGTTGTACTGTATGGCATGTGGAATCATAGTTCCCCCATCAGGAATTGAACCCCTGCACCCTGCATTGGAAGTGTAGAGATTTAACCACTGGACCATCACAGAAGTGCCTCCAGAATATTTATATTGCCAAAGTTGATTTGACTAGAACTGATGCTTCTATTATAATCTAACTTTATAGAATTATGATTTGAATGCTAAATATAGCAACAAAAGAGTAATAGTCTCTTTTGACTATAATGGGAATTGTTTGTAATTCATATTAATATCCTCAAGTTATTCTATGTTTAAGCTAAATAATTACTGTGGGATACAGTTTTTAAGATTGCTAATTTATACTTTGACATTAGTTTTACCAAACAGGTATTCTAGTATAAAATATTTAGGCACTTTGAAATTAGAATCATGGAGGAACTTGTTTCCTTTCTTCTTAGTCCATAGTCTCTAGACAACTTTCTACTCAGATTAAATATTTCAAAAGCGTGAGAGAAAATAAAAACTTTGTCTTTAGACATAAAGATGGCCAACAGGCACATGAATGAAAAGATGCTCAGCATCATGAATTATCAGAGACATGCAAATCAAAACCATAATGAGTTATCATCTCACACTGGTCAGAATGGTCATCATTAAAAAGGCTACAAATAATAAATGCTGGAGAGAGTGTGGAGAAAGGGGAACTCTTCTACACTGTTGGTGGGAAATTTAGTACAGCCACAGTGAAAAAGAGAGAGGTTCCTAAAAAAGCTAAAAACAGAGTTACCATATGATTCAGTGATCTCACTCCTGGGCACATATCCAGAAAAAAATTAAAATTTTAATTTGAAAGATACACACGTCCCAATATTCATAGCAGCACTATTTACAATAGCCAAGACATGGAAACAACCCAGTGCCCATTAACAGGCAGAAGATGCTACACACACACACACACACACACACACACACACACACACGTGTGTGTATACATACACACATACAGGGCTTCCCAGGTGGTAGAAGTGTTGAAGAATCTGCCTGTCGATGCAGGAGACACAAGAGATGCAGGTTTGATCCCTGGGTCTGGAAGATCCCCTGGAGAAGGCAATGGCAACCCACTCCAGGATTCTTGCCTGGGAAATCCCATGGATGGAGGAGACTGGTGGGCTACTTTCCATGGGATCACAAAGAATTGGACATGACTTAGAGACTAAATAACAATAACAAATATACCACTATTCCAGAGGATCTTCCCTACCCAGGGATTGAACCCAGGTCTCGCATTGCGGGCGGATTCTTTACCAGTTGAGCCACCAGGGAAGACCAAGAATACAGCAGTGAGTAGCCTAGCCCTTCTCCAGGGGATCTTCCTGACCCAGGAATCGAACGAGGGTCTCCGCATTGCAGGCGGATTCTTTACCAGCTGAGCCACCAGGGAAGCCCACATATATGCACACATACATGCAAGGGCATTTTACTCAGCTATATAAGAGAATGAAATATTACCATCTGTAGCAACATGGATTGACCTAGAGAATATCATACTAAGTGAAATAAGTCATTCAGAGAAAGACAAGTATTATATAATATCCCTTATAAGTGAAAATTAGCACCAATGAATCTATACAGGAAACAGAAACTCACAGACATAGAAAAAAAACTTACGGTTACCAAAGGGAAAATGACAAGAGATAAATTAGGAGTATGGCATTAATAAATGCAAACTACTACACATAAGATAAATAGGCGATAGGTATTTACTGTATAGCACAGGGAAAAATATTCCATATATTATAACAACCAATATCGGAAAATAATCTGAAAAATATATGCATACAACTGAGTCACTTTGTTGGACTCCTGAAACTAACAATATTGTAAGTCAGCTACACTTCAGTGAAAATATCTTTCTCTATAAATGAATTCTCGTATTTCAGTGCAGCATTTTAAATACACTTTAAAACTTCTCCTTTAATGGCTTTCATGTCACCTAGCAAAACAGACTATGTAAGTAATCAATGTCAGGATCAGTAGGAATCAGACTGTAAAAGTTTTTCATATTCCCTTTGCAATTTTTTTTCTAAAATCTTTCTAAAACAGCACTATGGTTTTCTATAAAAGTGAAAGTGAAAGTGAAGTCGCTCAGTCATGTCCACTCTTTGCGACCCCATGAACTGTAGCCCACCAGGCTCCTCTCTCCATGGGATTTTCCAGGCAAGGGTACTGGAATGGCTTGCCGTTTCCTCCTCCAGGGATCTTCCCAACCCAGGGATCAAACCTGGTCTCCCGCAGGCAGACACTTTACTGTCTGAGTCACCAAAGAAACCCAATTCTGTATATTAATATATCCATAAAACTGCTAGAACCCTTATTCTGTGTCTCTTGCTATGTGCCTGTGTGCGTGCTAAGTCGCTTCAGTCGTGTCTGATTCTTTGCCACCCTATTGACTGCAGCCTGCCAGGCTCCTCTGTCCATGGGATTCTCCAGGCAAGAATACTGGAGTAGGTTGCCATGCCCTCCTCCCGGGGATCTTCCTGACCCAGGGATCGAACCCTCTTCTCTTAAGCCTCCTGCATTGACAAGCAAGTTCTTTATCACTAGCACTGTCTGGGAAGCCCCAATGCACCAAACTCTGTGACTTGTCATAGGACTTAAGTTATCATTGTCTTCTCTGGTTCTGGGCTCCTTCTACTGCTAACTTTTTTAAGATCTGAGACTCTCTGTTGTTATGACTTTCCTCTCTCTGTCATGTTGAACTAGATAAGGAATTCGGTCACTAGTCTATCCTACTCTTTATGACCTCATGGACTGCACTCAGAACTTTCAAAAAAAAAAAAAAAGCAACATTCCCACAAGCCATGACCATATTTACAGGTCTTTACTGAACATTTTGTCAGGACAGAGACACATTCATAAAAGCTCAAATATCTTTGTTATGGAATGTTAAGAAAACCTGGTGCCCAGTTTCTATCTATTGATAAATATGGGCTTTGGCTTCTAGCCGTATTGCAGTCTTTTCCTCTGCCTTCTTTTCAGCCTCATTTTTTCGGATCCAAATATTCTCTCTTTAAAACACAGAGGCACTGAGCTTATTTCATTGCCTTGGCTCCTGTTGACTCAACCCGTCACCTCTCCACCTGTCTTTTAGTAAGAAAATCTAAACAAAGATACTTTTCGTCCCTAAAGGTTTTCATACTCTTGTATTAACCATAGTAGATGCCAAGATCAAGTTCCATGTCCTTTACTTTATCTTTTTTTTTTTTTTTCATGGTTTGATGCAGGATTTCCAGGACAGTGCTGAAAAGAAACTGAAATCAGGGCCTCATCTTTTTTTTTTTTTCCATCAGTCAAAAAAAAGTTTCTGACATTTCACCACTGTATGATGTTAGCTATAATTTTTTTTAAGATATCCTTTATTATGTTAAGGCAGGGCCAGTTCATTCCTAATGTGCTAAGTTGTTTATCATGAAAAAAAATCTAGAATTTTAGTAATTGTTTCCCTGAAATCATTAAGAAGATCTGATAATTACTGCCCTTTACTTGTTTTTCTGTTAAGTAACTTCAATATATTTTTCTAGTGCTAAATGACTCATGTACCCTTTGGGTATACTATATCTGTTCATATAATATTACCTTTTAAAATACAGCAGTAAATTAAGTTTTTTAAACATTTCATTAGAGCTTTGGGAGTCTATGTTAATAAATAAGATTAAGCTCTAGTTTTTTTTTTAACACTATTCTTTGCTAATTTTTGTATAAAGGCAATATTTGTTTCATCAAATTGCTCATGTTTTTCAGTTATGGAATAGTTTGTGGAAGACAGAGCTTATTTTTTTTTTATTTTTACATAAGTAAAAATTCACTATGAAATCATTTGGCTCTGATGCCTATTTTTGTGTGTAGATATGTTCACTGACAGTTTTTAAAATGATTATAGGTAAGTTCAGATTTCCTCTTCTTGAACCAATTTTGACATTTTATATTTTTTAAATAATTTTCAATTTTATATGTTCAAATTCTTTGCCATAAAGTTGTTTCTAATATTTTCTCATGATTAAACATGACACATATAGATCCATGGAAGCATTTTATCTTCTCTCTTGACTCCTGTGTGTATTCAAGATCTCTATGTTCCTCATCTCTGAAATGTCTTTGTCTTCCATTGCATTAATTTCTGCTCATTTTTGTTTTCATAGAAGTAACAAACTGTTCCAGCACCATTTGTGGTAAAGACTTCTCTTTTCCTCTTTAATTGTTTTGATGCCTTGGTCAAAAATCAAATGTTGTATAAGAGCGGGTCTTTCCCTGGACTTTTTTGTTTTATTCCATGAATCTGGTTGTATTATCTTAACATTAATCTCATTCTGTCTTGATTATCCTAGTTTTAGAGTAAGTCTTAAAATCAGGTAGTAGAAGTCCTACCTTCATGTTTAACATTCATAGGTTACCTAAAGTCTTCTTATTTACATTTCTCATGGCATAGCAATTGCTTTGCCTACCCTTGCTATTTGAATTCTGATCCCTCCCTTGAATAACATTTCCTTCCTACTAAAATTTGCTGAATGGCAGATTCTCAAAACTGTTATAGGTTTAAAATATCTTTCTATTGCCCTCATTCTTGAATGATAGTTAAACTGAGTATAGAATTCTGTGTTATTTTCCCTGAGTACTTTAATAATATTATTATATCATGTTTTCATGTGTATTTCTGCTAATGATAAATTTACTATTCCTCTTGTCATTCAATTTTGTGTGCACAGATGTATATTTCTATCATTCTCTCTGAGTGCATTGATACCTCTCTTTTGCTTTTACCAATTTTGCAATGTTGTATCTGGACTTATTTGTATTTATCTTGAGGACTTGATTGATGATTGATTTGTTGATCGATGCTTTCATTCTCAGAGCTTATAAGCAGGTAGTTGTTATGTAATGATATATAAAATATATTTGTGAATTTATACATATATAATTTATGTATATAAATTGGCTGTCACATTTTCTCCTATACAAGCATACCCCAAAGGAACTGCAAGTTCAGTTTCAGACCAAAATAAAGTGAATATTGCAATAAAGTGAGTCAAATGAATTTTTGGTTTCCCAGTGCATATAAAAATTATGTTTATACTATATGGTAGTCTTTTAAGTGCAGTAGCATTAGGTCTAAAAAAGCAATGTATATGCGTTAATTTAAAAATACTTTTTTGCTAAAAAAATGCTAATCATTATCTGAACCTTCAGCAAGTCATCATCTTTTTGCTGGTGGAGTGTGTGATAGATTGCAAAAATTATTAAAATGTGACCCAGAGACAGAAAATGAACAAATGCTCAACACAGGGTTGCCACAAACCTTAAATCTGCAAAAAAACACAGTATCTGGAAAGCCCAACAAAGCACAATAAAATGAGGCATGCCTGTAGTTTCTTCCTGAAAATTATTTAATGTATGATTGCCCTTCTCATTCCTGCCTCTTTCAGCTTCTCTTAACTGTATTTTATCTCTATGTTGCTGTTTCATTCTAGGATATTTCCCCTGGTCTTTCTTCCTGCTTATAATGTCTTTCTTTAGCTGTGTTTCAGTCTACTCCTTAACTCAGTGTAGTATTTGTGACCCAGCCATCTGCTTGGGACTTTTCAGTGCTTTTTGGCTGATTTACAACTGCCAGTATTGCTTTTTTTTTTCCCCCTCTAGAACAACAGGCTGGAAATATTGGGAAATAAGCACCATTTCCTCCAGCCGGAAGTGACTAAGGCAAGTAGTAGAAATATGGACTCTTTATCCACACGTGGAGAGTTTTAGCATTTTGGTTTCTCATAAGACTTTTATTCATTAGATCTGGATGCTGGTGAGAAACTTCTCTGTGTGTCCTCTAGTGGGAGGTGGAGTTTTCCTGGCTCCTCTTTCACAATATAGGCAACTATGTGCGGGATCCCCACTTCAGCAGTAGTCTTGCATAGCAAAGATTACATCTCCTATGGAAGGCTAAGAAATGTTTCAGAGACTAGGGTCTCCTTTGGCGTCTGCTGCTCCTCTGAGTCTCTGCTTCCTTAAGTCATGTTTTTAGTACTCCGTGTGAAGTTCTCTCTCTGGCACTTTGGCACTTCCCTTTTATTCTTCCAAGTGTGTGCCTGTGTGTTATTTCTATTTGTTTCTAATGGTGATAGGAGAGAGCAGGCCAGGTCAGGGCAGCCACAGTGATTTCCCACGGTGCCTTGAGCGTGCTGGGTGTGTGTCATTCCCTGAGCCTTGGAAAGCTGTAGTGGCTGTGATGTTTTAAGTGTTCTAATCCATGCCATGTAGACACGGAGGTATGGATTATAACGAATGTGTTTAAAATGGCAGAATTTTAATGGATCAAGGTACTTCACTTCTGAGAAAAAGGAATTTCAAATTTTCTTTTTCCAGTTCTCTGAATGCAAATTTTTTTTTTATTGTTTTTGCCATACAATGTCATGATATCACCATGGGTTTACATATGCTCCCCCTCCAGAACCCCCCTCCCTCCTCCCTCCCCCCCAGGAAATCTCGCTGCACCAGCCCCGAGCATCAATCCTGGGCTGGCGATTGATTAGACATATGATAATTAACTTGTTTCAAATGTTCAAGTTCAAAGAAAAATTTGTGAAGAGTTTTTAGCAAAAGTAAGCGGGGCACAATGAGAGCTCTTGTCAAGAATAGCTGTTGCTGATGAGCCTTTTTTTGTTTGTTTCTGCAGGGGAAAATACAACCAAAGAGAGGGTGTATTTGACACATCCTAATTGCACATTTACAAAGATTTCCTTATAAATATTTACAATGATTATTTTTTAAAAAATTGTGTGTAGCTATTTTGCCTGCTATGAAACCACAAGCATACTGATTTCTCTGACTTTTGGTGTAAGACTTTGTGAGCAAAGTGTATTTGCCATCTTTCCATCCACAAATTTCTAGGATTTTATGTTCAATATTATATTTTCTACTTTAGATAAGTCCAGATGTTTTTAATTGACGTGATAATGACAATAAGTACTTAATACAGTTTTCTGTTTAGTCAATTAGTATATGCATTTTAATTGATTAATTAACTAAGTGGCTATGCTGGATCTTTGTTACCGCACGTGGACTTTCCCTAGTTGCCGCGACAGGGGATACTCTCCAGCTGCAGCGCACAGGCTTCTCATTGTGGTGGCTTCTCTTGTTGAGGAGCACAGCCTCAAGGGATCTCAGGCTCAGTAGTTGAGACATATAGCCTTCGTTGCTCCTCTGCATATACATACTTCCCGGACCAGGGATCGAACTCATGTTCTCTTCATTGCCAGGCAGATTCTTTACCTCTGGATCACCAGGGAAGCCAAATGCATTTTTAAGTAATGGTTTCTAAAATATACATGTTTTGAAAACTTAAAAGATACTCACCTATTTCTCAACATTTTTTGTGCATCATTTTCTATACCATACTTTTTGTACAAATATTATTTTTTATTACTAGCCTCTTTTTGAAGCTGGTGTATCTAAATTACAACCATGTTATTACTCTGAAACAGACCAGGTTCCAGGAAGTCCTGTTAATTATCTTCCATTATAAACTCCAGAGACTCTCAAGGATTATTTCATCCTAGAATTTGTGAGTTGTTTCTCAGGCATACTGAAATAAACCTTGAAAACCACCAACATAGGGTAGAGAGCAATATTCAATGTTAATACATTTTTTTCCCTAGAATGGGGTAGTTTAAGTATGTCAAGCCTGAGTATAGAGACCCAGCAGGATATATGAGTGTAGTTCAGATCACTTCTGAATTTTCTAGTCCACCATCCATTTTTCTAACTTTCCTACATCTTTCATCTCACAGATTACAGACTAGAGGTCAAAGTTCAACTAGCCATTTCACAAAAAAGATTGAATGGCATATTCTGGATTTATACTTTAGAATAGTTTTAGTTATCTCAGATGAAAAATAGACAGGAATTCAAGTGACCTGTGTCTGGGTTTGAATTCTAGCTTTTTCACTTACTTCTGCTCCATGAGCTTGAACAAATTGTTTAGCTTCTCCAAGAAGTGGGTATAATTGACAGTGCTACCTTTCTGGGTTAATGGAAAGATTATATGAAATCAGGAACACTGAAGACAGTCCAATTATCTAGCATATAATAAACTCAATAAGTTAAGTAAAATGAAAGTCACTCAGTCATGTCCAACTCTTTGTGACCCCATGTACTGTAGCCTGCCAGGCTCCTCTGTCCGTGGAATTCTCCAGGCAAGAATACTGGAGGGTAGCAATTCCCTCCTCCAGGGGATCTGCCCAACCCAAGGATTAAACCCAGGTCTCCTGCACTGCAGGCAGATTCTTCACCTTCTGAGCCACCAATAAGCTCATAGCAAGCACTTTTCTTTTTTCACTTTTTCAACATAGTTCTTGGCTTTCTCATACATTTAGATATTACTATAAAATCTGTTTACAATAATTTTATTCTGAATTTGTTTCAACAAACATTTAATAGGTACCTATCACCTGCCAGTGTGTGCTACACAAGAGTTCGTAATACAGGTTCTCAAGGAATAGACTGTGCTTGAAATTGATTTGTCTCTATTTAATGTATTAGCCTTCATAAATGAACTTGTGTTTCAAGTGGGTTTGTATTGATTTACCCATGGCATTTCATTTTGTCCTCCATGTGACCCAGATCACATGTACTTCAGACAAAGCAGAGTCTAACTACAGAGGGAGAAAGGCTTACCCGAGGCGCTGGGAATCAAGACTATATGAGATTCCTTTACCAGCTGGGCATATAAACGGACCAGAATAAGAATTGAATTCTGATCCTCCATTCCCACTTACGTCCGAAGCATCAAAGCAAGCAAAAAAGCTTTAAAGTTATGATGCTAAAAAATGAATAGCACAGGACAATAATCACCTATTACATGGATGAAAAGCAATTTTTCAAGGAAGGGGAAAGGAGAAGCCTGTACAGAGGGAAATTTAACCCTGGACTTGATGGGGGGAAAAATGCCACATGATGGCCAAAGAGATGGAGCCTCCTAAAGTGGAAGGTGCAGAGTCTAACAGGTGCAGAGATTCTGTTTGAGATGATGAAAACGTTCTGGTATGGGATAGTGGTGATGGTTATACAACAGCGGGATTGTGCGTAATGCCACTAATTTTGTACACTCAAAGATGGTTAAAATGGTAAATTTTGTTATGCATATTTTATCACAATAATAAATAAATTTATTTTTAAGTAAAGGAATTTATGTGTTTATAAATAAATTTGTTTTTATAAGCAAGCAAATAGATAACTTAATATTTTAAAGCACAGTCATTCCCACCCCCACCCCCCCAAAAAAGTGGAAGTTGGCTGGTTAAATCTGGGGGTTCTCTAGGAAACCATCTCACTTCCTTATTTCTATGGCTAAAATACTAAGGCTCTGCACTTCCTTTTTTTAACTCATGGACCTGCACATGGGTGGATATGAAGCTTCCTGTGACCTGCTCTTCTGAAAAGAAGCAGAAAGCTTTGTAGATGAAGTATCATTGTGAAGCTGTGATAATGATGTGTTTTCTGACTCAAAGCCATTTTCTGATAATCACATGCTAAGTCGCTTCAGTCCTGTCCAGTTCTTTGTGACCCTATGGGCTGTAGCCCGCCAGGTTCCTCTGTCCGTGGATTCTTCAGGCAGGAATACTGGAGTGGGTCTTCCCAAATCACAGATCGAATCCTCTTCTCTTATGCCTCCTGAAGTGGCAGGCAGGTTCTTTACCACTAGTGCCATCTTGGAAGCCCAGGTAATCACATAGCACTTCATATTTCTCAAGGTGCTTTTACATTTATTATCTCATTTCATCTGTAGAACCCAGGAAGCATTACCTTTGTCTTACAGATTCTAAGAAGTGCACAGAGTCTCCAGCCTCAATAGAATCTTGCTGTAAAAGTAGAACTAAGAGCCTGTGAGTACCAGGAACAGTTTTTACATACAAGGCAGGCAGATTTTCAGTTTACAGGGCCAACACTACAACTTTTATATGAAGAGTGAAAAGAGCCACCAATCACATGAATGTTTGCTTTCAGTGACAGTACGTAGGACCAACACCAAAGTAATTGAAATTTTTACTTTCTAAGTGTTTTGACATTATACAGTCCTACCCTGAACATGAAAACAATTTATTACAAGAATTTATTTGCAATAAGATAATTTTGAAAGCTCTGTCTCTGGAACTTCCCTGGTGGCTCAGTGTTTGAGTCTGCCTACCAGTGCAGGGGATGTGGATTTGATCCCTGGTCTGGGAGGATCCCACGAGCCACAGAGCAACTGGGCCGGTTCGCCACAACTTCTGAGCCTGTGCCCTAGACCCGGAGCCACAGCTACTGAGCCCGCACGCCGCCGCACCTACTGCAGCCTCACGTGACCGACTGGGAGCCTGTGCTCTGCACCAAAGAAGCCACCGCAAATAGAAGTCAGCGCTCACCGCAACTAGAGAAAAGCCCATGCAGTGAAAAAGACCAAGCGCAGCCAAAAATAAATGAATAAATAAAAATTATTAAAAAAAAATAGAGTTTGGTGTCCTTGAATTAAATAGTCTTAAAACTTTACCTTAATGTCTGCCTTTATCAGGGCTTTCAATTTTCATCTTTGTGAAAAGAGACAAAATTATTTGGCCCCGATTCACGTGCTACATTTGACACAAATGTGAAATAGAAGCCTCAATTTTTAAAATAATTTTTTTGGGGTAGAAAAACTAAATGATTAAAGCAAGGCATAAGATTACACACAGACACATTTACCTTCTCACCTTGAGTAGGTGCTAGAGAAGCGCGGCAAATTGGACTTTACATTTCTGAGGAACAAAGCAAGGAGGAAACCTGCTTAATTACAAGATTTATCCACTAGATTAGAGACAAACTATAAATGAAACACTTCTTCTGAACCTAAAAATCTGTGAAACATTTCTCTTGTAGATTCACGTAAAGAGGACATGCTCTGATACCGTGAAAATGAACCTGGGAACATCAATACAAGAGACACCAAAATGACTTTCATGTCTCTGGATCTTTGATATCTGTCAGTTGAGGCCAATAACATATCATGAAGGAATGGTCTACTAATACAAGGGGTCCCTGAGAATCTGTGTTCTGAAAGTCTCAGCTTTACATGTAGTAAAAATAATGGATATATAATATAATTTGAGCTCAAATTCGATTTCAAAGTATGTCTAAAATGCTTAAAATGTTTAGAGTAAGCTTTATCAATCCTAAGTGTATGCAGGCTAAATACGGGTGTGTATCATAAACAGTTAGGAAGAGGGTAGGAGAAGAAACAATGGCTTTCCAGATTAACGCATGACATAACGGATGGGACGTTCTTGTGGCCAGGTTTATCCTTAGACAAATATGGCTTAGGGAAAAAGGTTATAATGCATTGGATGGCAGTAGAATTAGGTGGGTAAGTAAGCAGGTGAAATGTGAAAGTAATTAGTTGATGAATCGATTTCAAACTAGAGGGAGATTTTTAATGCCCTTTCTCAGAGCTCTCATCAGGACATATTAATCCCTTTATGACATCAATGACTTAGCTAACAGTGCAGAATATGTGATTGGTGGATCCATTTTAATAGATCTAACTGCCAACCCCCGCCCCCCGTATCTTGCTGGATTGGAGTGATGAGGTAGTTTTAACAAGATTTAAGTCAACAGAGATAAAATAAGGTCATCTACTTTTGAAGTAGTAGGAATACTACTACTTCAAAAGTCTTCATATTTTACCCATGTTGTTCTTGCAATTAAACAAATTTTGAGTGCCTGTTGCATGTTGGGCACTGTGCTAGGCACTAGAAATGCAATGGTAGATGAAGCACAGGACCAAGTAGGAAAGACAGGTACAAATCCTACTGGACATTTTGGTAAGTGTTGGAATAGAGATGTGAATGAGGTACAGTGGTCATACGAAGCATGGGAAATGTTCAGTTTTTTGCTTGTTTAAGGTCAGAGAAGGCTCCAGTGAGAAGGAGAAGCCAGATTAAAGAAGAGAGGGGTAGAGGGTAGGAGTGGACAGAAAGAAAAAGACACAGGGAGCTGTGGGTTATTTGGTATGGAGGGAGACGTTTGTGTGTGGGGAGGGGAGATGGTAGGGATGAGGGGAGGGTTGAGGATAAAGCTAGATCACAGAGGAGGCTGAGTGTATACTCTGGCAATGGAGGAAGCCATTAATAATTTTCTTTTTTCTTAGGGAAAGAAATAATGTGAAAACATGTCATTTTTCTAAAAGTCACTCTGGGCACAGTGCTTCTAATTGTTTGAACATGGCATCAGGGTGACAGTGGAGGAGGAGACTGGTTTGGAGGCTGTAATCCTCTGCTGGGACTGCCATTACAAAATAACATGAACTGGGTGTCTTAAACAACAGAACATTTATTTTTTCACAGTTTTGGAGGCTAGAAGTCCTAGAATAAGGAGCTCGATGAGTCCATCTGTGCTAAGGATTCTCTTCCTGGATTTCTCACTGTGTCCTCACGTGACCTTTCCTCCAGGCTTACCTGGAGAAAGAAAATGAGAGGGAGGTCTCTGGTGTTTCTTCTTACAAGGATGCTACTCGTCTCAGATCAGGACCCTACCCTTATGACCTCATTCAACCTTAACTACTTTCTTAGACGTCCCATCTCCAACAGAGACACACCTTGGGATTCAGGACTTAAACACAGGAATTTGGAGGAGACACAAACCTTCAGCCTATAACAGAGACTGTTACAGTTGCTCAATTAAAAGATTCTGAGGGCCTGAATTGAGTAGTAACTACGGGGTAGGGCTTCCCTGGTGGTTCAGACGGTAAAGAATCTGCCCGCAATGAGAGAGACCCAGGTTCGATCCCTGGGTCAGGAAGATCCCCTGGAAAAAGAGAATGGCACCCCCTCCAGTATATTCTTACCTGGAGAATTCCATAGACAGAGGAGGCTGGTGGGCTACAGGCCATGGGGTTGCAAAGAGTCGGACCCCACTGAGTGACTAATACTTTCACTCTTCACTATGAGGCAGGAGGGGAAGGATGTTGGAGATGATAAGGAAACAAAAATCAACTGTTGTTTTTGAGCTTTTAGGCATTTAGTTGTGGACTGAGGGGAGAGGGGAAGAGCACAGAGAGACTCCCATGTTTTTTTGTTGTTTTTGTTCTCTTTACCAGTGTGTATATGTGTATATCCTATTGGTTCTGTTTCTCTGGAGAACCCTGAATATATATGGATTATAGTCTTGTGAGTCAAATGAGAAGTCCTACAATCTGCAGACTCCAAGCTAACGAACAGAGAAAGCCTGCTGTATAATGCAGTCTAAACCCAAAGTTCCCAGAACCAGTAGTGCTGATGTCTGGGGGCAAGAGAAGATGCAGTCCTGGCTTTAGAGAGAGCAAGTTCACCCTTCCTGCGCCTCCTTGTTCAAGGCCCTCAGTGGATTGGATGATGCCCACCCCCATGGGTGAAGGTGATCTTCTTTACTTTTTAACTGATTTAGCCATTCAAATGCCCATCTCCTCCAGAACCACCCTGACAGACGTATTCTGGTATGGTTTGCCGGTTATCTGGACAACCTAAAGCTACGTTAACATCTAATTATACATTGTGATTAGTTAAATAATAGTAATGCTAATAAGAAGGATTGTGGAGAAGAATTTCTGATTTTTGAGAAATAATTGGCAAAATTAGCTTAAGCTATGTCAAATGAGAGGCATATGTGGGATTTGTGGGTGAAAACCTCCAGTGAGCATTGGACTTACAGGGGTTTGGTCAAGAAAGAACCTAGGCCAGGGGTACAGGGATGGGATTCGTGAAGCTCAAAGCCACAGCAGATAGGGTCAGTGTGGATAGGCAGGTATTGTAGAAGAAGATTAGAAAACCAAGCATTCATTCTTGGGAAGAAAATGGGCCTGGAGACACCAAAACCCCTTAAATGTCTTAGGACTTTATTTTAAATTTAGGAGAAAAAAAGTGGAAGTACTTTCGGTGTAATAATTAATATTTTTTCCACATTGGACCCTTAGTAATTTTCTATGAGCACATCCTCACCTTTATTGCTGACTCTCCAAGTGATATTTTTGCTAATAAATGAGCGAATTCTCTGGAAGGCACTACAAAGAGTAAAGGATTGCACTTAGCTGTAAATTTAACCTCTGTAACTCCAGTGGCAAAATGAAGTCTTTTATTATGGGGAAAAATTGCTGGCTCTGAAGGGGAAGACAAAGGGTGGTCTCTCTGCCCTAGTTTAAACAGGATGATGGCTCCAGCTCAGTTCCTTCAAGACGAGGGTCTGCTCCGTGGACGTTACTGGCAGCCAGTTATGAGGCCAACTGTGAGCCCGGCTGCAACGGGGTCGCAGGGGTTCCTCTTCTAGGGCAGGAAGTGCTGTTATCAGAGTTCCTGCCTGTGCTCTGGATCAAGGGATCTGTCTCTAGCCCTATCGATGAGGGCTAAGCTTGCCAGCAAATGCAAAGCGAACTGAATAAATAATGAAATAAGAAAAGAATACAATATGGGGACTTCCCTGGTGGTCCAGCAGCTAAGATTCCGTACTCCCAATACAAGGGGCCCAGGTTTGTGCACCCTGGTCAGGGAACTAGATCCCACAGGTTGCCACTAAAACCTGGCGCAGCCAAATAAATCAGTTCAGTCAATTCAGTCGCTCAGTTGTGTCCGACTCTGCAACCCCATGGACTGCAGCTCGCCAGGCTTCCCTGTCCATCACCAACATCCAGAGTCTGCTCAGACTCGTGTCCATCGAGTCGGTGATGCCATCTAACCATCTCATTCTCTGTCATCCCCTTCTCCTCCTGCCTTCAATCTTTCCCAGCATCACAGTCTTTTCCAATGAGTTGGTTCTTCACATCAGGTGGCCAAAGTATTGGAATTTCATCTTCAGCCTCAGTCCTTCCAATGAATATTCAGGACTGATTTCCTTTAGTCAAATAAATAAATTAATGTTTTTTTTAAAAATACAAAATGGGAGGAAATCTTTTATGAACTAACATAGGGTGAAATGAAAAGGGAATATCTAAGCTGAGTCTCTAGAGCCTCGATCCTAAAGCAGGTGATAATCCAGACAAAGTTAAAAGATGGCCTATTCTAAGTCATGGTGCAGGCGTGCACGCTCAGTTGTGTGGGAGACTGTAGCCCACCAGGCTCCTCTGTCCATGGGATTTCCCAGGCAAGAATACTGGAGTGGGTAGCTGTTTCCTCCTCCAGGGGATCTTCCCTACCCTGAGATCGAAACTTTGTCTCTTGCATCTGCTGCATTGGCGGGCAGATTCTTTATCACTGGGCCACTGTGGAAGCCCATCCAAGTCATGGTAGAGAAAGTATAATCAGTGTGACTATTGATACACAGGGCAGTAAAACAGAAAGCAGGTGGCTGAGGAAAAAGCCACCTTGTTTATTCTTTGGGCATTTTAATTGTATCTATTAGTGATAGGCTTCCTGGATTGAGTAAGTCAAAGCTATAATAAAAATGTCTTTCTGAGAAACATCTATGACTAGGATGACCTTGATTTCTTTTTTTAGCCTAGAGGAGAAAGTCTAATAATACCTTTCTCCACAAAGCAAAATATTCATCAGTTCTATTCTTGTTTAAGGCTGTTATCATCTCAAATAAGTATTTCCACAGGAAATGCAAAGTGGTGGTGAAGTTACATGAATTTTGGAGCCCAATATATTGCAAAATTGGAAGCAAATAGGTAAGACTACTTCCACTCAACTGTGTTGCCTTTGGTTAAAGATTTTATCTACATTAGATATAAGGGATAAATGTCATGAAACAGAGTCAGGAATCAAAACCAAAAATCATGCCATTTCACATAGTACAGCAACAGGCTTCCCATTTAAATATACTGCTGTTGCATAATCATGTTAGCCTAAAGTACTGCTTTATTCACAGAGTAATCATCCAAGAACATGAGTTGTAATCAGAAGTCGTGATGTACATTTTCCTGCAAAAAAGTGCCACCCATCTAATTCATGCAGAGGGGTTCAGAGAAAGCTCCATAATGGATGGAAACTTGACTCCACTGGGAAGCATACATTATAACAGCACAAATGCAGGGATGGTTAGATGATAGAACTGGATGAGCAACAGCAGAATGTGCAAAATTACTGGAAAGAGAAGGCTAAACCTCAACAGAGGGAAATGTTTAAATCTGTTTTTAAAAGATGCCATGCTGTTTTAGAATCTTCTAGAATAATGACATGGAAATGATCCTTGGTTCAGATGGGAAGACAGAAACTTCTAAGGGATTGTAAGGCATTAGGAAATGCAAGCAGACGTTGATGGATTGTCTCAGACAGATGGAGGATGGAATTTGTTGGAATCACTCTTGGACTAATATGGGAAAAGGCTGTATGTGGCACTTGTGACAAGCAGAGTTATACTAGTATCTTCCTAAATGTATGGTAAGATATCTTCGTCAAAACTATCCTTCAGAAGAGGGATTTGCTTTACTAAAAGATCTTATGATATAATTTCTCAATTTCTCAATTATTTTATTTCAAACAACAAACTTAGCAAAGCCCCCTTACCCTCAATCTTTGGACCTCAAGCTGATTTCAAATGCTTATAGAGGTCATCTAACAAACTAGAAATGAAGCAAGCTAACATATTTTATACAGACTTATTCATTAAAAAAATTTGATCTTGGGGATTTAATCTCATGGTCATGAAATTTTGCTGTCTTCATAAACGGATCTTTTAAAGGTAAAGCAAGCATCATGTGGCTAGCTTAGTTCTACATCTGTAGGAAAGGTGAATAATTTTTTTAATGTTGTGTGAATAATATTTGTGGGTGGGGATAAAATTTCCAATTGCAGTATCAATGTCAACTCTAGAAGAGCTGGGTTTTCAAGAATTTAAATAGCACTAAAAATGATGGGCTCAGATAAAGGGCGAGAAATGAATCAGAGTGGCTAATGGGGATGACAAAGTTGTGTGAGAAGAGAATGTAAAATTGTTTTCTGAATTGTGAGTGGCAAAAAGAGAAATATTTCTGAATTATCATTTCTAAATTTATGAATGTAACTAAAATATGGAGGCATATTAAATAAGCAACACCTGACCTGAGAGTGTGTATATTTAAGTTGGCCAAGAATTTTTTAAATTAATTTTATTGACATATAGTTGCTTTCCAATGTTGTATTACTTTCTTCTGTACAGCAAAGTGAATCGGATGTATGGATACATATATCCCCTCTTTTTAGGATCTTCTCCCCATTTAGATCACCACAGAGCACTGAATAGAGTTCCCTGTGCTATACAACAGGCTCTCCTTAATTATATATTTTACACATAGTAGCGTATATATGCAATCCCAATCTCCCAATTCATCCTACCACCTCTTTCCCACTTGGTTTGTTTGTTCTCTATGTCTGTGTCTTTATTTCTGATTTGCAAAAAGATTCATCTGTACCATTTTTCTAGATTCCACATATATGAGTTAATATACAATATTTGTTTTCCTCTTTCTGACTTACATCACTGTGTATGACAATCTCTAGGTTCATCCATGTCCTCTGCAGATGGCACAAGTTTGTTCCTTTTTACGGCTGAGTAATATTCCATCACATATATATATCCACTCCTCTGTTGATGAATTTCTTATTTGGCAAATGGAGAATTACTATATATTATTCAGTCACATATAGTACATAGAGCAGAACTTCACTATAGCATGGATGAAATACTCTTCAGTCCAATACATGGACAACACACTAAATTTCATCCATCTATATATCTATATAGATATAGATATAGTGATATGAAGACTGAAGCACTGTTGATTAGGAAATGTAGTTCGTGCTATAACTCTTATAGCACAAGAAGTCTCTTGAGAGTTTGGGTAGCTTTTGTTTTCAATGCCTAACATCCTTAAGGAAGATAATTTACTGAAGTTCCAGAACTTTATATCTGAGAAGAAAAGCTGAGAATAAAAATGAAATTCACCATCTGCTATTTTGCTACTTTAACTTTATTTAAATCTACTATAGACAATAAGCACTCAATAAATGACAGCTGTTTTGATTTCTGTCAGGTTTATATGCTTAGCACTTTACATTTTTGATGCTATTTTGTCCACGCAATCCCACAATGCAGGTAATGTTATGTCATTTTACATACGGTGCATATGTATGTGGGTGCTCAATCATGTCCAGCTCTGTGTGACCCCATGGACTGTAGCCCATCAGGCTCCTCTGTGTGTGGGATTTTTCCAGGCAAGAATACTGGAGTAGGTTGCCATTTTCTTCTCCAGGGGATCTTCCTGCCAGGGATTGAACCTACATCTTTGGTGTCTCCTACGTTGGCAGGTGGATTCTTTACTGTTGAGCCACCTGGGAAGCCCTTATACATGTTAACTGAGGTCAAAAAGGTGAAGCTACTTGATCACAGTCACACAGCTAGTGAGTGGCAAAGCCAGGTGATACACACCAGATTGACGATTCTGAAACTCACTTGCTTTTTTTTTCTTTATATGGACCACTTTTAGTCTTTACTGAAATTTGTTACAGTATTACTTCTGTTTTATGTTTTGTTCATTTGCTCTGAGTTATGTGGGCTCTTAGTTCTACAACCAGGGATGAACCTGCGCCCCATGCTTTGGGGGAAAGATCTTAACACTGGACTGCCAGGGAAGTCCTTAAAACTCACCATCTTAATAAAAAAACTCCACTGCCTCCTAAAAGGATAGAGCTGTTCGATGGAATAAATGAAGAAGGGACAGTTAGTCCAACTTGGGGTTTCTGGAAGGACTTCTTACAAGACATGCTGGTGTGGAAGACTCTGAAAAGTGAGTAAGGATTAGAAATAGGAAGAAGGTGGATAAATGTCTTTCGAGACAATAGCATGAGTCAAAGCACACAAGCCTGAGACGGTGTTGCCATAAGCAACAGTATTATCGGGGTGTGGTATGAGTCAAAGTGATGGGAATACACGTTAAGGGGGTGAGGAAGCTTTATGGAGAGGCCTTATATTTGAGGCAATGGAGCTTGGGATTTTATCCAAGGAAATGGATATAATTATCATAGAAACAATATCAGTAGCAACAACAAGAGTACAAGTAAAACCAACAATCCTTAGAGTTTAGAAATTAAACAAGGTTTCAGTTTTCCAGGTATCTTCTGGGAAAGGAAAAAGATGGGCTGTTTGTTACTCTTAACATTTTTTATGATATACTGATTATTTCTTGGATATTAAGAAAATGAAAGACATTTCAGAACAGGCAAGTCTTCTTATGAATGGTTCTGACCAGAGAAATTGATAGACAAGCTATGAAGTATTTGAAACTGAATAATGGCCATCATAACATGTAGGCCCTCAATCAAGGGACTTACTATCTCACTTAATTCTCATAACAACCCCATGAAGTAGGTGATGACTTTTCCGTTTTATTAGGTGAATAAAACCAATAAAACTTCACTAAAGATTAAGTGACTTGTTGAAAGAATTTTAGTTTAAAATGTAGTCTGGTAAAGACTCATTGAGTTTATGGTGTTGGTTAAGTTCTGAAAGTTGGTAAGCCAATGACAAAGATTGGGGAGAGTCCACTCTTTCTGGGGTGGATGCAAAAATGAAGTAGATCAGACTCCACAAAATCCTATCCCTTTTCTCTGTTTGTTGCTAGGCTTTTTTTTTTTCCAGAAAGAAGATAAACTAATCTTTCAAAAAGAAACAATTTACCCAGTACAGTATCATTAAACTTGAAGTCCAGCTGGAACGTATTAAGAGGAGTTAAGAGAGCTATTGCATACATTTTCCAAGATCTCAAACCCACAAAGAGACCAGAAGTATAACTTTGCAAAGATAAATGACTGAGAGACTCTGAACAAGTAAGAATCAGCCAGGTTTTATCATGATTACAAATGATCCTGAAATCTCAGTAGTTTGGGCTTCCTTGGTGGCTCAGATGGTAAAGAATCTGGCTTCAATGCAGGAGACTCAGATTCATTCCCTGGGTTGGGAAGATCCCTTGGAAAAGCAAATGGCTACCAACTCCAGTATTCTTGCCTGGAGAATTCCATGGACAAAGGAGCCCGGTGGGTTACAGCCCATGGGGTCACAAAAAGTCAGACACAACTGAGCAACTAACACTTTATGACAAGAAAAGATTGTTTTTTGTTAATGCAAAATGACCACTGAGGTTGGCTGATGGGGTGGGGGGCTCACTCTGGTAGTCAGGCTAAATTAGCTTCCTTATCCAGCACGATAGCAGATGGAAAGGAGGCACATGAAATCATACACTTGTTGTTAAAGCTTCCACCTGGAAATGACACATTTCTGTCTGCGTTTCATTGGCCAGGACAAATCTCATAGCCACATCTGATTCAAGGGGAGTAGCAAACTGTGTTCCTCGCATGTGCCCAGAGGGGGAACAAGAAGCTTTGGTGAATAGCACAGGGGAACTTAAGGAAACCAGTGGTGAAATCCACCTAAGAAAGAATGTTCTAGGAGCTGGGAACAGCACTGGGGCTTATACTTATGTGATACTTAAGGATTTATTCATAAGGATGGTGAAGAGGAGAATAAGATTTAATATATAATGTCATAAAAACTGTTGCAATAGTTGGCCAATTAATGCTGTGAAAAGTTTGGTAAAAAACACCTAGGATCTCCTGGGGGAATATTACTAAGTCACACAAGACGGAGTATGAGATGTGTTTGTCATCCTCCTTAACTCTCATCCAGAGACTCAATAAAAACCCTATGTGTTACTTCTAACTCATTTTTTAAAAAAGGTGATTCTGATAGAATTTCCCGTTGCTTTGCTGTCTGCTGGCATTAGCCTCAAGAAAGTTTTATGAATATGTACAACAATTTCACACAAGAGATATAATCCTATACTTTATTTAGTAAAATATATAATTGTAGACTCTTACCTAGAAAATAAACTAGAATAAATACTTTACATTGCACAGATGGCTTCTTTGCCAGGGAAAAATCTCATTTTGTAGCTTTGTTCTCTGAAGACAGTGGATTCCTCCCCTTAAAAAGCACATGTCTGAGAGGTGTCTTAGGTTGAGCTCCTGCAGAAGCTGACCTTGAGACCAGGATTCAAGGGCGAGTACTGGCCTGTTTGGGATGCAATGGCAGAAAGCGCTAGAGGTGCCAGGAGGTGGGTAAGGAAAGTAGCCAACATAGGGCTCCTTAGAAAGGGAGTTGATGCTGTGGTTGACTTAGGCCCAAAGATGGGGATCTTGGGGAGACACTGTCAAATACAACTTAGTACGTCTAGTTCTACCTCCAGGTGGGGAACCTGGGGTAGTTTTAAACTGACTTTCATCTGCTGCTCTTGTTGAGGGATTCTCTGAAGGGCACCATCTGCCTGGTGCTTCTAGCCTGCACTCCTGTACTGGCCAAGTGGAGTCTTCTGTTCAAGAAATCCCTTGAACAGGGAGGCAGAACAGGGAGACATAGCCTAGAAGCCGTGGTTAGCCATCTGTAGGAATGACAGGCGTGGAGTCCCAAGTGGAACGCCCATATTGTCAATTG
Organism: Antilocapra americana; assembly: GCA_007570785.1. Classification (NCBI taxonomy): domain Eukaryota; kingdom Metazoa; phylum Chordata; class Mammalia; order Artiodactyla; family Antilocapridae; genus Antilocapra; species Antilocapra americana. The sequence continues at coordinate 6,508,938 of ML664180.1, read as the reverse complement.
AGCAGATACTTGGGTTTCCAAGCCCATTTGTTCTGGTATATCCACCTTTGAGCCTGGGGCTTCCCTGGTAGCTCAGTGGTAAAGGATCCACCTACAGTGCAGGTGACATGGGTTTGATACCTGGGTCAGGAAGATCGCCTGGAGCAGGGCATCGCAGCCCACTCCACTATTCTTGCCTGGAGCATCCCATGGACAGAGGAGCCTGGTAGGTTACAGTCCATAGGGTCGCAAAGAGTTGGTCACAAAGAGTCACTGAAGTGGCTGAACGTGTATGCATGGACGCATCCACCTTTGCGTGGATGATTTCAATTAATTTAACAATAATAGTAATATGGTGCCGTCTGAGAAAAGTTGGCATCCTTTTCAAAGATAGCAGTGACTAGTGTCACACTGGGAGCAGCCCGCTAGTGGAGGTGGCGGAGCTCTGACTAGTAAAGGACCAAGATACTTGGGAGGAAATCACTTTGTCCGACAGCAGGTTGCAAAAGAGAGAGACCTCAAACAGCCTGGGTGGGAGTTCCATAAAGCGAGGAGAAAACCTTCTTGAAGCCACATTGACTGTTCACCTGGTAAATGGCCCTTACCCTCATTCTTTGAGAAAAGAGAGAAACAAACAGTACATTTTTTTTTAAAGGTTTGGTAGTGTTTCCATAGATTCCATTCATCTGCTATAACAGTCATGATTTAGAAGTCAGCAACTCTTCGAGTTACCCCATAAGGAGTACTTTTGTGAGGCAGCAGAACTGAATTGTCTAGAAGAACTGACTTTTCGTTCTTTTCCAAGCCGATCCCTGAAGATAGCGGGAAGTAAGGGTTTGTCGCGCGGGGCGGGCGGGCGGGTGGTGGGTAGACTTCTCCTAAAAAGAGAATTCTGGAAGTCATCATAATTAGACAAAGAGGAAAATGTGCCAGACAGGAGTGGGTGGGGGCTGTTTTCTCCTGTGGTTGGTCGTGGTGCGTTGAAGATCCCTAACCTCAGACGAAGCCTCCGAGTTTCCAGCAGACGAGCGGCCGCCCAGGAGACCCGAGGCTCCGGGAGAAGGCGGCGCAGGTGTCCGGGCTCCCGGCAGGTGAGCGGGCGATGTCAAGAAGGCGGGCCGGGCGGGTCCCGGGCCGTGACCGTGCGGCCTCGCGGCGGCTGGCCGGGCTCGGCGGGCGGGACGGGGCGCGCCGGCACCCGGCCCGACGGGCGCGGCCACACTGGCGCTCGCTCCCGCGCCCTGGCCTCCCGCCGCAGGTCCGAGCCGCGGCCCTCCGCCCGCATCTCTGTCACCTCTTCCCTTGACCTCACTACCCAGCCCTGCAGGCACCTAAACTAAAGAAGCTCCCTTAAGGGAGCGACGAAAACGTATGTGCCTCTCGCCCTGGCACCGCGGGTCGCCCCGCGCGCGGGCCGGGACCGGCGGCGCCGGGAGTGGTCCTCCGAGTCCGGGAGGGGACGAGGACGGGGGGCATCCCTGGTCCCCGCGTGCGATTGTCCCCATTTCTTCTTCTGTTCCCTGCGCCGCGCGCGCGAACTCTGGGGGGAAGTTGGTTGCAAAGTTTCCGAGGGCGGCGTGGGCTCGAGCGAGCGAGGCGGAGGGCGGGGAGCGGGCGCGGGGAGGCGAGGACAGACGCGCTCCTCGCCGCGTCTTTGTTCCGCTCCGGGGGAGAGACCTGGTGAGGAGTCTCCCGGGGAGGATCGGGAGTGTCGGCCGCATTCCGGGCTCGGCGGGGGCTCTTCTCCTCCTCCCCCATCTCCTCCTTCAGGCACCCCCACCCCCCACCCAGCTCCCGACCTTGGTCCCAAGTTTCCAGGCCTCCTTCTGCCTCATCCCTTTACTCCCCCCCCCCTCCACAAACTGCACCAACTCAAAGACCCCAGGTCTGGGATGGGAAAGGAGGAGGGATGGGGGCGAAGGTGCGCGATGGGCCAAGTACCTCCTGAAAGGTGGATGTTTGCTTTGGAATATTGTTTTTTTTTTTTTTTCTTTGCCCTAGAAGCTGCTTTCCATTGCGGGCCCCTATTCGCTCCCATTCCCCCCACCTCTGGCTTCCCTTCAATTCTAGTAGGATCCTGAAGGAAAATGAGCGCTACTCTGAGTCACTCCGAGCGCCAATACTGTGGCCCGCAGTTGGGATGAGCGTCTAAGGATAGGGGACGTGAGGATGGGGATCCCCAGTTCAGGCGGTCGAGGAAACACTGATAAAGGATCTGGAGGAGGGTCCGGAGCTGTTTTTGGTCCGGGACACCCGATTTGCCCGGGCAAGGCAGTGGGGGAGGAGGCGGAAAGACGGGATGCTTGGAGTTGCCAGGGGGTAGAGATCGGGGAGGCGGCCGGGGACCCTGAGTCCGATTTTTGGAGCGAGGACAAGGCAGTGGTGCAGAGAAGGGAACCGGTGAGGAGGCTTGGCTCCAGGGTCAGAGGGAGCGCGGTCACCCGGCAAGCGTTGCCGTCGCGGTCTGTGGTTCGGAGAAGTTTGGGGCCTGAGGGGTGGGCGCGATGCTCGAGGTGGGAATCTATCCTCGGCGCCCCTGGACCAAGTCGCGCAGCTCCTGCAGCAACAGGTAGCCCCGAGGGGTGGAGGTCCTGGTGGGCCCCCGAGCTGGGCTTCGTCCTCTGGATGAGAGGCAGCTCCCAAGGGACAGAATGGGTGGGGGTCGGGGAGGGGAGACTTTTCTAACACTTCTTGATGCCCCTTTGAGTTCTTTTGGTGTGCTGGGTGGAGGGAGGGATCCGAGTGGACGAGCCAGGATGGAGAACCCAGGGCGCACCCCACCTCTAGTTGTCTACGCGGCTGGATCTTCTGGGGTGGACCCCTTTACTCATCTCCTCTGGTCTCTCGAGATGAGGGGAAACTGACAGAAACTCGATGCCAAAGTGAATGGCTCACATTGATTGTCAGGGAAAGTGCAAACCAAGAGGTGCATCTCCCGGAAACAATGGTTTTGGAGATTCCTCTCTCTCTCTCCCCACTCCCAGTAGACTTGAGCGCGTTAGACTGGGAGGCAGTAAAAGGGAGGTGGGTGTGGAGGGGCCCAGACGGGCATCTCCCGGGGAAAGTTTCGAGCGAGGTCGTGGGCGGAGAGGGTCAGGGCAGAGTTGCCACGAGCTGGGACCGGAGCCGCCCCGGCTCGCCTCCTAGGTTTCCGAGCCGGGCGGGAGATGCGGGGAGAGGGAGGGGGCGGGGAAGGGAGGGGAGGGAGAGAGGAAGAAGGGGTGAGAGGAGAAACCTGCCGCCGCTCGCCGCCTCTTTGTCTGCTCCGGGACTTGGAACAAAAGGGGGAACTCTGATGAACTCTCTCTCCGCCCCTCTCTCCCGGACGCGCGGGTATCTCCCTCTCGCAACTTTGCCGCCGCGACTTTCTCCGCTGTCAGGCCACACAAAAGTGTCCGAGCGTCTCGAGGACCGCGACAAGGGAAGTGTCTCTTCAAAGTGCGACCAAGTGGGGGAGAAGGTGAGTGGGGACTGTGGTCTTGTTTACCTCTCTCCCCCGCGATGCGCCCGGCTTCCCCCCCCTTGGGAGGACGGAGGAGCAATCCGGTGGCCAAGTTTGGCCAAGTTGTATCTCCTTTCCCCCCACCCCCACCCCCGGGTTCCTTCTCTTTTGTTCCTTAAGGAACTTGCACAGATTGTTTTATTTGTTTATTTCTAATAGGCAAGAACCAGGCGGGCATTTTTCTCAAGTGCCTCTTTATATGAGGAGCTGGGGGCATGGGGAAAGGGTGTCTCGAGGAGGGCATTGCCTCGCCTATCTCCCAGCTGCGCGCAGACCCGAGGGAAGCATGCCGCGATGGTTGGGGTTGTGCCGGGTCTCACCCTCACCCCAGCCCTGACTTTGGTCCTGCGAAGGCAAGAGATCGGGAAGCGGGGGCCCTTCCCTCACCGTTTTTATAACTTAACCGTCTGCGGAGCGCTCTGCCGGTTCCTACGCACTATACCCAAAGCTACAACAATAGAACGCCGAAGAGGTGTGACTGGTAGGGGATGGGACCCTTGTGTTTGTGGTTCATGGGGTGAGAGCGCGCTGCTAAGAGTTGACAAAGTTTTCTTTGGGGCCGAGGTAGGGAGGAGGAAGAAGCCACAGGTTCTCGACTTGTCAGAGATGCAGGGATGCAGGGATGGGCCTGGACCACTAGTTAGGAGTCCGCCATCCCGTCCGCCCTTTTCAGTTTCACGACCCACCCAGGATAACCTATGCGGTCCTGCCCATCCAGCATCACCTCTCACTTCCCGCGGCCCCCACCCCCGCCCCTATTTAATGCGTTTGAGTTTCAAAAAGGGGACCGCGAGCGCCAGAAGCTCCCCAGACCCAGCGGCCCGCCCCGCCTTTTGTGTTTTAACCTTTTGTTTCTGTCTGCCACGCCCGCCCAAAAGAGGGATGGCTGTCGGAGCTTCTGCGGGGTGGAGACGCGGCGCGATTCCCTCGGTGTTTACGGGCACAAGGAGACTCCCTAACTTTGTTTCTCAAGTAGCGCCACTTCCCAGTGTTTCTAGGTTGGTTCTGGCTCAGATGAGGCGAACTCTGCACCGCTGGTATACTTCTCCACATTTCTTTCAGCCCTTTCGCACTTGACCACACTAGTTGTTTATCTGCCCCGTCCCTTGGTTCATAAAAAGACATTTAGGGACAGAAGTTGAGAGTTTGTTGAAAGTGAACAAAGGTAGTATGTTCTAGACGTGTTTGAATACTAGGAATGTGTGGAACAGGGCTCCTGAACTGGAAAATGCAAATTTAGGTCATTAACTTCAGGTATGTTTTGTGAGATGGTTCTAAATACCAGGGTGATTTATCACCAGCTCTCCTCTCCTATTCCCACCCCACACACTTTGCTTTTATCTCCCGCCTTTTATGGTTTGACAGGACAGATGAACCATCAAACTGTGCTGCCATCAAATAACAGGAGGAAACAGCCAAAGACAGTCTATTTGAACTTCTTAAAGTTATGATTTTGTATAGAGTATCCGTTATTAAAACCTGCAGCTAGAAATGATTCAGCTGCCAGAACTATGCGGGTTTTGAATTTTCATGTCAAAGAAAGAAATCTGTTAATGCTAAAGTTACTTTTTTAAAAAATAAACTGAGTGTGCAGAATGACTGCAGCTGACACTAATGAATTTCAATTGTACAGGTGTGATTACTCTGGTCAGCATCTAGAAAACATCAGAAGTGCTCTCACCTCCTCTGTACTGCATCCTTCTTACTGGATCTTTCTGTCCGTGAACATTGTGGAAGTACCATTACAATATCGTCATTCCTGAATGAAAAGTTGCCAAACTTTTTTCTTTGGAGTTGCTTCAAAGTTCTTGGGATTTTTGATGATGCCTTCCCTATGTGGATTACTACTGTTTGATCACTGGGAATTCTCCATCTTAAAGAAGGTACGTTGCTTTTTAAATACTCTACAGGCACTTCGTTTGGGAGCTGGTGCTTATGCCTTTAGAGAATTTTCTAGTTATTTTGAGCTGTTGCCTGTTCAAAGTGATTTATGACTTTAGAGTTCCTTGTTTTGTACTGGTTTTTGTAGGTTCACTTTTATTTGGGATGATGATTTGGGTACTTCTAAGGAAACTTTATTAATTTGACTGTCTTCAACATTATCACATATCATGAATATGGTTATATAGTTACAAAGGAAAGTTATGTAAGAATGATGGGTCTGATAGGCAGGTATTCCTTTCTGTGTATGATTGGTTTTGCTTTTAAATATCACAGCGAACATTTCTATAGTAGCAGAACTTCTGTAGTTTGCATTCATTTTGGGCACTCTTGATATTTCATTTTGGTAAATAAAATCCAAAAGTGGCCAGAAGGAAATGAATTCCTAGTAGCTGGGGATCTATATAAAGTATAGTAAGTTCTATCAGAATAAAAACTTTTCTATGTAGTAACCAACAGAGGCTGAACATTTCTTTAATCTTTATGGTATACATTAAGTTTTTATAGTGGTTGTTAAGAGTCTTATATTCCTTCTTTTAGATCTTATAATTCATTCTTGATCATCTCTGTGAGAAAGCCATTCAAAGTTCACATGAATACTGTTGGTAATATAAAAGTATTTTGATACAGTATTTACTTCTCTTGTTCAGCAGTTGTTTGTCATGAAAAGTGAGAGTTTTCTTTGTTTAGGCTAGGTTGCTTTGAAATTATTCAACTTTAGGATTTGATCCTCAAGATGATTCAAGTTCAAGGTAGTTTTAAGTGCTATAATTGGAGAATATCATTGATATATAACTGTAACAGAAATGATAAGGTCTGGTCAAAAAGATAATTAGAAACGAAATATTTTTATCCTATTGTAAGTAAAAGTCTTATAATTAGCTTCTTATTTAGTTGTAGAAACTTAGATATACTACTTCACCTGCCTGAACTATGGCTTATCAACTAGTCAATGAAGGGTTAGTTTAAAAGAAACTTGAAGAACTCTTTTAGCTCTAAGGTTTTATGATTTGTTGATTGCTTCTATAATTAAGGAACATCCTCTCTTGGGAAGTTCATTTTTAAATTGCTCAACACTAGAGTTACTGATGTGGAAAACTTGCGTGTATTACTAACAATTATTTTCCTATAACTGTTTAGCTCAGGGAATATTGGATCAAGAAATAGGCTTTACAATTTCTGTGATGTATACTTTCGGCAAAGTGCATTGTATGAAGATGTCAGTTTTCCTGTAATGTTTTCAGCAAAAGTTTATCTGCTGGAATGTTCTGAGGGGCTCTAAACTGCAGTATTATTTCCCAGCAAATGTTTTACCTACAGATGTATAAAGTGAATATGTTTGAATCTGTTCTAATGGCTACCCAGTGTTGGGCTCAGAGCTTTAGAAACAGACTTTGCAATGAAAGAGACTCGAGTTTAAATCCTCACCTTGATAACCTAGACCAGTTTATTAGCTTTCCTGGGGTCTCAGTTTTCTCATCTGTAAGTGGGGATCATAGCACTTATCCCATGAAGTTGCTGTTGTGGGGAATGTATTTTTAAAAACCCCATGTGTAAGAAAAAGCTTAGCAAAGGGGTAAGTATCTGTAAATATGTTTAGATATAGTAAAAAAAAAAAACCTACTCCTATTGCCTTTCACAATGAATTGGTGATGTTTTGATACTTTCAACTTTCTTTGTTGACTGCCTTGCAAGTTTTAAGCCACATTAACCAAAAATATTCACGCAAGTATTCCAAGTCAGTTTGGGCGGAAGTTTTCACATGTTAAGATGAGGTTTTTTTTTTCCTCTAAAATTATGTTCTATTCAAGTCTTTTATCCAGGTAAGCGCGGATTAATTCACTTCAATAAACACTTATTAAATCTTGTTATGTAGAAGCACGTTGCTGAAGGTCATGACTTCCTCTTGGACTACGTGACCTTTCCTTTTCCTTACAGAAATTTCTGTGAATTGAGATAAAAGCAAGTTTCTAGAATTGATTTACACAAATTCTCTTCTTTCAATGTTGCCAGTGAGGGGCAAACTTATAGTTTAAAAAATTTTGTTTGTTCACTTTTTAGTTATGATATAAAGTGATGGTTCAGTGACTTCTTGATGAGGAAATCAAGAACCACAATGCATTTTCTGATATTAGTTTTTGATAGAATGGTTTTTATTTAAATTGAAAATTCACAGTTAGTATAAACAGTGCTTCGAAGAATAGCGTATCATTGTGAAATGAAGTTTAAAGTCTTGGATTTTCATTTTCTAGATCTGTAATTTAGCAAAATACATCGCCATTCCTGAGTGAGTATTTAGTTTGAGGAAGATTATATTCATTTACCCTTAGGAAGTTTTTGGTGAGAATGTTTAAGTATTGCTCCTACTCATTGGTAGTTTACCAGCAGATAGTTGCCTTAAAATGATAATAATTAAAAAGAAAAATATGGAATAAATCAATATTAAAATGGGAAAAAGTTTTTTTTCCAGATGTATCCACAACTTTCTGTTTGTAGGCAACATCTATTTTAATCAGCAAATTTATATTCATTAGCATAGCAACTACTAATATAATAATTTGTAATTACAGCGTTTAAAAATCATTCATTCCTTAAAGTTTTTCTATGTGATGTAATTCTTAGGCTAGAACCACATATACTTAATTACCTTAAGTATCCAATTGTATAGTTTTGGTTTTTTAAAACTATTTGTTGACATGGATTAGTTTGAATTAGTGAGACCCAAAGAATCTGCCAAGGTACTCATAAGAAACTTACATAGGAGGGAAATCTTAATGTTCAGCTCTGCCTTCCAAAATTATAAATGCAACACATACTAGGCATCTGATAAGTAAATGAAAAGCAGATTTTCTGACTTTTAAGTGTCAGTCATTTCTAAGAACTTTGATGGTTTTTCTGCCCTTTATTGTTGAAGATATGGGTGGTTAGAAATACATATATCACGGACTTGTGAAGCCTATTTTGTGCATTCATTCTTTCCTCATTCGTTCTTATAAGTAATATGGCATCTATGTGTCAGGCATTGTTCTATGCACTAAAGATACCAAACAAATAAAAATTCTGGTACTGTTGGAGCTTTTACTAGTGACAGTAAAATATATGTTAAAAGACGGCAACTACTATTGAGGAAACAAAAAATCAGGAAAGAGCAGTGGGGAGTAGGAGGAAAGGATGGCCAGGAATGACCTCACAGAGAAGGTGACATTTGAAGAATGATATAAAGGAAGTGAAGAAATGAGCCACATGATATCCGGCAGAAGAGCATCATGGCCAGAGTCTGGTTATCCACAGAAAGCAAGGTGGGAATAGTGGCTGGAGTGGACTCAGCAAAGGGGACAGTGGTGGGAGGTGAGGTCAGAGAGGAAATAGGAGTATGGTGAGCAGATCACATGGATCCCTAAATCCCTTTGTGATTTTGCATTGAGGGAGACAGGGTACCACTGACGGGGTTTAACCAGTGATGGCCCTGATAGAGCTAATGTTGTCACACAATGACTCTGGGGCTTTATTCAACAGGATGGGCAGGGCAGAAACAGGGAGACCATCTAGGGAGTGATTTCAAGTGTCAAGCGAGAGATGATGGCAACTTGGACGAGGATAAAAGCAGCGGAGGTAGTGAGAAGGGACTGGATTCTGAAGATACTTTGGTTGGGGAATTTTTTGGTGGATTGGTTAGAAAGTATGAGAGAAAAAAAGGCATCAGCTCTGAAATATTGTTGACCCAGGCACCTGAATGGACCCAATATCCATGAACTGAGATGAAGTGTGTACTTGGGATGGGGGAGACTAGGAGCTCAGTTTGACACATTAAGGTACTTTTAAAGCATCTAGGCAGTTTAATACACAGGTGTGATTCTGGGGGAAGAAATCTACAGATCCTAATTAGTGATTTGGAAGAAATTCAATGCTGTTTAAAGTCATGGGAGTGGATGAGACCACCAAGGGAGTGAGTATAGAAAGGAAAGCCTTGGGGCTAGATTTAGAAGTGGTGGAAGCCCAGTGAAGAGAGTGTGTCCAGGAAGAAGGCAAGGTTGTCTGGGTCACGTGCCACTGATGGATTGAGCAAGATGACAGTTGAGAATGACATATGACCTTCCAGGTTAGGATTTTGGGAAGTCAATGCTCACTGGCAGTTTTATCTAGAGCTGTTTTTATAAATGATGAGAGATCATATCTTTTTTCTAATTTGTGTGGTCCATTACCTATTTTCAAAAAGTCATCTTTATTCTAAATAAAATTTGTCAGTATTTTAGAATTGATAAAATGCTCTCACTGGGACTTCCCTGGTAGTCCAGTAACTAAAACTCCCCACTCCCAAGGCGAGCAGCCTGGGTTTGATCCCTAGTCAAAGAGCTAGATTCTGCATGTCACAACTAAGAATCAATGCAGCCAAATAAGTGTTTTTTAAAAAGTGCTCTTACATATGTCATCTTAGTTAAGTCTCATAATAGTCCGAGAGACGGGATGATAATATCTATGTTTATCTTACAGAAGAAGAAATTGAGGCTCAGAAGTCTCAATTGTTCAAAGTTATCCAAATGTAAGATAGAACTGTTTTTTTAATTTTATACCCTTTGCCGTTCACAATAGGGGTGACGATCAGTAAGAAAACAAACATAAAAACGCTGGTAACAGTGTTATAAACAAGGTATAGGATTGAATCAGGGCAGGGAGTATCTTTTGGGATCAGGGAAGACTTCCCCAAGTTGGGATTTAAAAGATGCCTAGCATTTTAACATGGAGTCAAAGGGAAGAACATTCTAGGCTTGGAGAATACCATGTGAAAAATGTGGAGGGGTGAGACATGGAGTGTTAACTGGAATGTATCTGGGATGCTCATGCCATTTGACTCATGCTGAACATGAAAGAGAGTGGAGGGAAAACAGGCTGGAATGATGGCAAGTGCTAGTCAAGCTTGAATTGAAATATGGTTTTAATAAAACAGCAAATAGGTGCCATCTTAAATGTATTTCATGTCACATAAGATAGCAATATGCAACCTAGTTAGAAATGTCGGAATATATATACATCACCACAAATGCATTGTCTTTGTCAGTTCAGGCTGCTCTAACCAAGTTCCATGGACTGGGTGGGTTATAAACAGCAGAAATTTAGTTGTGACAGTCCTGGAGGCTAAGCAGTCCAAGACCAAGGTGCTATGTCCGGTGAGGGCTGGCCTCCTGGTTCAAAGAGTCTGTCTTCTTGCCGTGTCCTCACATGGTGGAAAAGGCAAGGAGGTGGGCGCTCTTTATAAGGACATTAATCCCATTCACGAGGGCTCCACTCTTGTGACCTGATCATCACATGAAGATCCCCACCTTCAAATACTGTAATTCTGATATTTTTAGGTTTCAACATACTCATGCTATAGATTGACGTTTGTATCCCCCCTAAATGCATATCTTCAAAATTCTATTCTTTCAAATTAAATGTGCATGTGAATCCTGTACTACTGAAGAAGCTCTGGTGACTGGAGTGGGTTGCCATTCTCTTCTCCAGGGGATCTTCCTGACCCAGGGATCAAACCTGGGTCTCCTGCATTACAGCCAGATTCTTTACCAAATCAGCTGCTTGGGAGGCCCATCCATGTAAGGACATACTCTTTACCCATAGATCTAGCTTCTGTTCTGGGCTGTCTATAGTTTGGCGAGCAGCTGTTCTGGACTGTTCTGAGGTTCCAGGGGTTCTTCTTGGTGACATTGAAGTTGGCCTCAGTGACCAGGTCTGTGCTTTTTTTCCGTTATCCTAGGATTGGTCTTAGCCTTCTGGGTCTTACAGCTTCAATAGGGAGACTGAGACTTCTCTAAAGGTCTAGTGCACAAGTTGGCCAAACTGGAGAAGCTTTGCTTCCTTTCTCCTGGACTTGTCCTGTTTGACTTTGACCTTTTGATGGTGTGGGTGTCTTTTCTGAGTGGCAACAGTATACAGTTTTTATATTTTATTGTACTTACATTTAAATGTCACCATTAAACACTGAGCATAAGTTTATGCTGGCCACTAGTTCAGATTTTCAAAATGTAAAGATGAATGGATGGAAAGCTTTATGGATATGATGAACTAGACATTGAGGAATATATTAAACAAGTTGAGAATCTCGAGTTTGGTAAAATTCGGTCTATACACATTTATACATTTAGTGGCATAAGAAGACTAAGGACAGAAAGACAGATGTGAAACTTTGGTTTGCAACTGGAGGAAAAGCCAGTTTAGGAGTTATGCGTTCTTTACTTAGGAGATTTCCTGAAAAGCAGGGGCTTTTCAATATTGGAACAAGGAAGAGAACTTAAACTTCCCTTGACACTCCATACCAGAAGTTCCATTGCCTACACTTTATGGCCCTCATTTTGTGTCCCCAGGGTTCAGTTTGGTCTGGGCCTACATCTTCATAGCTCCTGTTTGGACTAAAAGATGAACCCTAGATATTACGGGTGAGACTGAGTGCATAACTGAGTCCCTTTCAATTCTTTTATTGGGATGCAGGGAAGATGTAGAAGGAAGTTGTCCCCAAGCTCAGAAAACCCAAATGTGGGCACTTCTTGGCTCTCACTTTGCTAGTTGATCCCATGTTTCCAACTCAAGTTCTGTTTAGCCCCCACCTGGGTTTGATCCCTGGGTTGGGAAGATCCCCAGGAGAAGGGAAAGATCTCCAATATTCGGGCCTGGAGAATTCCATGGACTGTATATCCATGGACTCACAATGAGTCAGACACGACTGCGCGACTTTCACTTTCACCTTCAAATTGACATTCTGGAGAGCTGTTTCTTCCTGTCTGCCCTCTTCCCCTGGAAGAATCATATACTGCTCTAGCGCATCAAGTATGCTAGTTCCTAAGTGAGTTGGTGTAGAGTATAGCGTCCTTTGGGGCTTGGCACAGGTAGTTATGTGACAACCTGCTGAAATACAACCTGCTGTATTTGACCTCAGTGACTATAATAAAGAGATGATAATGTAACAAAAAATTCCTAGCCTATGCTCCCAGCTTCTTTTGTGTTTTGCAGATGAGTAGAGTCAAACAGCTAAAAAAAAGAAAGGCCCTTGTCATCCTTTCTTTGGATAAATAAACACTGGTTCTGTCATAATACATTTTCAGCATTTGTCTAAGTGTGGGAATTTGGGTGAAAGTTCATGGAATATTTTTCTCCAAAAATTTCTGTTGAATTCTGCCCGACTCTGCAGCCAAATTCAGAATTCTCATTTGACTGTTATGATTAAACCGGTATACCTGAACAGACCATGTAGGTCTCTAACTAAATGGCTGTAAGAGTGTATTTGAGATTCAAGCAGGATAACACGAGCAAGAAGGATCATGTTCTCATTATTCTGTTGCCATGTCTCTGCTGAGTAGGGTGGCCTCCTGAGTTCCCAGCTTTTGTGTGTACTGAGGTTTCCGAAGCCAGGAATGGGTTTGGCTAACTCCGGCTTGGTATCCAGATCATCTTAGGAACATAGGAGGGGATCTAGGTGTCCAGAAAAGGGACTTAGTCTGAGGGTCTTGTAATTCCTGTCTTATTTTCTGACTCCTGGCTTTGCAAGAGTTTAATTCTTATCTACCTACTGATTCAGCTTGCTATGCAAATTCCATGACTTACTGCAGAGATTCAAGTAGTTTATCTTTGCATATCCTAGCCATTTGTGTTCTTCAGTTGTTTAGGTCATTGGCCTTAAGTCTGTCTGGTCATATCCTGCTCCTGCTTCTTTTTTAAAAAATATGTATATATTTATGTTTATTTATTTATTTGGCTGCTCTGGGTCTTAGTTGCAGCATGTAGGATCTAGTTTCCTGACCAGGGATTGAACCCGTCCCCCTGCATTGGGAGTGCAGCATCTTGGCCACTGGACCACCAAGTCCTTTGCTATTTCTTTTTGTCCTCGGTTTTCACCTTCTTTAGACCTCAATCCTCAGAGCTGGTCAATTTCGGTGGCTTCTGGCCCACCCCAGTGATCTCAGACTCTACCTCCAGTTCTTATGGAACCTGTGTCCCCTGTTTTCAGGTGGACTCTTATCCACTGCACCACCAGGGAAGTCTTCAATCCCCTTTTCTTCCTTTGTCATTTTCTCTCCTTCCTTCTCTTTGTCCTCTTTTCTTGTCTTGATCATCCAGAACCATTGAGTCTCTCAAGATGTTATTCCATCCATTTACCCACCCATCCCTCCATCTGTCCATCATCCACCCTGCAGCCACATGTAAGGACTGGACTAGAGGCTGGAGACACAAAGTTGAGCAAAACTGGACATGGTTCCTACCATCATGTAGCTTAAGAGGAGAAGGGGCATCAGTGTCTGAGTATGTTGGGGAACTCGACACATTGTACAGCCCTTTTGGAGGCTCAGCAGGTCCTCTAAATGCTCTGAGATGTCCAGTGGTTAGAGTTTTACTTTTTTAAATATGGAATCATGGTCTCTCTGGTTTTTAGATTTTGGTTGTTTGCCTGTATATATATTTTTTAAACTCCCAGAACCTTTATTAACAGAATTCCACAGAACTAATGTTTTCACACATGTATACTTCAGAAGTAATGAACCTGAAGATTTCTTCTTGAAGACTCAGTAACTTCCTGGTTTAACGTGTAATCACTACAAAGTAATATTTAAATTAAATGGTGGGCTTTAGTTCAGAGAAGAGAAGTGAGGAATTTCAGGCAATGTGATGTGTCCTGGAGTGTAATAATTTGGGGCAGAAACCTTTCTGTGTCTCTTGGGTCATATGAGGAAGTTGCTTACTACAGCTGTGAAAAGATGACCCCGAGACCAACACAACAATATAAACAAAATCAGTGTACCAGATTATTGTGGGTGGGATGAAAAAACGTGAGGAAATTCAGTAAAATAAAGATGGTGTAGTAACAAGAGACCAGAAGAGCAACAAGAATGATTAACACTTTTGGGCTCAAAGGAACCCTTCAGTAGTTCACAAAATCATTTGAGAACTCCTGAGAGGAGATGAATGAACAGAGCCTCATTTAGTCCCAGGTGAACCACCCCAGTTTAGGCTACCTGGACTGCATTCCCTAACTCAGGCAGAAAATTTGTTGTTACTACTCAGTTGTAGCGCCTTTGCTTTGCTTCATTTTTAGACATTTCAGTTTGATGGCTGGTAACCCTGCTTCCCCAAAAGATCAGATCCTGATCTTTTTTAAACATTACCATATCAAGAAAATGGTCTTCGCCAGTGTGTTTAAGGATCTTGATGTGGGGTGACTGTCCTGGGTTATCTGGGTGACCCTAAATCTCATCATCAGTATCCTTCTAAGAAAGAGGCAGAAGGTCGTCCCCAAAGAGCAGAGCAGAAAGTGATGTGAAGATTGGTGGCAGAATGAATTCGATTATTTTAGGTACTTTGTGTCAATGGAATACTTCAGCATTTGTCTTTTTCTGACTGCTTTATTTACCATTATGTCCTCGAGGTTCAACCATGTTGTAGCATGTGTCAAAATGTCTTCCATTTTTGAGGGTGAATAATATGCCATTGTATGCATTGCCTGACAGTTTTTGTATCCATTTGTCAGCTGCCTAGACACTAGGTTGCTTCTATTTTTTGGCTATTGTGAATAGTACTGCTAAAATATAGATATACAAGTATCTCTTCAAGGCTCTGCTTTTGCTTCTGTGGATATAACTGACTTTTACTTGATAAAAAACATCAATACATTCAGTAGTTAAAAAAAGGTTTGATGACAGAAGTTAGCATGATATGACCACATTCCACAAAATGCCAGTGGCCACCGCAAGCTAGAAGAGATGAGGAATAGACTCCTCACCCCTCACAAGCCTCCAAAGGGTGCATGGCCTTGTCAACAACTTGATTTTGTACATCTGGCCTCCAGAATTGTGAAAGAATAAAAATTTTGTGGCTTTAAGCCTTGGAGTTTGTAATAATTGATTACTGTAGCCCTGGGACACTAATAAAGCTTGTAAACTCTCTGAGGGCCAGGCAGCATCTTCTCTGTAATGGACTTCCTCTCAGCATTCACAGTTCTGCACGTAATAAGCCTTCAAATACTCAAGCACTTGAACTGACTTCACTGGTTCACCATTCAGAGCCTCAAGACTAGTATTTAAAATTTTATTGGAAGAGAAGTGAGACCAGCTAGATCTGGTTATTCATTTGCAAAAGAAGAAATTAATACCCCCAAGGCTTAGTCTCTTATGAGTTTATTGCATCTTAAAGTTTGGAGTTACACTGCCTTTTAATGTAGCACTTCCTTTGCTGTGCTGGAATATTAATAATACCACTGAGAAGACTTCATCTAGCAGAACAAGAAAAGCGAGTCATTCCAGGCAAAGATTTGACATCTTAATTAGATACCACCTCAGTGCTCGATTTCTCTTCTTTTGCACTGACAATATCTAAATGACAGTGTTCTGGGATTTCTGGTTCTAATACAAAATGTCTTCTGCTCAAATCTTCCATGAAATGTCATTTTGAAGCTATGAGCTTAGTTCTTATTCAAGCAGAACGCTTAGTATATTTGCCAGGACTTTAGCTGAATGGGCACTGCAGGATCATGTTCTTTGGGAAACAGAAACAGTTTGTTTTTACATATAGTGAAGCTGTAGAAAAGAATTTGGAATCTTGACTCAGTAGACAGCTTGGTGGTGCACATTATTCTATATTATGTTCTCCCTGTGTTATGATATTTCTTTATTTTTCTTCTGTAGGGAAAGAAGGTCTCCTCTAAGACCATTCCTCTAGGATCTCAGTTACATTTTGAAGTCATGTAATAGTTAAAATAAATTGTTAGAACATTTAACCGATATTAAACTGATTGCAAAGGAAAGGCAAATCACCTACCATGTAGCTTTGTGAAATATGTTAGTTTTGTTTTTATTCGTACGTAGAGTGTAAGGAGTGGTTTCTTTACATATTTACTGTGAGATTCATTTTTTAAAAACACTTGTATCATTGCCTTATACCATCTAGAAGTGTTAATACACCCCTAGACTATAAGATTTGGTCACTTTCGTTGATTTTAGTAAGAAAGTCTAGCAGATAATTACGGTAATATGGCTAAAGTGGAATGTAGTTAATCTCCACCACAGCTATGCATGGTGGCTTCCCTGGTGGCTCAGCTGGTAAAGAACCCACCTGCAGTAGGGGAGACCTGGGTTGGATCCCAGGAATCGAGAAGGGAAGGCTACCCACTCCTGTATTCTGGCCTGAAGAATTCCATGGATGGACTGTATAGTCCATGGGGTTGCCAAGAGTCAGGCACGACTGAGAGACTTTCACTTTCATAGCTGTGCACAGGGCTGAAGCGAGGATTCGATTTGAAAGAGATCTTGTCCCCCCCTTGAACTGAATGTGAGTTTGCATGATTACTTTATCTTCTGATTAAACTTGAAGTTGGTGTCAGACAGTTTTAGCTTTAAATCAGCCCACTCCACATGTCCAATTAATGAAATCCTTGCATTGTTGTTGGCACCATTTTCTTCCCAATCTGCCATATTTTAATATGCTCTGAATATGCCATTTAGTTTTTACTGCTGGTAGCCACAGCCTTATCACAGAAGTAGTAAGTGGTGTGACTGGGACCTTGCCGAAAATGTTCCTTACAAAATTCTCTAGACGACTTCTTGTTTTGCCTGTGATGGACAGTTAGTCAATAAATAAGTATTGAACTGAATGAATTAATGATTGAATAATGATTACAATCTACATGTTTTGCTGTAGCAAACTTTAACTAGCAAATTTGTTATCCAGGCCTCACTTTTCAACTTCGTGGTTTATCTTGTGCTGAAGATGAGAATAGAAGAGTATTCTTAGTTTATCCACTGTTGTCCAAGAGAGATATAATGTGAGCCACAAAAGTGAGCCATGTGTATAATTTTAAATATTCTAATAGCTCCATTAAAAAGGGAAAAAGAAACAAATGAAACTATTTTGGGTAATATATTTTTAACTCAGATATAATTCAACATGTAATCAAAATAAAAGTTATTAATGAAATATTTTAACTTCTCTAGTTTTTGAAGTCCTATATGTTTGTACTTATAGTACATCCCAAATTGGCTTTGCCTTGTTTCAAGTGCTTAAAAGCTACATATGGCTAGTGGCTACCATATTGGATAGCGCATGTTTATACCATCTGGAGGCTCCTATTTTAAGTAATTATTCTTGCTAACTAGATGTAAAATTTGGATTTTATAAGCTATTGAGTGGGACACATGTACAGTCCTGTCAATGAGCTGATACAAAAATTGTATCAACTCTACAACTGAAACAAAATTTACAAAATTAAAAAGTCATCATTTAGAGGTTGTGTAAAATATGGTAATACCCTCTAAATTTTGGGATGCATCCATGGCCAAGCTTCCGTTGATCTGAGATTCAGATTTTCTCCTGTGTTACAGTGGAGCGAGTTACTTATCTTCTGTTAAGCCTCAACTTCCTCTTGTGTAAAGTGGTAGTAATTCTTATCTTAAGATATAGCATTGGGGCTTCCCTGGTGGCTCAGATGGTAAGGAATCACCTCCAGTGTGGGAGACCAGGATTTGATCCCTGGGTCAGGAAGATCCCTTAGAGAAGGGAATGGCAACCCACTCTAGTATTCTTGCCTAGGAAATCCTGTGAATAGAGGAACCTGGCAGGCTATAGTCGACGGGATCGCAGAGTCAGACACGACTGAGCATCTAACACTAACTAATGATGAAGCCTTGAATATTCATTGTTATCTGGAGTTAGTTCTTATTTATTAATATATTTTACACACAAAACTCCAGGAGAAAAATGGGTGATTTCTCCCCTGAATTTTCTAATCTTTTCATAATATTTTTGTTTTCCTAAGTCAACCCCCCATTTTGGCAAAAACTTGATGTGATTATTTGATGAATACAAGATAATTGGCGTTTTGTTTAAATTGGTTCAACATGGGCTGCTCCAGGTAGCTCCTGTATAGAGCTCCAAGATGCCAAGAAAATACAAGACTGGCATTTATAGATAAGAAAACTTGGGAGACCCTTAGTTGACTTGAGCTATTGAACTGAATTTGGAGAGTCCATGAATGCATTTCCATGAAATGTATACAATACCAAGCCAAAATCTTGTGGGAGAAGGTGATCATGGAACAGAATTAATTATAATACATCTATTCTATTCATTTTTCATAAGACCTACTTTGCCCTCTCTGTTTTACTGATTTCATACATTTTGGGAATATGGAATTTATGATAGAAAAATGTACTAAGCCATTTTTTATTTACCTTGCTTTGAGGAAGGGTGAAACATATATAAAAAGAGATCACTGGAGATAATATCTAAAATTTCTTGTAATATCCTGCCAAAGATTGTCTAAGCTTGGTCAAACACTTTTATTTTCTAGCTTTAAATGATATAAATATGTAAAATTTCCTCTGGTACTTCTAGGAATTTTTCCCCTAAATACCTTTATTTCCATGTAACCACTAATTCTGAGTCAGACAATCTTCATGATAAAGGGTGGGTGACAAGTAGGGTCCTCTTTTGGAGTTCTTACTGTAGTCAGATTTCTATTGCTTGCACTAATGATTGAGGAGGATTCTGATCCCCTTTGAATTCTGGAAACACACTTATCAAGGGAAAAATTGATAATTGTAACAATAGTTGAAAAATCTCTGAGAGACTGAGGGAGAGTATTATTATTGAGGCTGACGTTGATTAAGATTCTTCTACTTTCATTTTTTCAAACCTTTGTCTTATTGCTGATGTTCAGTGGCTAAGTTGTGTCTGACTCTTTGTAACGCCATGGACTACAGGATACCAGACTTCCCTGTTCTTCACTATGTCCTGGAGTTTGCAGAAACTCATATCCATTGAGTCCACGATGCCATCCAACCATCTCATCCTCTGTCGCCCCCTTTTCCTCCTGCCCTCAATCTTTTCCAGCATCAGGGTCTTTTCCAATGAGTCTGGTCTTTGCATCAGGTGGCCAAAGTATTGGAGCTTCAACTTCAGCTACAGTCCTTTCAATGAATATTCAGGGTTGATTTCCTTTAGGACTGACTGGTTAGATCTGCTTGCTATTCTAGGGACTCTTAAGAGTCTTCTCCAGCACCACAATTCAAAAGTATCCATTCTTTGGCACTCAGTCTTCTTTATGGGCTTACCTGATAGCTCAGTTGGTAAAGAAGCCTCCTGCAATGCAGGAGGAGTCCTGGGTTCGATCCTTGGGTTGGGAAGATTCCCTGGAGAAGGGAAAGGCTACCCTCTCCAATATTCTGGCCTGGAGAATCCCATGGACTGTATAGTCCATGGGGTCACAGAGAGTCGGACATGACCGACTTTTACTTCCACTCACATCCTTTGTCTGGTTAGTGCCACGTTGTGGCTCCTACACAGTGGGACTTTGGAAAAGAATTGTTAAGTTTTGTTGAAAACAGAGCTCTAAACTGTCTTAGTGAAAGTAGCATACCTTTGAAAAATATATTTTCCAATAATAAATATAGTGATCTTTTCTTTTTTTACGTAAATTGAAAAAAATACACACAGAAATACACAAAACTTGTCCTTGCACAACATGGATGACTACCTAGTTGAAATAGACATTCATTTAAATAGAGAAAAAGGACAAACTCAGCATTTCTTTTCAAATGTTGCTGCTAAAATATTTAGGGACCAATAATGGTGAGTCTAGATCATTGAAGGCAATGATTTTCCCTTTTTTTCTGAATCCATGATTATAAAACAGTGTATTTGGTACATTTTTGAATAGTTGATAGGCGACAAACTTAATCTACTTTTTTCTTTGTTTTTTTTTAAGGGAAACAGTCTGAGGGGTCCTTTTACTGTGAGGTCAAGGGCATTTGACCTTTTTTCTGAGCTTTTCTTTGACATAGCCCACCTTAATGGAAATACTGGAAAGTCTTCCTGAGAGAGAAAAAATTCTGCCTGGTTTAGCACTGTGCTTTATCTCTTGTAGAATGCTTACACAAAGGAACCCATCTCTGCACAACTTTTAGGGCAAATTATGTGTGTCTGCTCAGTCCTTTCTGATTTTTTACAACGCTTTACATCCCTGTGGCATTGAAGGTGTTGAGATAGGTACATGTTTTCCCTCCTGTGGAAATAAGATAATCACCCTGCAGTGTTTCTGTAGCAGGAAGCAGTTGCAAAGCTACAGATACCCTATCTAGCTGAAGAAAAATGAGGTAGTTTATTTGGGGGGAAGAAGAAGGAGGGGAAAAAAAGAGCTGGTGAATTGAAAACAGAAATATTTGTTTTTCTGTACTACTTGCAAGTGGGGTTTCTCCTTTATTTTGTTAGAAAGGAAACCTAATAGGTGTGTGAGTCACTTCTTCATCTTGTGATTCTGCTTTTAAGACCTTTGTTTCAGCTTTGTTAGGACAATGGTTGGGAAGAGGATAATTTTCCTCCTTAGATCTGTGCTCTCTTAATCCTTTGATAAGAAACCCCTCTTTGTCAAAGGAGCCAAAAGAAAGACGGGAGGAGGAGGAAGAAGTCTTGATTGGAGAAGAACGTGGACATGAGGCTGGCAGGCCACGTGAAGCAGGGCAGCTTCTCCATCCAGCTGGTAGACACACGACTTCCCAGCAGCTGCCAGGTGCCTCATCCTGGCAAGCGTGTCTGGGACGGGACCCCTGAGGCGACTGAGCCCCTGCTCTGCACCACCTCCTCAGAGTTGGGGTGAGCGTTTTCATTGTACAGGGCAGGAAGTGGAGGCACAGAGAGGGCAAATGGATCGTCGAAGATCACACAGCGAGTAAGCGAACCCAGGATTTGAACCTAGGTCTGATTCCAAAGTCCAGGCAATCATGTGAGAAGAACAGATGCCACAATTTTGTTTGCTAAATAAAATGCTGCTTTGTAATAAAAAAATGTTTTTGAACCTAGGAAATAGTTATTAAATGAAATACTGTTCAGCTGATGGGCTAGCAGGAAATCCTGGGATAAGATACTTTTCTTCATGATAAGGAGAAACTGTAGCTCAGTTACTTTACCAGAGGACTGCTTTGTTTTCCTTTTCTGATCACCGATCCTGGATTTAAGACTTACTTCCTTACTTTATTTATTTATTTTAGCTGCTCTGCATGGCACATGGGATCTTAGTTCCCCAGCCAGGGATCGAACCTGTTCCCCCTGCAATGGAAGTGAAGAGTCCCAACCCACTGGACAGCCAGGAAAGCTCCTAAGACTTACATTTTAAATGAAAGGATGATGCTGTTGAATATCAATGCAATTTTTTTCTTTTTTTTTTTTTTAGTTTGGGAATACTTGGTTTTTATTTCGTAAGTTAATGGAGTTCTTCTGTTCTTAATAATAACGATGACTACAGAATCCTGGCCATCAGTCTTTATTGAGCCAATAAATTTTTATTTACTTGCTCTTAAAGGCTTGCTTCGAAAGCCCTGTCAGTTAGATGGATAAATATATGTAACACAGATTTCAAATAGCTTTCTTTGAGATGAGGCAAGAGCCCGTTGACTTACAGGTTATGATCTATGAGTGCATTCAGTTGATGCTTTTAACACTGCTGGATGGTCTCAGGGATAGGACAGTTCATTCTGGAACAGGTCCTTGGACTGTGAGAAAGGTGGCTGTGGTTCTTCCCACCAAAGCCGAGCCGTTCGCCCATGGGATAATTTACACAGCTTGAGATCAAGCCTTACTCTGCTGTGCAGACAGTAGTACCCCTTCCCTGCCTTAGGATTCAAATGGTCACCCAAAGGAAAGTGGAATCAGTCTTAAGGAATATTTTTCCAGTTAGTAAAGTTGAAATTATTCCCTAAAAGCCTTGGTTCTTCTACATTTTATTGTGGAAGACTTGGCCAGGTACCTGTGCTTTTGAGCACGAGAGGCTTGCAGTAAGATAACTTACAAATGTTGACTACTCTATAAACATTATGTCTCCTCCAGTATGCTAAAGTTTTTGTAGTTACCCCTGCCTACAGTGAAAGCAAAACACTCAAGCTCCATTAATGATTAGGGTTTCTTGCAGGCATAGAAAAGCCACCGTCAGGCACAATACTGCCTTCTGGAAGATCCTGACTTCTCGAAGATGACTCTAGGTACCTTCACACTATTGTCGTCTGGTTTAGACAGTCTGTGTTCCCGAAATAGAAGTTCTGTTGCAGGAGCACTGGATTCATTTTGCTTAATATTTGGTTATGCACCATTTAATCATGTATTTAATTGAAGAAAAAGAAACACATTGGCAAAGTTAAGGCTGTACAAGTATCCAGAATAATATGGTGAATTTACCCTTCCGTTCCAAGAAAGGACAGTATGGGTGTGGGCTGTTGGCCAGTGTTTGAAAGTAATTGAGTGTACAATAGCTGCTTCCAACACTGAAAGCTTTTCTCCCTAGGCAATTTGGATTCTTCTGTTTTCCTGGATAGTCTCTAGGAATGTCTGATATCCTCACATTCTGCAGATGGTGGCTATTGAATATTAAAAATGTATGTCTGCAAGCATTTTAAAATGCTGCGATGCAGGCCCCTCCGTCGTCATTACAGACTTGAGTGTGTGGACCTGCAAGTGTCCCTCGTTAATTACCAAGCTTGGCATTTCTAGGACTAACCGGGGAAGACACAGTTGGTTGTGAATCACTTCTTCCCAAGCTGAAATGCCAAGCTTCTGTTTTATGGCTCTAAAGATGAAGTCCAGCGGAGTCATCGCTATTCTCAGTAACAGTATTTTTTGCCTCCCTTCGCTTGCTGATGCAGCATTTGTGTAATAAAAATGGACCTCTTCACCTCTTTAAAGTGCTTTACGTTTTGACAAATTTATGTTTTATCAAAAGGTTAATCCTGACAAATCGTTGTAAATTATTTCTGGAAGATCTGCTACAGGTGCAGTTGAATTAATTCTATGCTATGCCTAGCCAGATGTATATTTTAGGGGAAGATCTACTGCATTTGCTCTGGTAAAAGTAGAACTTGAAGGCTAGGGATGCTCACAATGGGACCAGGATCTTTGCCCTACTGTGCAGATAAGTGATGTTCCTGAAAGGTTAAATTAGAATTTTAATATTCCTCATGAAGCTCTCTGCTTTCCATTTTCCCCCTCTGTCTTTGTGATGTTTCCCCCTTTTCATTGTCTCTTCTTAGTGGGAAGGTAAAACCTCTATTCATTTATCTTCTGGAAAGAAGTGTTCTTTGTGTTTTCATGACAAGCCCTTCTCATATCCATTGTTTGGAGAAGCAGGGGGACCTGTCTCATTTCTTTGCTTCCTGGGTCACAGAGACACAAAGAGAGAATGAAACAAAAGAGGGGAATGTAAGTAGGAGTTCCAGAGAAACCAAAAGAAAAAAAAAAATGTTGAGCACATACCTGCAGGAGAAGCCTTGATAAATGGAACAGATGAATTAAGAAGATGCAGCCAGTACTGTAAAGGAGCTTATACTCCAAGATCTAGTAGGCTTGACATTTCTAGGACTAACCAAGGAAGATGCTTTTTAAAAAAATTATAGGTAGACTGTAATGGGGCTTCCCAGGTGGCGCTAGTGGTAAAGAACCCGCCTGGGAATGCAGGCGACTTAAGAGATTCAGGTTCAGCCCCAACCCAGGGAAGATCCCCTGGAGGAAGGCATGACAACTCACGCAGTATTCTTGCTGGAGAATCCTGTGGACAGAGGAGCCTGGCAGGCTACAGTCTACAGGGTTGCAAAGAGGCAGACACAACTGAAGCGACTTAGCATGTATGCAGACTGTAATAGCAACTCATGAATTGATGTTGATTTGAACTTCCGAATTGATGCGATGATGTTTCTGAATTATGTGGCATGAATGGTGTATAAGTTTGCTCTGGCCATTGTAACAAAGTACCACAAACTGGGTGATTAAACAACAGAAATTTATTTTCTCAGAGTTCTGGAGGCTAGAAGTCCAAGGTCAAGGTGCTGGCAGGGTTGATTTCTTCTGAGGGCTGTTAGAGAAGGACCCATTTGAAGCTTCTCTTATTGGCATGAAGATGGACATCTTCTCTGTGTGTCTTTCTTGTGGGATATCTGTATCCAAATTTCCTCTTCTTATAAGGGTAGGAGTCCTATTGGATTAGGACACATCCTAATGACTCTTAATTACTTCCTTAAAGACCTTGTCATGAAATAGTCACATTTTAAGATACTGGGAATTAGAACTTTCACATATGAATTTTTGGGGAACAGAATTCAGTCTATAACAAATGGTTGCACTTAATCCCTGGTTACTAATAGTCATACATCATTTCTCATTTGTTTTGTTCTTTCAAGTTGCTAAGAAGTCAGAATTTTAAACATTTCAAAGTTTCTTATAGACTCTTCTGTACTGATGATCTGGAAATCACTTTTAGAATAAAGTTCTATTATAGTCCTCATCATTTGGTCAAATTCAGTGAATTATCATTTCTTACTTTCTGGTGATTCTAGATAGACATTTTTATATATGTGTTAAGTGGAATCATATACTATGTACACTTTCGTGTTTGACTTCTTTGGCCCAACATTTATTTGTGACATTCAACCATGTCGCCGTGTGTTGCAATAGTTTATTTTCTTTGCTGCGCAGTTTTCAACTGTTTGGATATTTCATAACATGTTTATCCATTCTACTACTGGTGAACATTTGGGTTGTTTCCCGTTTTCCTCATATGAATGGTGCTGCTATGAACATTCTTGTAAATGTCACTTGTTGAACATGTGAATGCATTTCTCTTGTGGGATGGAGCTGCTGGATCACAGAGCACATCTTAAAACTTTAGTAGATACTCCTAAACAGTTTTCTAAAAGTCCTTGTACTGATTTATATTTCCACCAGTAATGTGTGAGAGTTTTGGTGTTGCCACAACTTTGCTAATGCTTTATACTATTATCAGTTTTTAGATTTTAGCTTTTTCCTGGATGAACACTGGAATCTCATTGTGATTTTAAATTTACCTAATGATCATTCAAATATCTTCATTTATGAAGCATTTTAAGGGAATCATGGCCACCAAACCATTTCTCTTACTTCCCAAAACTCTCCTAAGACTTAAGCAGGCAAATAATGGATTGATTCCCGCCCCCCACATTTTGGTTCTTTATTGCTAGGGTGAAGCAGTTGGTTTGCTTGGCGGAGTCTAGTTTTATACTTATTAAGAAATCCACATTTACTGACCGAAGTGTTCCAATTTGGACAGTAAATTTATGGCCATTCTACTTATATCCATCATCTCTTCTGCATTATTTTTAAAGCTTTCCTATCTGATTTCACTTGTTCATTTATTCTATCATTGCTAAGCTCTTACTTTATGCCAGATACAGAGATATATAAGACATGGCTCAGCCGTAAAGAATCCTCCTGCCAAAGCAGAAGATACAGGTTCAATCCCTGGGCCAGGAAGATCGCCTGGAGAAGGAAATGGCAACCCTCTCCAGTATTCTTGCCTGGGATATCCAATGGGCAAGGGAGCGTAGCAGGCTACAGTCCACAGGTTCACCAAAGAGTCAGATATGACTTAGCAGCTAAATGACAACAACGAGAGGCATCCCTAGCCTTAAGGTCCTATGTATTGTGAAAGAAGACAGATTATAGAAGAACTGTTTTAACTGATTCAATCACAACTCTGTAACCACAATGCTGAATTTCAGTAGAGCCAGATTTCTGCAAGAAGAATATCTAATGAGATGATTTGTTATAATACCAGTAGTTTGTGTTGATGATTTAGGATATATTTTATGCCACTTAGCAATTATATTTGGTCTGAATCATTTGAGAGAGCTCGTTGTATGGTTTCCTCTAACTTTGTGAGGGCAGTGGGTTAAAAAAATATCCCTTTTGACATGTCGTTTGTCTCAAGATCTTAATCTGTGTTGTGTATTTATGGCCAGAGGATTCTGTCATCAACAGCTCCATGGGACTCATGTTCCAGACACAAGCATTAAACTCTTGAGTTATAGTTACAGAAACTGGTCTTAATGAGTTGAACTAAATGTCCTAAAAAAATCTTTCTGGTCCTTGTGTCCTCATTCAGTTGACTCCAGCTGTGTTAAAAAGGCAATCTGCTACTGCCTCTTACCCAGAAGAGAATACTACTTTAATTTAAATGTCTTGTTGCCTCTGTCTAGGTCCTTAGCTGTCACTCTTTGCTCACTCCCGTGTGACTGATTGTCTTGGAATTGTCTGTTTACTTGTCTGCTTCCTAGATTAGATTGTGATCCACTCAGAATTCCTGGCATCTGGCATGATGCCAGTCAGTAAATGTCTTTCAAATGAACTGTTGTTGTTACTGTTTTTTAGTCGCTAGGTCATATCCGACTTACCTCCCCATGGACTGCAGCACACCAGATTTCCCTGTCCTTCACCGTCTCCCAGAGTTTGCTCAAACTCATGTCCATTGAGTCGGTGATGCCATCCAACCATCTCATCCTCAATTGCCCCCTTCTCCTCCTGCCCAGCATCAGGGTCTTTTCCAATGAGTTGGCTCTTCACATCAAGTTGCTAAAGTATTGGAGCTTCAGCTTCAGTATCAATCCTTACAGTGAATACTCAGGCTTGATTTCCTTTAGGATGGACTTATTTGATCTCCTTGCTGTCCAAGGGACTCTCAAGAGTCTTCTCCAGCACCACAGTTTGAAAACATCAATTCTTTGGTGCTCAGCCTTCTTTATGATCCAACTCTCACATCCATACATGACTACTGGAAAAACCATAGCTGTGACATTTTTTTAGTCAGTAAAATGATGTCTGTGCTTTTTAGTACACTAAGTTCGTCATAGCTTTTCTGCCAAGGAGCAAGCAAATGAACTGAGGATAAGCAAATAATAATAGAACCCAAACTGATTTACTCATTCATTCTCTCTTTCCACATATAATTAAGGAGAAATTGCACCTGGCACAGAACTAGGCACTGGCGCTGGATAAGTGTGGCCCAAAACAGATATGCCAACCACTCTAATGGGCTTAGAGCTGTGAGGTGAAGAGCAGACAATAATTAAGCATTCACACAAAGTGGTGTTTCGTTACAAGTTGAGATGAGTGCTTTGTTGCAAAGGAGGCTATGACACAGAGCCTGACCCAGATTTGGAGGGTGTGAAGGCTTTGCAAAGCAGGTGGTCCTTGGGATCTGAAGGATGAACAGGAATTAAGTTGAAGCCCGAGATGGGACAGATGGGAAAGCATCTCATGCTAAGGGAATGGCTTGTGAAAAGGCCCTGTTGGGGGAGGGAACAGTTGTGTGCTGGACCACAGAGATATCCAGAAAAGAGGAATGTGGGGAGACAGGTCATAGTTAGACTATTCCTGGCCAAGCAAGCTTCTTTGAAGATGCTGTTCTTCAAGAATAATTGTTTGCTTTTTAAAATTTGTGCAGAAAGTTATAATAGTGCTATGATCAAATTTGTATTGTCCAAGGACCTAGCTCATTATTTTGCAAACGTAAATAAAGAGAAGAAGTCAAGCATTTAACTTATTTTGTTGTGAAATATGTATCTCAAAGCACTAGCATAGAATGAGAAGTTTCTCCATAGAAATGTATTATGAATTATTCTTGTATAATAATGTTAATTTGATTAGGCTTAAAGAATGGCAACAGAATCCCTATCTTTTAGAGATACAAGCTGAAATATTTATGAAAAGAGTGATGTGATGTCTGGGATTTGCTTTCAAGGGGGAGTAAAACTGGATGAATGTTCAAGCTAGTGGGTCAATGGAAGTTTATTTTACTTTCTTTCTACTTTTATGCTTGGCATTTTCCATGATGAAAAGTTTTCAGAAGTTATAAGGGAAAGAGATTACCTTGGGTTGACTTTTCTCCTCATCCCCCCCGCCAAATTCTAAATATGTTTAAGAAGAAATTTTATCAGATATTTGTATTTTAATACCTTGATATTATTAGTATATTTTAGTTCGTGTTAGAATAATTGATCTGTTGGATGATTAATACTGTTAATTATAGAAAATTTGGATTTAGGAAAAACTCAATGAAGACAATAAATAGTACTGATAACCCCATTGCTCTGGACAGAGTGATAATTAATATTTTTGGGTATCCAGTCTCATTAAGGATTTGTTATTTAGTTGCTGAGTTATGTCTCACTCTTGTGACCTCCATGGACGATAGCCAGCCAGGCGCCTCTGTCCATGGGATTTCCCAGGCAAGAATACTGGACTCTGTCCATGGGATTTCCCAGGCAAGAATACTGGACTCGGTTGCCATTTCCTTCTCCAGGGGATCTTTCAGACCCAGGGATCGGACCCACGTCTCCTGCATTGAAAGGCAGATTCTTTACCACTGAACCACCTGGGAAGCCTCCTCATTAAGAAAATATACATATTAAATATAATTTTAATCATACAGTTATTTATGTAATAAATTCCTTGGTTGTTTTTTAAATGGTCTATTGTGAACATTTTACCAAGGCATTAGGGATTCTTTTGTGAACTAATTTTAGTGGCCATTTAGTAGTACATCATGTAAGTATTAATGGCAAAATTTATTTAATTAATTCATTTTTTTAAAATATTAGGGATTTTTTTTTTTTTTTGTAGTGTAAATGATTCTGTAACAAAGAGCCTATGTATCAGTCTTTGTGCACACTCTGCTCATTTCCTTAGAGTAAATGCTTACACTTGACAGCCAGGTCAGTGTATTTTTAAGCAATTGATACATAATCTTTCAGACTTTTGACACTGATTTGTATGCCCATAAGCTGTGTCTTGTTTTTTTATGTGCTCTCATCAACTCTGAATATTCTTTTAATTTTTTTGGCCAGTATGTTGATGAAAATTGTATTAAAATGGTTTAATTTACATTTCTCTGATTACCTTTGCACTTGAATAGTTTTTACCATTTATTACTGCATTAGTCTTTCAATTGCCAGACATATCCTTCATATATTTTTCTATCTGTGCATTCTTTTTTTATTATTGGTTATATATATTCTTTATATACTAAGGATAGCATCCTTTACCAGGCATTTTTTTAACAGTTTTCCCTATGTGTTTTTATTTTTATTTATTTATTTTTTCCCTATGTGTTTTTAAATTCAGCACATGAAATTTTCTGGTATAGACTTTTCATATCCTTATATACTCAGATCAATTGATCTCTGTTAATGGATTCCCCCTTTGGTGTTATATCTTTTCCATTTCAAAACTGTTATATTTGCCTTTTATATTTCTTATTTTTTTACTTCTTTTACATTTGGCTCTTTAATTCACAATGACTTATTTTTGCTATCTTGTTTAGAACTGGGATCTAACATTTTTCTAGTCGTGACCAATTATCTCAGAAGTTGAGCAATTCCCTCTTTGGTTTGAGTTACTACCTCTTTCATATATTCAGATTTTTTATATGTGGGCCTTGTATACTCTTTCAGTGCCATGCTAGCTAAACTTGTACAGGTGTAACAGTATTTTAAGCCTTGTGACTACATTAATTGTTTTAATATATGGTACCAATACTCTTTTAGAAGTTTTATTGAATTTTACTAAAAAGAAATGTCTTGGCTCCCTTCCATCCCCTCTCCCTTCGAATCTTCCAGATGTCTTTCTTACTCTTACTAAGGTTCAACAAGAATTTTCTTGTAATGAATGGGATGACATCAGATTTATTTAAAAGAGATTTGATATTTTCACAATACTCATCCTTCTCATCCAGTAATGGATAAGGTGTCACACTTCAGCCATAGTGTTTTATGTTTTTCAGATAAAGTTTTGTATAGGCCTTGCATCTTTCTTGCTAATTCCTAGATACATTACTAAACATTAAACTCTGATCTCTGCTTTGTCCTCAACTGGCTGTGTGATTTTAAACAAATCACTTAATGTTTCTGGAGTTTTTCTCTATGGTTCTTTCTAGCTCTGTTTTTCTAAATATATAATCAGCCCTCAAAATATTTCAGCCTGTATGTGTGGGCCTTTCTGGTGCCTCAGATGGTAAAGAATCTTCCTGCAATTCAGGAGACCTGAGTTCAATCCCTGGGTCAGGAAGATCCTTGGAGAAGGGAATGGCTACCCACTCCAATATTCTTGCCTGGAGAATTTCACGGACAGAGGGGCCTGGCAGGCTACAGTCCATGGGGCCACAAAAAGTTGAATATGATTGAATATGTAATTGTTGTTTAGTCGCTAAGTCGGGTCCAATTCTTGCAACCCCATAGACTGTGGCCCACCAGGCTCCTCAGTCCATAGGTTTTTCCAAGTAAGAATACTGGAGTGGATTGCCATTTATAATAGACCCTCAAAATCTTTCAGTCTTACAGAGTTTAAATGATAGTATAGTGGTTAAGATGTTACAGAAATAAAATTTTGAAATATATTCTGTTTCCTTCTCTTTACCTGGTATAAGTTCAGTGTTGCATTTTTATTGCTCAAAATGTTAACTTCTGGTCCTAAGTCTATCAAGTGTGATTAAGAATAAAGCATGACCTCATTCTGAAGGATATGTCACCCGTCTATTTTAGAAGCTTGTTTTAACGCTTCTAATAGGGAGAACACATTTTTATTTTCAGGTTTATTTTGATCACAGATGACCTAACTTTAATATCTTGAACCTGGTTGCATTTCACATAAGCTGTTAATTTTCGTGCTGGTAAAATAATTCACTTAAGTTGAAATCTGAAATGCTTATTAATTATGGAAAAGAATGGAAAATTAATGGCTAGGAATCCATGCCACGGTCCAGTTGGGTGGAGATTATTTTCCTGGTGGGGTGCTCGGAGTCACGAACTTCTGTTAGTCACTCTTCGCTTTTGCCATATAACGTATAACAACATTGGATTCTCAGAAGTAACTGAACTTGCAGAAATAGCTCATGAAGTTATTTTCTATTGAAATGGCCTGCACTCTTTAGACTAAATGCTCTTTCACTAGGACGATATTAATGTATGTCTTTGACAGCAACTGCATTGAGAAGACAGCCTTTGGAAAACACTTTTGTCATCCCTCCAAGTATGGGTCTTTTATGACAGATTGTTGTGTATATGAAGGGGCTATTGTGTAAACAAAGAGCATCGTAATGAATCTAAAAATCTGACTCAATGGAACAAATGTGTTTTAATGGCGTGCTTTTTACTTCAAAAGGATGTACCAAAATAGAGCAGAGTCTGAAAGCAGGGCATTATTTTATAATGAAAGACTAATATAGGGGTAGTTCTAAGTAAGAATGTAACTGGGAATGAAACTTGACTTAGGGTGGATAAAATCATTTCCATCAGCAAACCACAAATGCTCTAGGAGAGTTATCTGCAATGGTATGCGTGTGTGCTAAGTTGCATCAGTCTTGTTCAACTCCGTGCAAACCCATGGACTGCAGCCTGCCAGGCTCCACTGTCCGAGGGGATTCTCCAGGCAAGAATACTGGAGCGCATTGCCACGCCCTCCTCCAGGGAATCTTCCTGACCCAGGGATCGAATCCATCTCTTCTGTCTCCTGCATTGGCAGGTGGGTGCTTGACCACTAGCGCCACCTGGTAAGCCCCTGCAGTGGTATAGGAGACAAAATTAAAAGAGGTACAGACTCCCAGGAATGTTAGTTACTGTAGTTCACCCCAGTGAGAAGTAGGATTATGTGGGACATAAGACTGCCTTCCCATGGCACTCAAAACACCTAACAGCTTGTTCTGGGCTTGCAAAATCACATTTACTGAAGTGCCACACAAGCAGTCCTAGAATAGCCTGTTTCTGTCAATGTCTAAATTCTACTTATGAGGTATGCTGTAATCTTGAGGGAGAGAGTTAAGTTTGGAGACTGCGATAAATTTTCTAACGTGTTTCGTGCTAAGGGGTATATTTGTAGAGCCAGCCTCCTATGTAATAGGTAGATGTTATATAATAACAGTTTTCATCAAAACTAACATCACTGAACTTCTGGAGCTGATTTTTTTCATGACTGTTTATTATTTATAATTTTGGTAAGAAATTTGCATTTTATGGGAATATGGTATAGATATCTTCTGCATTTGTCTCCTCGAACTTATTAGAATCCCAAGTTTGAGAGGTTGGAAATCCTGTTTGCGTGTATTTACACACCAAAAACTTAGGCAAGTACTGTCAACCTGGGGATTATGACTATTTTTTTTACTGTGATGATCTGTGTTTATTATTATTTATTTGTATTTTTATTGGGCTATAGTTGTTTTACAATGTTGTGTTAGTTTCTGCTGCAAAACAAAGTGAATCAGCCGCTATATCTACATGTAGCTCCTTCCTCTTGCAGGCCTCCTTCACACCATCCATCTAGGTCATCTCCGAGGACCGAGCTAGGCTCCCTCAGCTATACATACATAGGTTCCCACTGGCTATCAGACTCAAAGAAAGCCCACTTTTTGTTGTTGTTACATCTGCTGGCTGAAAACAGTAGCATCTCTATTCCAACAAAGGCCCTTTGGGAGACAGAACTCTTCTGGCAAGACAGAATAGAGGAAACTGAAAGAAGAGTAGGACTCCTGAATTGTCACTTAAGACGTTTTCTTTCCTGGGCAGGGTTTCCTGTTGACCCCAAGTCACCATTTATGTCTCTTACCATCTCCTCGTTCCTGCTTAGATTGCTACAGTGTTGTTTCTGGTTTCCTTTGCAAATTGCGCGCTTCTTAAATGCATGGTGTGGTTCTTTCCCCTGTCCATCCTTTAGATGCCTCGTTTTAGCTACCAGTAACCTTGCATAAGGCAGCGATGGCTTTTTAGAAGTACTTATTTGCAGCTTCTTGGGGTGGAAGTTTGGGAAGAGAGAAATAACTATAAGCGTTAGGATGAGCACGGCTAGTTGAGCACCGCGGTAGTGGCTACATGGACTTTTATGCACAGTGATCTCCTGAGTGAGGTATGTTACCCTGAAGTGAAATCCTGGCAGAAATCATCTGCATGGTTTACAGATTTGATACAGAACAGGAGTTCCGTGATCTGAAGCTGAAGAACGGTGAAGCCAAATGCGTATTTTCCAGTCTTAGATGTTGTTGGGAATATGATCCACCTTTAAGAAAGTGATACGGACCAGCTAGTAGTACTTTTGTGTGGGAGGTTTATGTTCTCACAGCACTGGTATGCTGTCACTCCGACCAGCTTATTAACCAATTAAGAGGAGGAGCTGTGACCCACCTGCTCTGCATTGTCTCTGAAACAATGCCTCCCATTAAAGCACAGATGGCTGTGGCCCCGTGAATTGAGTTGATACTCAAATGCTGGTTGAAATGAGAGGAGAAATAAATTAGAGAGCCATCTCCTCTCCATTCCAAGTTCCTGAACCCTTTGTTTCTCTGTGCGGCTCTTCTCCCCCGTGGAAAATAACCCTGGAATTATTCGGAGGATACAAAACAGACATTCTTGTCAATTGGCCCCAGAAAAAGAAGGGCAGAGGTTAATGAGGGAGAGTCAAACTTTGGGGCTGAAGAGGCATCCCCAGGCTGGAGAGGTGGATGGACAACTGACTGGGTAGGGGAGTGTCTCCATCAGGGTGGGGATGCTGCGGGAGGTCGTGTCCAGTTCCTTGCAAAGTCCTAGGAGTGAGCTTCCCTCCACTGACTTCCAGACTGTTTCAGTGAACAGAAAGGAGTCTTTTGTTCTTTGGCAAACTCAACATTCCAGTGCCTACTGTGGCGAGGTCAGATCTGTGAGTGATGGAGAGGTTCGTTTAGGGAAAAGGCATCTTTGTTGGAAATGGAATAGGTCAAGGGTGAAAAGGTGAGGCGAGGCAGATGGTGTTCTGTGTATTGTTGCTTCCCATTATCTAAAACATCACTGGTGAATAACAGATGCTTAATACTAAGTTGTTGAGGGAAGGCCTGATGAATCTTTGGGGCATCATTTGCTCTGTGTGTGTGTGTGCTCAGTCCCTCAGTCGTGTATGCGACCTCAAGGACTGTAACCTGCAAGACTCCTCTGTCCATGGGGTTTCCCAGGCAAGAATACTGGAGTGGGTTGCCATTTCCTTCTCCAGAGGATCTTCCCAACTCAGGGATAACCTGCGTCACCTGAGTCTCTATGTGTCAGTAAAAGAGTGTTAAACTTTTTCTGCACTGTCTAGAATTCTTCACTAGAGAGGGACCGTTTTCTTTCCAGAGTGAAGCTTAGCACCAGAAAAAGAGTCTGTTTTATTGAAAATACACTGGAGGCAGCTTCCATAGTTGGCATTTTCTTTTTGCATCTAAGTAAGTTTCAGAGTGCTTTCTGAAGGTGCTGGTAAAGATGACTGTCACAGGGTGACCGAAAGACCAGCACTGCTCATGTCCAGGCTAGACAAAGATAGCAACAATGCTTCTGGACTGCCTCCTAGGCT
This sequence comes from Antilocapra americana, assembly GCA_007570785.1. Lineage (NCBI taxonomy): Eukaryota > Metazoa > Chordata > Mammalia > Artiodactyla > Antilocapridae > Antilocapra > Antilocapra americana. Next base: position 6,474,350 of record ML664180.1, on the reverse strand, counting down.
AAAATACTCATTGGCACCGTAAACGCTTGTCCGTATTTAAAAATTACTGTAGCCTGTAATTTCGCACGCTAAATTTGGCTGTGTTGGTATTGGCATCAGTTTAACTCAGTCTCTTTTCCCCAACACATTGCTCACGCACACGTTTATGACCCAAGATGGTGACACAGGAAATATTTCCAACCTGGAAACATAATAAAGAGAAGTCCTCCTTAAGAAAGACAACTGGAAACCTGCTTTAGCAGTTTCTTAGCCATCTTTGCTGCTGCTAAGTGGCTTCAGTCGTGTCCGACTCTGTGCGACCCCATAGACGGCAGCCCACCAGGCTCCTCCATCCCTGGGATTCTCCAGGCAAGAGTACTGGAGTGGGGTGCCATTGCCTTCTCCAATATGGTGCAAGACACTTATTCTGCTTACTGGTTGGGACAGCCCTCTCAGAAGAATTCTGGAGATGTGGAACGTCTAGCTTTCAGGGAATGAATACACTGTGCGAAAGCCCACAGAAGGAGTCAGGGGGAGCCCCAAGGTCACGGTGACTCCAGCAGATATTCTTTGGTCTAAACCAAGTTGACCCCTGCTGCTATACACTCTGCACTTTTGTTGATGCTGAAGGAATCCATCAAGCCATGCTCTAGTGAGGGGAAGAGCTGAAATAGCAGGATTTCAGAGTTATCTAAAACCCAGTCCATCCCTGTTCTCGGTTTTCTCTTCCTTGAGTGGTTGGATACCTTCTTGTCTGGGCTACAGTGTTCTGTCTTCATGTAGGGCTTGCTTAGTAAAAGACCAATCTTGGTTTCTTGAGACCCTGTTAAACTATCAATCATTTTCCACTGATGCAAACATATTGGTCTGGTGTCAAGAGAAGGTGTTTATGTTATTCTGGGAAGAAAACCTTGAAACTTATATTTAATTTTTCTTTAAATCTTTCAAAAGGAATGCGATAGTTTTCAGTCATCAGTCTCCTAGAGCTATTGCATTCTTTTTAAGAATTCCAAGTTTGATGTTATCTCAACTTACTGTATTTCTCTAATGCATATGGGTAGCCACAAGCTTGATAAATTGAGGGTTTTGACAGACTAATAAAATGGTGAGACTCACTATCAGAAGAGAGTATAGTGACCCTTGAACTACAGGGATTTGAACTGCCTGGGTTCATATATATGAGGATTTTTTTCCATAAATATAAATAAATAGTAATTTCTTTTTCACATTTGTCGTTTCATTTTTAATGTCCAGTGTTAGGAATAGGTATAACGTCTAAGGTGTTTAGTATCATATAAGACAATAATGATGTAGGTACTGGGACTTCCCTGGTGGTCCAGTGGCTAAGACTCAACCTTCCAATGCAGGAGGTGAAAGTTCAATCCTTGGTTGGAGAATTAATCCCACATGCCTCATGGCACAGTCAGAAACCAAACAAACAAAAATAACAATGTAGGTACCAATAGATGATTCATCTTATAAACAGATAACAGACACTTATGGTATCGATAACAAAGTACTGTAAAAGTATTTTCCTTGTAGTTTTCTTAATAGTATGTTCTTTTCTCTAGCTTATTACTTTATTGTAAGTGTACAGTCTGTAATATAGCATATACAAAATATGTGTTAATTGACCATTTATGTGATTGATAAGGCTTCTGGTCACCAGTAGGCTATTAGGAGTTATGTTTCACAGGAGTCAAAAGATCCACTTGAATTTTCAGCTGTGCAAGGAGTCAGCACTCCAGCCTCTGCGTTGTTCAAGAATCAGCTGTTTTTTCCTATATCTGTTGCTCTGTAGATATCTCTAAAGCCTTCATCTCTATTCTTTGGGTGCAAAGTCAAAAGATGGGTGCTTCATTTATAACTCAGTAATACTTGAGTGCCTTCCCCTTGAGGATGTGGCATGCCACATTTACTATTAGATGCTCCTTGACACTACACTGTTTCATTTAAGCATTTTGAAAAGTGTGGCTCCACTGTTCACTTTGTTTCATTGAAAATTAAAAGGAAACTCTCTCCCTCACACACAACTGTAAGATATGGTTGGGTGTGTGTATTATCGCTGAGCAGACTGGATTCAGTACATAAGTTTCTAGCTGCGCTGTGCTCTAGGATGTGGAATTCCCTGATGACTGGAAGGATGTGGAGTATTCTTCGGAGCACTGCCTCACATATTTAATGTATAGCTTGTTTTGTCTGGGGACTGCTCCTCAGAACCCTGCCATCTGCAGTGGGTGGCAACCAAAACCCAGTCTGGAAGAATTCATCTGTTAATTTTCTTTCTTTCTTTGACTTGATGACACCATTGTGGTTACTTCTCCTCCCTCTCCAATCAATAACATCTCATTTTCCATTATTACATCTTAAGTATATTGCCGTGGTTGCAAGCTGTTACATTTTCATTTTGGAAATATGATAGCTGGAAAAAAAAATCTGTCTGGGAAAAAATAGTAGGAATTCAAATTCTCTAGACAGGGTGGTCTTTCCAATGAATTAGCGCTTTAATAGGAGAGCAACTCCACCTGCCTGCGTTTGTCAGTTTGGCTCATCTGGCTGTGTCACCGTTTTGTAGATGGAGATGCTATAACATGGGCCTGAAGTCTCCTGCCCTCATAGGATCGGTGTAATTCTCAGAGCCCTGGGTCCTGACTCTTTTCTTCCCTCTTGCTTCTTTTAAGCTTGCATTTGAAAGATTATCAGGGGATTTTAAAAGGGGTCTTATTTCTATTTGGCTGTCAGGAATGATGTTTTGACCATCAGTAAAACCCATCCAGAATTTTCTATGTTCTCTACCTAATGTTGGAGTGGCAGGATTCATACAATGACTAGACTTTAAGTCATGACTTGTTCTTTTAGCAAATGGATGAAATCTGGAGGGTAATTTCCTATGTTTCTCTGTGTTGGTGTTTTTAATGCCTTGGTTGATCTCTGAGGGACACCATTTTGGGTGGGGAGGGAGAGAGTGTTCTTGCCTTTTAGTCATGCGTTTTATTTTTATTTTTTTTTAGACATACATATTGAGGCATTTTAGTACGTTTATGAAGTGATACAGCCATCACTGCAATGCAGTTAGAGCTCCCTGGGTTGTACAGCAGCTTCCCGCTAAGTATCTATTTTCATGATAGTGTATAGGGGGCTTCCCTGTTGGCTTAGTAGTGGGGAACCCACCTGCCATGCAGGGACCCGGATTTGGTCCCTGGGTTGAGAAGATACCATGGAGAAGGAAATGGCAACACACGCTAATATTCTTGCCTGGGAAATCCCACGAACAGAGGAGCCAGATGGGTTTCATTCCACCGGGTCACAGAAGAGTAGGGTACGACTTAATGACTAAACAGCAAGAGGATATATGTCAGTATACTCTGTCTAGCCATCCCACCCTCTCCTTAGGAAAAAGAAAAGCTCCTGTTTGAAAAATTGTGTGGGAGCCTTTCTTGAGGAGCACTGGAAATGTTAAGGGAATGTGTTTAAATTGGAGGGAAAGTGTGGTTTTCTTGGCTTGGTGGGATTGTGCAAATTTGAGACTGGATGGTGGATGAAGCTTGCCTGGCAATACCCATGGGTAAGCCGACCATGGGAAACACTTTCTCCATAATATTTTGGGTTTGGGGTGTTGGTGGGAGACTTGGGGAGTGGGTACCAAGCTTCCCTGCCCTGCAGTATTCCCGCTGGCTTGCATCTTGGGGCCGGGGTTAAGCGAACACTGTGGGGAGGAAGGGGAAAAATTCAGCCCTTGACCACTTAATGCTTCCTTTCAGGGAGCTCTGTCTCTGTGAAGTTTGAGTTAAAATGCAAATTAGGGCTTATTTCCTTTTATGAAGTAAGTCACTATTATTCTTTTACAACAAAGAAAAACCTTTGGGTGGAGGTGGTGCCCCAAAGGAATGAATGGATTTCTGTGGTAAGAATAGGGCCGATCTTTTTGACATTCATTCTTCCCTTCTCTCTCTCTTTCTCTCTTACTCCCTTCAAGTCTATTGATTTTGCCCTCATAATGTTTTCCTGTGGGTTTCCATCTCAGGACACTCCCAGAGATTTCTTGTTGTAGAACCAAAACCATTCTCCTCACCCTTCCAGCTCATCTGCATTGGTCCCATTGAAACCTCTTAAAATCCACAGACCTATATGGCCTTCGGTGTTTACCTGTCTGTCTCTCAGGACCTCAAGTGTCTCTAAAATGAGCGTAATCATTGTAAGACATCTTGGGTTCTTGTGGGTTTTAGATGAGTTAATATATGTAATGCACTTCAAAACAGACCAAGCATACAAGCAAGTCCTTTACTAGTGCTAGCTGTTTTTTGGCTGTTATAGTTACTGTTCATTTCTTTTGTTGTTATTGTTTAGTCACTAAGTTGTGTCCAGCTCTTTGCAACCTCACGGACTATTCTGGAGTGGGTTACCAGTTCCTTCTCCATGGGATCTTCCTGATCTGGGGCCTGAACCTGGGTCTCTCGCATTATGGGCAGATTCTTTACCACTGAGCCACCAGGGAAGCCCGTGCACTTCCTTGCCCGGGACCAAAACTCTAAGATACCTGTCGTCAGTGATGGAGTAGCATCCAGGGCGGCCCGAACTTGCCCCCCATCCCCTTGTCCTGTCCCTTCCCTGTCTCCTCTCTGGGTACCAACCTACCCCAGCAACCTGCCTCACGGGGCAGCTCCTTCCTCCTTATCGGGGCTTCTTCTCGCTCATCCTCCTTCCTCTGTTGTTGCGATTAACCCTCCAACCCACCTCTTCATCTTCTGAATTTAAACAGGTCGCCCTTTTCTACTTTTCTTCTCCTTCTGTTGCCTCCTACTCCTTTCCCTCGATCCTCCCTCTCTTTCTTCTGCTTTTTTTTCTTTCAGTTCTACCTCCCTGCACATCCACCCTATGTTTTATTATTAAAACAGCTTAGACAGTAGCAGAAAGGTTACACTTTTATCATGGTCATAGTGGTCTAGTACACAGGAAGGGTGTGGGACCAGAAAGGCTGAAAATTTCTATTAGCAAGAAGAGCGGGTTGGGAGGACCCTAAAGGTACCTCATCCTGATGGGTGTGAAAAATAGAGGGTGATAAAGTTCAGGAAAACTTTGTTGCTTAACATAATTCAATGGTGGAAGGGCAGTAGCTACATCGAAAGGCTAAACAGAGATGCTTCAAATAGAAACCAGTTTACTATGATCTTGCTAAATTTAAATGGTGTATATAGTTAATGCGATGGAAGTATTTTAACACCACATATTTAAATGTTCTTGTGAACATTTAAATTATAATTTAAATTATATCCTTTTGAAATATGCTCTTTCCCTTTTGTGGCGTTTTATTCATCTTACTCCAAATTTCCTCTCGGTCTTACTAACAATGAAGGTGAATTAAGCAAGGCCTCGGCATTCTGATAGATTGGCTCAAGATCTGTTTCACAGCTTTTGTCTGTCAACTGGTTTTGTATGATTAAACCCTGCATGCTTAAAAAAATTTTGTTTTAAACCTCATTTAAAATAATTTATGGGGCTTCTTTGGTGGCTTAGACCATAAAGAGTGCCTACAATGTGGGAGACCTGGGTTCAGTCCCTTGGTCGGAAAGATCCCCTGTAGAAGGAAATGGCAACTCATTTCAGTACTCTTGCCAGGAGAATCCTAACATAGACGGAGGAGTCTGGCGGGCGACAGTCCATGGGGTCACAGTGAGTTGGACATGATTAAGCAACTAACACTTTCACTTTATTTTCAGTAATCGATGAGTCATTGAGGTTTGCATTTGTATAATATACAGAGTTGAAAATATATTTAAAAAAAACAGTTACAGGAGCATTTTCTTATAACATGTTGGGTAATAACTGGAAGTCTTATAACTTGGCTTCAAGCAGGTGGAGGCCTCCCTAGAAAGGGTAGGTACTTCTCTGTGAAGCCAGGAAGTGGTCTCTTGGGTCTAAGAATAGATGCTTAGAAATCAGCTTGTTGGCTTCACCAGGTTATTAAGAGAAAATTCAGAATAAGCACATGCCTTCCCCCTTCTCCAACTGTCACCTTCCTTTATGCCCACAGTGCCCATTGATGTTGAGCTGGTGAGAATGGATAAATAATTTATATCATAGTGTCAGTGTCATCAGAAATCCATAAAGATTTCTTGAAGGGTTTGGATCTAAAATTTTTCTGAATTAAGCCCTAAATTATTAATCATGTGAAACTAGGGTATATTTCTTGCCTGTTGTGTGTGTGCTGTTCTATTTTGAAACGGAATGATTTGTGACTCTCTTTACCAGGCATTCCTCTTTTTTGGGCTAATGCAGACAGCATGGAGGAAATGGAAAGTTCTAAGCATTTTTACAACCACTCCTAGATGTCATGTATGGCCCTGATAAATTCAGTAGACAAAATAGAAGTCGTTAGTCTCTTGTGCCTTGGATTTCTAATCTGTGAAATCAAGAGATGCATTGAAGATTCTTTCTGGTGTTAGACTGTGTAATTCTTTCTTTCAGAATTTGTGTGGAATTTATAGCATTGTTGGGAACTAAAGTTCAAGCCACTAAAACAAGACAGAAATCAGGTTATCAGACACAGGGTTGTTTTTTCAACCTGTGCTCTGCCAAGCCAAGCCTTGTTACAACCACAGTATATGGCAAGATCTGATGTCCCATTATTATTTTTTCACTTGAGAATGCTTCAGCTGTACATATCTATCATAGCAGTTGTTACTCCGTGAGTTTCCCCATATCCATCAGAAGAAGAAAATCCATCACGCCTTTGACTACTTTTCCTCTCCAAGAAAATGATCTTTAAGAGAATGACATGTAATATAGACTTGACTCTTCTTAAGGCGTTGGAGAAACTGCATGTGAAATAAAATCAATACATGATGCAGTAGTTTATTTACATTTAAAATACTGAATAGCAAAGCATTTTATCAAAGACTTTGAAACTAAATACACATTCCAGACTTACATAAAGTGAAAGAGTAGAAGGAAGTAGAAATATGGGAATAGTTGCTGTGTGTAATGCCTAGTTGTGATTCAGTGACTCTATGTAGCTCACTAACAGAAAAAAAGGGAGATTTTTAAGCAGTTAAGCAATGTAGATGTTAGGGTCGGTGCATTTAGAGATCTTTATTTTTTAGTTCCATCCCATAATATCAATTTAAGTTATAATGATTACCAAGCAACTGAGAGGAACAAAAGCAGTCTTACCCTTCATATGTCTAGTTTTATTTTACACTCTGTTTTGTAGATAAAGATATGAATTATGTTTTGCTGTTGCATCTTCTTAGAGGATTCCTTTTTTAAAATGTTCTGTAGCACTTTATATAGCATGGAAATTACTGGTCCTTGAAATTGAAAATAATTGGCCAATAAAACCAAATGGGCAACTGAGTCTTTTTATTGGTGTAAATTACTTTATGCATTTCTTAATTCCTTCTGTTTATTGGTTTACTTTCAAGAATTGAAATCTATATGGGAAACCATCAGTTACTTTAAGATCTGAAAAATCTGCATGAATCGTTTTGCAATATGTATGCATATTGAATCATCATAGTATATTACACTTACAGTGTTACATGTCAATTATATCTTAGTAAACTTGGAAAAAAGACAAATAAAATTTTGCCATGAAATTATACATTAGGTAATTGGAATTTACTCAGTAAACACACACATAGTTATTTCTGATTTTATTGGTGTTTTCTATTTTTCTGATTAGATCTATATCTTCTTCCATCACAAAAATCTAACTCTTGGATTCCTTTATTTATTCTGATGCTTTTGGTTTTTTATTTATTTTTTGATGTGATATTTAATCTCTCCCTCCTGCTTTTCTGTTGTACATATTTCAGTGGCTCCCATTCTGATATAAGGTGGCATCAAATTCATAGGTCACCCCCAAACCTACTGTTCCCTGCAGCAGAAACAGAAGGCCTTTTGCCTCTGTGGTTTTCTGTCTCTTTCATTCTCCTGCAGGAGGATGTAAGAACTCATGGACTTCCCTGTCTGGTTCTTTCCTACACACCTCCCTTCACCTACCTTTGACCCTCAGCCCTACTGCTGCTTAAACGCTCGTGGTTTATAGCCATCGTCTCTGAGTTGTGTTCAAAAGGGGCATGCCTTCCCCTTTCTCACTCCAGACCAAGCTTGAACATAGACCCCACCCATAGTTCCTCAAAGATGGCTACATTGAGGCTGTAACATGTAATATGACTTGATCAAAGTTTAGGTTAATAGAGAATTATAGCACGGAAAATAACTTACACTTACCCGTAAGGTATGATTATTATGGGGATTCATAGATCTACTCTGCATTTTAATGAGCCCAGTTGATGACGCTGGGCGATACATTTACTGAACGCTGTTTCTCTTTCTTGTGCCTGGGACTCATTTACTCTTGCAAGCAATGCGTGGATGTTCACTCCAGCCCAGGTTTAGAATTAGGCATAGGTGTGAGAGAAAGTCATTTGCAGTGGGATTGCAGCTTTGAGAATTGAGGGCCACTACTTTTCTCTCTGTGTGGCTCTCTTTGTAAGAGGTGGATTCTGGGGCTTTGAAGACAATCCGCTGGAGGTTTCTAATACTATTATTAGGTGTGGAAAAAGGAAACACAAGAGATGTGAATTTGGGTCACTGACCTACCAGGTTGTCCATTTTCTCAGCATAATGTAGTTTCTCGCTCAGGTATTATCCGTGAAGGTTAGTGGAGACCTCTCACTTCCATCCCTCACATCATAACTCAGGAGGGACATTGCAAAATGATGTTTCTGAATCTTGCCACAATCAGTGCAAGGGAGGAAAATGTCTCCAGATTATGATCATGCTTGCTTCCTGTCTTTGTTCCCCATGAAAAGATTTCTCCCTCTCTTGGTGTGTTTTCATTTTATAGAAGGTGAATGTGAAGAGTCTCTTGGACTTTACCATTCTATCATTTCACCCGAAATTCTGAAAAAATTTTTTTTTTTTTACAAAAAATGATTTTACAAAATTGCACCTTGGGATCATTGAGACATTAATGGAGAGTGTTAACCAGTTTAAAATTATGTCTTTTCTACTAACAGAGTTTGAAATTTTACATAAAGGAGATATAAAATTACAAACGCCTCAATAGAGTTTAAAATGCAAGGATCTTTAAGTTTAACCTGAACTTTTAAGTGTCACAGTGAATTGTTTTATTGTAAAGGCTCTGATAGTCCTCTTTAGTATTTATGATATGTGCCATTTTGAACTGGATTAAAATGATTATTTATCAGCATCTTAGTTCAAAACACAGAGTATATAAGGATAAGGTGTTTCGGGATAAATCATTTTGTAATTTCGGTCTTCACTAAATGACACTGTTTCTCCTCACCTGATTTCTTCGAATTAGTACCACTGTAATCCATGTTCCGAAAAAGGAGACAGCTTGCAGAATTTTCAGTCCTAAGTGGCAGTTCTGACCGGGGTTCCTGTGGCTGGTGAGGTTTCCACTGGCTTCCGAGATAGCAGAGGTGGCGAGACCATGGCAGAGCCTTTCACTGAAGCCAGAAGCTGAGTCTGTGTTGCCTTAAAGTTTTGTCAGTTGGGCCTGTGCTGTATATCTTTACTCCTGCTAATGTAGGAGACATAAGAGACTCGGGTTTGATCCCTGTGTCAGGAAGATCCCCTGGAGGAGGGCATGGCAACCCACTCCAGTATTCTTGTCTGGAGAACCCCATGGACAGAGGCTCCTGGCAGGCTACAGTCAGGGTCGCACAGAATTGGACATGACTAAAGTGGCTTAGCACTCACGTATCCTTACTGTGTGTGCTTTTTTTTTTTTTTTTAAACTTTTTGTTCAAGAAGCATTTTCCCACTCTTTTAGGTATCATGAGTATTATTCTGTATTTCCTTCTATTGATTTTAGAGTTTTACTTTTTGTGTTTAAACCTTTGATCTACCTGTCTTTAGATACCTCTCCTGCTGCACACTCAGTTGCTCAGTAATGCCTGACTTCTTGCGCCCCCATGTACTGTAGCTCGCCAGGCTCCTCTGTCCATGGGATTTTCCAGGCAAGAATACTGGAGTGGGTTGCCATTGCCTTCTCCAGGGGATCTCCCCGACCCAGGGATCAAACCCGGGTCTCCCGGTTTTCCTGCATTGCAGGTGGATTCTTTCCTGCTAAGCCACCTGGTAGGAATGTGATTTTATTTCTTCAATAAAATGAGTCAGTTATCTCTACCCCATCTTCTAAATACCCCATCTTTTTCCTTTTGACGTATGGGGCTATTTTTAATGATAGGTTGAGTTTTCCTATGTGCAGTTGACTCTTGAACAGCACAGGTTTGAACTGCACAGGTCCACTTATCTGCATATTATTTTAAATACATGTGTACTGCATTACTTACGATGCTTGGTTGGTTGTAGCCACAGAAGTGGAGCTGTGGACACGAAGGGCCGACTGTAAACCTATACACAGATTACATTCTGTGCATAGGTATCCCCAGTGACTCAGTGGTATAGAATCTACCTGCAGTGCAGGGGGCTCTGGTTCAATTCAGGGATCGGGAAAAATCTCCTGAAGGAGGAAACTGACTCCAGTATTCTTGCCTGGAAAATCTCATGGACAGAGGAGGCTGGTGGGCTACAGACTGTAGGGTTGCAAAGAGTCAGGCATGACTGAATGCACACATTGAGTCTGTGTTAATCTGTTATACACAGATTTCTGACTACCTGTGGGTTGGCTCCCCTAACCTCCATGTTTTCAAGGCTTGACCATCCATGGGTCTGCCTCTGAGCTCTCTAATTTGTTTAATTAGTTCACTTTCCTGTTTTGCTGCAGTACCACACTGAACTAATTTATGGTTGTGGCTTTTTGATTGGTCCCTCCATCAAGATATTGCAGGTTTGTTTTTCCTAGTATCTGAGCTCTTGGTGTCCCACTTCAATCATTTAGATTCTTCTCTGCTATCTCTCTAGCATTCTTTCAGGTTTAGTTGTTTTGTGTTATTCTTTATTTTTCTTCACAGATGTTCAATGTCATGCAAAGGGGATGTTTTCTCAGCCTGCTATAAAAATATACCATAGACCAGGAGGCTTAAATAACAGAAATTTATTTCTCGTAGGTCTAGAGACTGGGAAGTCCAAGATCAAGGTGACAGCCAATTAGGTGCCTGCTTCCTGGCTCACAGGCTTGGTGCATCTTCACATGGTAGAGGGGGCGAGGGAGTTCTCTGGTTTGTCTTTATAAGAGCTCCACTTCTGTGGATACAGCCATTCATGACAGCGCTACTCTCATGACCTAATCGCCTCCCAAAGGCCCCACTTCCAAATGCCATTTCATTAAGGAGTAGATTTCTTTCTTTTTTGGCCAGCCACGTGACATGTGGGGTTTTAGTTCCCCAAACAGGGATTGAACTTGATCCCCGTGCCTTGGAGGCACAGATTCTTAACCACTGGACTGCCAAGAAAGTCCCAGGATTAGGTTTCAAGTTATAAATTTTGAGGGGATACAGACATTCAGCCAAAATGGCTAGGTTAATATACTGTGTTATTATACTTCCCCTGACATAGCTTCAGTTCAGTTCAGTTCAGCTGCTCAGTCGTGTTCAACTCTTTGTGACCCCGTGAACTGCAGCACGCCAGGCCTCCCTGTCCATCCCCAGCTCCCGGAGTCCACCCAAACCCATGTCCATTGAGTCGGTGATGCCATCCAGCCATCTCATCCTCTGTCGTCCCCTTCTCCTCCCACCCCCAATCCTTCCCAGCATCAGGGTCTTTTCTAATGAGTCAACTCTTAGCTTACAGTAGAGCAAAGAGTCTCAGAGAGCCAAAAGGGAACTTTTATATTATCCAGTTCCTACCCAGTCATCCCATAAATTTGAAAACTGAGGCCCAGCAAGTTTTGGTGACTTCTACAAGGTAACCCAGCTGCTAGAAGCAGCACTGAAACTCCTGGGCTTTCTTCTCACTGGAAGTGATACCTGGCCATGTCTCCCTTCGTCTGCCTATAGTCATTTATGTGTCTGGACTTGGTACGATTCGTGGCTTCATATAGCTCATCATTGAGCACCGAGAACAGTAATATCCACCCTGTTTATTATGAACCATAATGTGGATTCCTGTTACCCTTCTTTTGTGTTCTCTTTAATACACTGTTGCCACAAATGCTGGGAGTCTGCTGAACATTTTCAAATGCAAACTATTGAATAATTTCAAGTATTTGTATTCATCTGTACTCACAAGTACAAATGCCGTTTTTGTCCCTTGAAGTGTGCAAACCATAGGAGCTTGAGGGCCTGCCAACTAATGCCTGGATACCTTTATTTTGAAATGTGTTTTGTGTGCAATTAGCCAAAAAAAGTCCTTTCTGAAAGTTGGGCTGAGGTCCTAGAATTTGTACATGACTTTGCAATGTATTCTAACTGTATAGCATATTTAGTGTCTTTAGCCCCTGTTCTTGGCTTCTTCAGCTGACCAAGTTAAAGATTTATGGAAGAGAATTTCTCTTCTGCTAACAGGGGGTTATATCATGGTAAATATATAAATATATATACACACACACATATATATGGAAATATAGTTGATTTATAATATTAGTTTCAGGTGTTCAACATAGTGATTCAATAATTTTATAAATTATATTCCATTTAAAGTTACTATAAAATATTGGCTATATTCCTTGTGCTGTCCAATATATCTTCATAGCTTATTTGTTTTATACTTAATAGTTTGTATCTATTAATCTCCTCCCCCTATCTTTCCCCTCTCCACTTCTTGTCCCTGATGATAGGCACTACTTTGTTTGCTGTATCTGTGAGCAGACTTCTGTTTTGTTACATTCTTTTTTTTTTTTTAGATTCTATATGTAAGTGATAATATACAATATTTATCATTCTCCGTATGATTTATTTCAGTAAACAATAATACCTTTCAGGTCCATCCATGTTGTTGCAAATGAAAAAATTTTGTTCTTTTTTGTGGCTGAATAGGATTCCATTGTGTGTGTGTGTGTGTGTGTGTGTATAATTTTACATCTTCTTTATCCATTAATCTGTTGGCAGACACTTAGGTTTTTTCTATATCTTAAGTATTATAAATAATGCTTCTGTGAACATTGGGGTGCATGTATCTTTTTGAATTAGTGTTTTGGTTTTCTTCAGATATATATATATACAGGAGTAGAATTGCTAGGTCATATGGTAGTTCAGTTTTTAGTTTTTTTTAGGAATCTCCATACTGTTTTCTATAGTGGCTGCACAAATTTACATTCCTAATAACAGTGTACAAAGGTTCCCATTTCTCTACATCCTCACCAACATTTGTTATTTGTAGACATTTTTTGATGATGGCCCTTTGGACAAGTGTGAAGTAATATGTCATTATGGTTTTGATTTGTATTTCTCTAATAATTAGTGGTACTGAGCATCTTTACATGTGCCTGTTGGCTGTCGGCTGTATCTTCTTCGGAAAAATGTCTCATCAGGTTTTCTACTCATTTTTTAAATTGGATTTCTTTGATATTGAGTTGTTTTAGCTGTTAAAATATTTTGGAAATTAACTCCTTATTGGTCATATCATTTGCAAGCATTTTCTCTGATTCAGTTACTTCTCTTTTTGTTTTGTTGGTGGTTTATAACATGGTAAATATTTTAAGTTAATTTTTCTAATTGTGGTAAAGTACGCATAACATAAACTTTACCATCATGGCTATTTTTAAGTATACAGTTCAGTGGCATTAAGTACATTTACATCATTGTGTAACTATCACCACCATCCGTCTCCAGATGTCTTTTCATCTTGCTACACTGAAACTCTGGTCCTAGTAAAATGTATTGTATATATCAATACATTCATAAAGCTAAAATAGTAAAATTCTAATGGTTGAAGGTACAAATATGACTAATTAGATGTGTATTCTCCATTTCATCAACATTTCAGCATCTTCAATTAACATTTACATGGTGTTTTTCATATAAATAATCTCACTTAATATTCAAAAACTCATGTGAGGTAGACATTAATAGTCTTATTTTATAAATGAAGAAGTTGAAGTGGTTATAGAGAGGTAATGAAGGAGTGAGAATTTCTGCTTAGCCCATTGCCCTTAAATCCTTTCTGTTTCCGCTGTACCGCACTTCAAAAGATTAGCATTTTCTTTTTTTTTGCCCTTCCTTCTTTCCCTCCCTCTGCCCCCCTTTCCTTTCTTCTTTCCCTCCTTCCCTATCTATCTCTTCATTTGGTAATGATGGGGTAGATGTCCAGGAGGAGGATTTCTGGAGTTTTGTTTTAAACTATAGGTCTTGCCCTAACAGCAAACATTCTTGTTCATAACCTTGGGCGTTCTCATCAGATCAAGGATTATTATGCTTTGCCTAAACAGTTAGTAGATGCAGCAGATGTCTATTCAAATATTACTTTTAAAAAATGCCTGGAATTGTATTTAAATGGCTTCCATTATTCACTAATTAAATTGCAGATTGTTTCTCCTGGGGATTGTGCACTAGGCTGAGTTTCTTCAATTTGTTTGTGTTGGAAGATGACAAAATAAATCTATTGCATTGCAAATTAGTGGAAAATCCTGCTGAATGGGCTAAAAAGTCTGCATTCATCCCACAACAGACTTATTTTAAAAATGCAATATTTTTTCCTTTTTTCTGGCAATAAACAAAGAGTGGGCTTTTGTTAGTTTTTCCTTGTGTATTTTGATTCTGGTGCTTAAAAATACATGGAGGGAATCTGAGATGCAATGGAGGCCCATGTGTATTATTGAATGTGTCAGCTTCCTTGATCTGCATGGATTTTACAAAGAGCACTCCGATAGAATTCAGATACTTTAAAGCCCTGTATGTGTTTCTTATACAGGTGCCACAATTTGAATCTTTAATCAGTCTTGTCAAGAGGTTAGAAGTAGCAACCAGTTTGCCCTTAGATTTCATCTAGGGTCCTTATCAGTTGCTATTGCCTTGATCAGTAGTGATTACAGAACATCCTCCCCTGTACTGTTTTCATTTACACTGAGAGAGGGAGGCAAAACCAGAATTAGGAGAAGGAATCAGCTAGAAGGGTTCAGTGTTCCTGCAGACCAGAGACCTGTCACAATATGCCCTTGATGTTTTTTTGCACAAGAATGCCTGCTTGCTCTTAACATTTAGATTATTTCCATACCCCTAGTTAAAAACAAAACAAAAACATAACAATTTCATACTAATGTTCACTCTTACACACAGATAATTAAGACTTTGCTCTCAGAATAAATAAATAAATATCTGACACTTCTGAGCACTGGTTCTGGGGCAGCAGTGTCTCTGCTAAGCCTCGTATATATTATCATATTTAATCCTTACCGCCTGGTGAGGAAGGTGGTATTCTCCCAACTTTGCAGCTGGGAAAGTGAGGTTCAGAGAAGTTAGGAGGCTGGCTCAAATGTCGCATTGGTAATAAATGGCACATCTGGGATTGTGTCCATTTTGTGGTATCAGTGCTCAGGTTTTTTTTATTTTTAAATGCAGCGTTCATTTTTGTCATCTTTGTTGCTAACATTAATGTTCTTTAGGCTTCCCTGGTGGCTTGGAGGTAAAGAATCCGCCTGCCAATTCAGGAGACGCAGATTCTATCCCTGGGTTGGGAAGATCCTCTGGAGGAGGGCATGGCAACCCACTCCTTCCTGGAAAAGCTCATGGACCGAGGAGCCTGGTGGGCTACAGCCCATGGCGGGGTGGGGGGGGGTGCGTCACAGAGTTGGACACGACTGAGTGACTAAACAACAACAGTGTTCTTTAGACTTAGGAACTGATGTTGACCCATCATCCGTAAGTCTGTGGGCGTTCAAGACAATCTCAGACAAAATGTAAGAATTTGGTTCTGTTCCACCATGTGCTAACATGGCAGAGCTGGAGTGGGGAGCTGTAGAGCTACCAAAATATTGGATGGGAAACGGAATGCATTTTCAAACCAAGTGCCTCTGAGTAGTGACCCTGGACAGTTGGTGAGAAAGAGTGTGTCACCAACATAAATAATTGGGAAGGAGTGTTGGATGAGTTTGAAACAAGCCAGCGATTCCCACATGGAGCTGTTAAGAAGGGACCAGGGAGTGTGAAGAAATGAAGGTTGCTTGATGTCCAGGATAAAATAAGGGATGGATCTTAGCACCACAGATGGAAGCAGCAGCAGTAAGTGACAGAGAACCAGAAGAGAGACATCTCCATCTGGATTCATTCAGAAAAGGATGTCAGGTGACTAAAACAATGGCAGCATACAGATCTCCTTTGCTTATGTCAGATCAAAATGCAGGGCAGATTCAAAGCGGGTCCTTCGCATATGCATTCCTGTTCTGAGTTACTCTATGCCTTGTAAACGACATTGTAAGGTCCAGAGCTATTTTAGCCTTATGTATTAAATTTGTTTTTAAGAAAGCAAGTACTTCTTTTCATAGAACCTCTTACCACCTTATTGTTAATATTTGGAATTAAATGTGAGTTGTTTATTTTTTACTGTTGCTTCCCAGTGTTTTAGGAGGTGAGCCGGCAGACACAATTCTGTTATTCTCTAGCTGTGATGTAGTATTTGAGAAATGCTGAGGAAGTTCAGTAACCTTTTGTAGGGTGATGATGAAATTCAGGACTGGAGGAAGATTTATGGGTCAGTAGGAATAAAATGTTGCTGTTTATTTCTGAATGTCAAGGCACAACGACCTACTTTTCCTTTTTGCTTATGGTTTTTGTGATTCAAGTTCTTCAGGCATAAATAATTTGGGGGCTTTTGCTCTTTTTCTTTGCTGCCTCTTCTAGGAGCACTCTTTGTGTTCTGGCACTCACTAAATGGATATTTTAATCATATTTCATATGAAAAGGCTTGGGAAAAGATGTTGACACTTTTCATTAGACAAATGGAAGTTGTATTGTATTTGTATACAAAAATATTTTCTTTACTGAAACTAGCAGAATATCATGTTTTTAGGAGTGTGTGTGTTTCTCAGGACCCTATGAGAATTTCTTAAAAGCAGTGGAAACTAGCCCCAAGAAAAAATCCATATATTCACATGCACATAAGGTTTTCTCATACAATTTCAAATGGTGAATTCATCCCTGAACTCTTGGCTGTGGATCCTTTGTTCTGAAATATCAAAAGTCATTTTGAAAACACTTGATTTTTGGCACTGGCTATTTCTGTGGTCCCTGGGAAAAAGGTGGACTTTTGCAGTTGTATAAGATAGTAGGGGATTTCTAGATTTCAAGTGAATGTACTCTAAGCCACACTTACAGAGTGTGGTAGAGAAAGAACGTGACTTTGAGAGTGTATATCCTGGGGATGCTGGATGGCAAGAAATGAGACTAGAGAAATATTAAAAATTATAATTAATGACTTAGTTTTCCCTTTTTTAAAAAAAAATTGGAATATATACTCAACCTGAGTGTTTCCAATAATAAATTTTATCAGGACAAAAGTTGGTATTTACAGTCACATTAGACTCTGAGAATGCAGGACAGAGATCTGGGAAGGCAGGGACTATGGCCCTGTGACATATGTTCAGGGATCTCCTGTATGTGACTAGTAGCTCTGGGAGTAGAAAAAGCCGTCCTCATTGGATGTCTTTTGGGAGGTGATGAGTTTTGGGTCAGAGTTTCATCTGGAAGTGTATTGGATTTAACGCTTTTCTTTCAAGGCATCAGGGTGATAAAACACTTAGGATGGGAGAGAAACGTACAAGGGATCTCCCTGTCCTCGTTTTTCTCATGGTAGATGTATCTTTACTCTCTAGCTCCCGAATTGCTCTGGTGAGAACTGTGCTCAACAAATTGTGCAATTATCCACCTAAAAGCAGTCAAAATCTTAGACCACATTTACTATCCTGGGCTTCCCTAAGGTAAAGAATTCGCCTGCAATGTAGGAAACCCGGGTTCCATCCCTGGGCATGGAAGATCCCCTGGAGAAAGGAATGGCTTCTCACTCCAGTATTCTTGCCTGCAGAATTCCGTGGTTGGAGGAGCCTGGCAGGCTACAGTCCATGAGGATGCAAAGAGTTGGACATGACTTAGTAACTAACACATACCATCCTACCAGCGATATACAATAAAAGCCTATAAAACGAAAATCTTGTTTTCATTTTCCTGTAATGATCAGTTACAACAGTCTCCTATTTATATACCACTTATATAACATCTGTAAGTAATGCCTTATGGTTGCCTTGATTCATTTACCAGACTGAGAACCTCTCAAATTAAGGTCAGGGATCTTTTCAAATACCACTTGGTAGTCCTTTTACTAATTAAGCAAGCCAAGCATATTGCTGGTGTTCAGCAAATAGTTGCTGAGCATATATTAAGAAGGCCAGTTAGTGTCACTTAAAATCTCTAAACATTCCCTTTTGAATTGTCTCCAACTGCTGATCAAGTTGGAATAACAATTCGAGGTTGTGTTGTCAGAGGCAGAGCTTTTTGCTTGCCATTAGGACAGTTAGTCTTGTAAGTTACCCATGTCTGCATCGCAAGTCAGTTGTAGTCCTTGCATGCTTGGGTTTTCTGTTGCTCTTGATGCTGTGTAGAACCATGATGGATGGACTTGCCATCAGATTCTGCTAAGTTTGTTGTTTGGCTTCAGCTGTGGGCAGGGACAAAGCAGGTTCATTCATTAAATTATCATTCATTGACTACCATGTGCTAGGTATTATTTATAGACCAATACGAGTAAGATGAGGCATCTGCTTATTCTCAGCTCTCAACTTAGTAGGGGAGACAGATACATGAGTAGTAATTGCCCTATCTACTGTGTTAACCGGCTTGAGAAAGTAAAGAAAGGAAGGACCAAGGTGGGGACTAGCTGATTCCGCTTGAGGGTGGGAAGACTGTGCCAGGCCCAGGACAAGGCGAGGAATGAGACTGGAATGGTGACATTCCAAAGCAAAGGAAGAGCCAGAGCAAAGCGCCGCGAGGAAGGGTTGGAAATCTTGAGCAATATACCTGGGGCGGAGGGTGGGAGAGCCGAGCATGGCTGGGATGAGACGGAAAGGTGGTGTACAGGCACTTCAGAAGCGCCTTTAAACCCATTCCGCTTCCCACGCTGAGGAGTTTGGACTTCCTCTTGCAGGTACCAGTGCTTTTGAATGGGGGAAAGCCGATTCTGACTACCGGTTTTTAAAGAATGAACATCTATACTCAGCTCTCAGTTCTTTCCTGGGTATAGAGAGTGCAACTGGCCAGAGGAACTATTTCATCACAACTCCCAATAAATTAGCAGGGGAACTTAAACACAACTCAGCGTAGGGCAGTTGCTCTTGAATGTAAAGTTTATTTGTTTGCTTAGAATGAAGAGAAATTAGGGGTGAACTTTGTTTTTCATTTTAGCATTTTGACTTGGGGATCTGAGGAGGACTAATCGTGTAATCAGCACTGTCCTTCTGAAACTGGCTTTGTATGGAGCTGACATCAAAGAGTAGTGGCTGGTGGTATAAATAAAATAGGGGTAGCAGAGAGCAATCAAATATTGAATCTAGGTCATCGTGCACTTGGTGGGTGAGGAAACTACTTTAGATCCAGCACTTGTATAACCTGTATAACTAGATTTCTCCCCCTAGTCAAAGTAATTTTAGTTTAAAAAAACTTCACTTTGTCATATGCCTAGTAGCATTGTTGTCCTGTTCATTCCTTTATCCAATAGCAAATATTCATTGAACACCTACTAGGTGCTACACTCAAAGGTTAAATTTTAAGAGGGAAGAGGTGATGGCACAGTGAGGATGTTACAGGTATTTGTAGGAGTATGTGCCAAAGCCCAGGCTTCTCTGGTGGCTCCATGGTAAAGAATCTGCCTGCCAACCCAGGAGACTCAGGTTCGATCCCTGGATTGGGAAGATCCCCTGGAGAAGGAAATGGCGACCTATTCCCGTATTCTTGCCTGGGAAATCCCACGGATAAGAGGAACTGTAATCCACAGGGTCGCAGAGTCAAACACGACTTGGTGACTAATCACGAGTGTGTGCCAAAAGCCCAGGCTGAGTGTGTGTGTGTGTGTGTGTGTGTGTTTGGGGAGAGTGAAAAATGCTTAGCCTGGCTATACTGTGGAGTGTGATGGGAAGCAGAGAACTTGGGCTGAAACTTTGCTCAGAGCCCAGTCACAATTTGAACTACATGTTCAGGTGTCTAGAATTTATCCTCAGGGCTATAGGAGAGCTGCTTCCTAGCAAGATGAGTTTAGCTGGTGTGAAGAATGGATGGAGTAAGGCAAAGTTGAAGACAGACCAGTTGAGAGGTTTCTATAGCAATCTGACTGGGAAATAACAGTAGCCCTAAGTTGGGAGAGAAACTGAAGGAATGCAGAAACCTGACTGGAGTCCAAAGATATTTAGGAAGGAGATTTTAAATGAGACTTGGTGACTGACTGGAGGTGGGAGTCTTGGGCAGCTAGAAAAAATAGGATGCTCTTTCTTGATGTAGGAAACATAATACTTATCTACTGGGGTGGACATTCTTTTCAGTATAATTCAAAGAGTGTTAAACTGATCTAGGAAACCTTTACGTTCTCTGATAGCTCAGTCAATGCCCAGATGCAGGGGAGAGGAGAGGAATGAATTCAGAAGCGTGAACACACTCCTATTTTGATTTTTCTCTCTCTGTGTTTGAATTTCAAGGCCAGGAGCATATGCCTCACAGGCAGGAGACTGTGATCCTGTAATCTTTTTCATTTTTCACAGAACTAGAGTGATGTAAACTTCCTCGGAGAGGGTGATTTTGCAGCTTCTGAATTAAAAGCTCTTCCAAGTCCACCTTTGGTTGAAAATCAGTGGTGTCTGGTGTTTATCAGAAGCCCCCCAACACTCATGTCTAGGTCACCAATACTTGTATTAAAGCCTGTCACTTTGAGCCAGATAATTTCTAGTGGTCCCCAGCTGCTAGGATCTCAAGCCCTTATTCTCTTGAACCTTTTTTTTTTTTAATTAAAAAAAAGAATCTTTTCTAGAAAAGCACATTTGACACTGAATAAGTAGGGTTTTCTCCTGAACATGTCACCCAGGTCATTAAATGGAAAAATGTGGTCTGTGATGCTACAGAGCTTGTCCTTTTTAATACGTTTTAAATATAAAAAATCAAAGTTGTCTGGGTTCTGTTAAAAGAATGTATAGCCAGAATGTTAATTTGATTATCTTCCTCGATTTTCCCAGGCTTTCATAGGCCAGTACTTTGTTTGAACAGCTGTACTGTAAATCTCAGTAACAAATGATTCAAGAATAATTTTGTGGGGCAAGTCAGATGAAAGGGCCTTCCTAAGAAAGACAGGTCATTAAGAGAAGGAAGAAGGAAAGACTAGCAAAAATATGAGACATTAAACAATTGTGTTTTTTTTTTAAATAAAGCAGTTTGCTCTCATAATTCTTTTCTGATAATGTTAAAATATACTATCCTTAATAGAGAAAAATGCTTTATTTTCCTTTAGGTTTTAATATTGGGTGGAAAGAGACTTTAAAACTAAAGTCAGCAGGAAAAGAGAAATACTAAAAACCTGAAAAGCATAAAAAATAGGATAGAGCAGTGCAGTCAGTTTTCTATTATCTATAATTTTCTGTCATCTGCCTGTGTGTTATCCACAAGCTGGGGTTGAGGGGATGGAAGAGGAGTGGGTGAAACTGTGAAATCTGTCTGCCTCCAATCACAAAAAGATCAAATAAACACGTGAAAAGGTATTTGTAAGAACTGGAGGAGAGAAGGGCTTTTGGCTCTTAACATCTTACCTAGCAGATAGATCTGAAAGCAAAAAATAAAGCTAAAGTAAATTCAGGGAAGCATTGATTCACCCAACAGAATAAACAACTTAGTGGATTTGCTAATCTAATTAATCAACTCTTGCTTTTCCTTTCCAAGGTAGGTTCTCAGGCAGAGAAATAAATTAAATCAGCATTCCCTTCCCCCTCTTACTAAAAATAAGCTTGCTTTCCCTGGATGACTTGGTCATTTAAATTCCCAAGGCTGTCCTCACCTCCTCCCTGCCTCCCGGCAGTCCACAGGCAGGAAGCAATTGTAAAGAGACACAATCTGTGCTCTGCAGATTACTGAGTTTGGGTTTTCTGAGTATTATACCTTAGCTCTCCTATTTACACTGATGAATAAAATAATTATTAACAGGTTATTTTTGGAAATAAATGGTCTATGAATGATGTTGATTTCGAGATAGAGGAGCCAGTTAACTCATAGATCTTTTGTGAAGCTGAAAATCGTATTGATGGTAGAAAATGGTGACTTGGGGGTAGGAGGGAGATCCTGGAAAATTAAAGATGTTTAAAGTTTGAAGACAATTGTAATTGTGAAAATCTAGACTCTGAAAGAGAAAAACAAATATTGAAAATCTAGAAAAATGGTACAGATGAACCTATTTTCAGAGTAGGAATAGAGATGCATCGGTAGAGAATGGACATGTGGACACAGGAGTGGAAAGGGAGAGTGGGACAAATTGAAGGATTAGGATTGACATATATGCACTACCATATGTAAAACAGATAGCTAGTGGGAAGCTACAGGGAGCTCAGCTCAGTGCTCTGTGATGACCTAGATGAGTGGGATGGAGGGAGGTCTAAGAGGGAGGGGATATATGTGTCTGTATAGCTGATTCACTTCATTGTACAGCAGAAGCTAATGCAACATTGTAAAGCAATTATACTCCAACAAAAAATTATTTCAGTTCAGTAGTCTGCAGACTTGGGACTTGATTTTGCCCCTTCTTAACCTTACACCTCTAGAATAAGATTTGGTTTAGATTGCATGTATCTATGTATAATCATTTGCTACACACATACATTCACCTAAACACAATGTACAAAGAACCCTGAGTAAACAGGGAAAAAAATTAATCAAAAGATTGCAAAGTGGTGAATGACACCTTTTACGCAAGTCGGAGAAAATATAATACAGGGATATCCTCGGTAACAAGTTAATTATGAGTCAAGACCGTATCACTAGGTTTTTATTGTTCAAAGGCATGATACCCGGATACGGAAATAGAAGGACAGCAGATTAGAAATGAGAAAGAAAACAATGTTTGCATTAGAGTTCTGCTCACACTTGCAGCATTTCTTCGCCTTCATCGTGATTTGGGCATCCTTCCAAGAAAGACTTAAGTACTTCCAGCTGACTTCATTTTTTTAAAAAATTTTTAATTGGAGGATAATTACTTTGCAATATTGTGCTGGTTTCTGCCGCACATCAACACGGATCAGCCACAGGTATACATCTGTTACCTCCCTCTTGAACCTCCCTCCCACCTCCCTCCCTATCCCACCTCTCTGTGTTGTCAGAGCACTGGGTTGAGCTCCCTGTATCACACAGCAAGTCTTACTGGCTATCTGGTTTACTTATGGTAGTGCATATGTTTCCATGCCCCTCTTTCAATTCATCCCACCCTCTCCTTCCCACACTGTGTCTACAAATCTCTTCTCTGTGTCTGCGTCTCCATTGCTGCCCTGCAAATAGGTTCATCAGTACCATCTTTCTAGAATCCATACATATCTTAATATGTGATATTTTTCTTTCTCTTTCTGACTTCCTTCACTCTGTACAATAGGCTTTAGGTTGCCAGGAACCTTAATCAACTTCTGGTCCCTCTACCTTAAGGATCAAAGACTCCCCGAGGATTGCCCTTCCCCACTTTTCCTTCTTTGATAGACTGATTCTGATTTTTTCCAGTCTTGTTCACTCTAAGATATTATGCTCAAGATTCATTTACATGCCCAACTAATCTTAATTAAAATGTAATAGAAGATCAGGGCACAATCAAATTAGGTTCTGAAAATACTTGAATAGTTGGGTATCAGTTTAATGAATTAAATAGCTCTTGGGTCAGCTTCTCTTCCCAACTAAGTCTTAGTCTTGCTTTCACTTCTTTTTTCAAATTATTTTTTAATTTTTTAAAATCTTTTTGACTGTGCCACATGGCATGTGAGATCTTAGTTCCCCAACCAGGGGAACCTGCACGCCTTGCTCTGGCAGCATGGGGTCTTAGCCACTAGACCACCAGAGAAATCCCTTGCTATTATTTCTTAATACTCTTTTCAACTTCCATTTTGGATGAATGTTCTCTTTTAACTTACAGATAATTTTGCTATCTGGAAACTCATGCCCACGTCTTTGACTCTGGGTCAGAATTGCTTTCCTCACAGTCTGATTGGGAGAGTTGTTAAACATTGGAATTTCCTTCCGAGCTGGGCTGTGGAATGTCATGTAAGTTACTAGCATTTTTTTTCCCCAAATATGATGAATTTTCACATGTTGTAGGAATAGTTTGGGCAAGTCTGTGAAATTCCCCTCTTTTTTATTGAGGTGTAGTTGAAATATTATGTGCTATTAGTTTCAGATGTACAACAAAATGATTTGATATTTGTATATATTGTGAAATGATCACCCCAGTATATCTAGTTAATACCCATGACCACACATAGTTGAAGAATTTTTTTTCTTGTGATGAGTGCTTTCAAGATTTACTCTCTTTAACTATAGTCATCAAAGCTATTTAATTTTTTAACTGAAATGTACTTTTTCACTCCCTTCACCCATTTTCTTTACTCGTCCATTCCCAACCACCAATATGTTCTCATATCTATAAGTTTTCTTTCTTTTTTTTTTTAAGATTTCACATAAAGTGAGATCACATGGTATTTGTCTTTGACTTATTTCACTTAGCATAAATATCCATTCATGTCATTGTAAATGGCAAGATTTCTTTAATGACTGAATAATCTTCCATTATATGTATAAAGCTTCCCTGGTGGCTCAGACGGTAAAGAATCTGCCTGCAATGCAGGAAACCCAAGTTCAACCCCTGGGTCCTAAAGAACCCCTGAAGGTGCCTGGCAGGCTACAGTCCTTATGGTCACAAAGAGTTGAACACGACTGAGTAACTAACACACACCCCCCCCCCCACATATTTTCTTCATCCATTCATCCACCAATGGACACTTAGGTTGTTTCCATATCTTGACTACTGTAAATAATACTGTGAATATTGGGTTGCATGTATCTTTTGAATTAATATTTCCATTTTCTTGATATAAATATTCAGAAGTAGAATTGCTAGATCATATGGCAGTTCTATTTTTAATTTTTCAAATAAAATCCATACTCTTTTCCATAGTTGCTGCACCAATTTCCATTCTTGGGGTTCCCTTTTCTCCACATCTTTCCCAACACTTGTTATTTCTTGTCTTTTTGATAATAGCCATTAGACAAATGTAAGGTGGTATTTTGTGGTCTTGAATTGCATTTTCGGATGATTAATAATCATCTTTTCATGTACTTGTTGGCCATCTGTATGTCTTTAGGAAAATGTCTATTCAGATCTCTGTTACTTTTAAGCCTGTGAGTCCCAAAGTTGTTGCTATTGGGTTGTAGTCTGTTGCAAGATGTAGAGAGCAAAGAAGTAATTTAATTGAGTAATATTTAAAATCCATCATTGCCATACTGTTCTGTGGTCAAATAAACTCAAATGAAATTTTTTAAACTTGGTTGTCATGGATTTGAATGCATATTGGCCAAGCTAGATTGATTTCTGAGAATTCACTTTGTGATTTATCAAGTTATCCTTGACATTCAAATTGGGGAATGATTTGGCTAGATACAAATGAAGAATATAAACAGAGTCCTGTTCTAATTGTGATGGCCAAGACATCCTTAAAAACTCATCACTTTTCCTGTGACATCTTCCCAGACCTCCCTCCCACTGTTAGCTGTTGGATACTACCTAAGTTGATTCATGTCAAGCATTGAACATGGTATCTGAAATGAAGCGAAGTGAAAGTCTCTCAGTCATGTCCGACTCTTTGCGGCCTGGTGGACTATACAGTCCATGGAATTCTCCAGGCCAGAATACTGGAGTGGATAGCCTTTCCCTTCTCCAGGGGATCCTCCCAACCCAGGGATCGAACCCAAGTCTCCTCCATTGCAGGCGGATTTTTTACCAACTGAGCCACAAGGGAAGCCCAAATGTAGTATCTAGGACCATGTAAAAAAATGTTCATAAATGTTAGCCATCACTGGGCTTGCCAGGTGGCTCAGAGGTAAAGAATGCCTGCCAGTGCAGGAGACTTGGGTTCAGTCCCCGGATCAGGAAGTTCACCTTGAGAAGGACGTGCCAACCCACTCCAGTATTCTTACCTGGAAAATCCCATAGCCAGAGGAGCCTGGTGGGCTACAGCCCACAGGGTCGCAAAAGAGTCGGATATGATTTAACAATTAAACAGCAGCAGCATTGTAGTTATTTTTAATATTTAGAATCATTTTATTTAACATGTATAAAATATTTATTTTCATTTTATAGTAAAGCATTTTCATATACTCTGTGCTCTTATATGGCAGCTTGTACATCTTGCATGTATTAGGTCAGTTCTCAAAAATTTATTGCTTGCCCAAGTCTTTGAAGGACTGACCCTAGATCCCTGTTATGCAAAGATGACTAAGACAAGGATGTCCTTTCAAAAAGGATGGTTTGCCTCTTATGATAAAGTGTTATGCTAGTGTATTTATTCGTGTCTTTTATATTGTGAGTTCATTTGAGGTCAAAACCAGAAGATTCATATTAACTTATCCTGAAATAGTTTAGAATTAAAAAGAGAAAACATCACCAAGTAACCTTGCATTAGTCAAACTATTTTCATTTTGTAATTTTAATTAAAAAAATTACTAGCCCTTAGCACAGTATCTGGGCTTCCCAGGTGGCACTAATGGTAAAGAACCTGCCTGCCAAAGCAGGAGACATAGGAGAAGAGGGTTTGATCCCTGGGTTGGGAAGATCTCTTGCAGAAGGTCATGGCAACCCACCTCAGTATTCTTTCCTGGAGAATCCCATGATCAGAGGAGCCTGGCGGGCTATAGTCCATAGGGTCACAAAGCGTCAGACAGGACTGAGGTGACTTTTCACACTCGTGCTCACAGTATCTGGCACATAGGAAACCTAGTTATATATTATCAGGTCATTTACGTTCAGTGTTGCTCAATGGGTGACTTTTCATTGAAAACTTGTTAGTAAGGAGCTCAAAAAAGGACACAGCATCATGCTAGAAAGTTGACTAGGGCTGGGTTTTTTCCCCCAATTTATTTGAGAAATAACCAACCTGTAACATTGTACTAGTTTAAAATATTTTTATCTTTTTATTGTTTGGCTGAGCCAAGACACCTAATTTCTTAGTTCCCTGAGCAGGGATCGAACCCATTGACTCCTGCAGTGGAAGCACAGAGCCTTAACCATTGACCTGCCAAGGAAGTCCCTAAGTTAAAGGTTTACAACATAATAATTTGATACTGACAATATGATAACATGTTACAAAATGATCACTACAATAAGTTAACATCCATCACCTTATATTGTTAATTTTTTTTTTTTTTGGTCTTGTGACAAATTGCTTTTGAAGCATTACGGTCTGTACAGTTCTGGACACATTAAGAGTGTTGATTAGTTCAACATATTGGCATTCTTCTTTATGCTTTAGGACAGTGGTCCCCAACCTCTAGGATCGAATGCTTGATAATCTGAGGTGGAGCTGATGTAATAATAATAGAAATAAAGTGCACAATAAATGTAATGCACATGAATCATCCAGAAACCACCCCCGTCCCCCGCCCCCCATCCATGGAAAAATTGTCTTCCCTGAAACCAGTGTCTGGTGCCAAAAAGGTTGAGGATTGCTGCTTTAGCAGACCATACTACTTTGGAAACAGTGACCACTGGTATGGTCATTACAGTTACTCTCTTCTAACAATACCTAATCCCACTCCAGGATTCTTTCCTGGGGAATCTCATGGTCAGAGGAGCCTGGTGGGCTACAGTCCATAGTGGTGCAAAGGGTCAGACACGACTCGAGCGACTTAGCACACACGCAACAATACCTCGTGTTGTATGGAGCTCGCACATTTCTTGGTTCGTTTGATCCTTAGAATAATTCTGTGAGATCTGAAGGGCAGTAGGTTCTTTTATATTATACAAATGTGGGCAACTTTCCAGATAATGTCAGTGATTTCTTAAGATCATGTATCTAGTAAGTCTAGCCTCAAGGCCCAAACCCAAGTTTCCTCAGTCCAGATCCATTGCTTTCACCTTTAGATTGTCATGGCTGGGATATTAGTTAAAGAAGCTGGGATGGTTTCAGTGTGGAAAATAAAAGATATGTGAAAAAGATGATCACTATCTTTACATGTTTCAGAGCCCATTCTGTAGGTGGGGTACTAATTAACCTGATTCTGAAAATTCTCAGGGTAAAACTTTTAACATTTGTTGCTCATGCCTGCTTTTATTTTGGCTTAATGAGGAAATTTTTTTCTGATATGCAGGGAACTGGCGACCAGTTCCTACCATGCCTTATGCACTGCCCTCTGCTCACTTGTGTGCCTTATTTCATCAAGTTCTTTCCCATCTCATTTGTGATTCTTTGGTCATCTTTTCTACCACAGGACCTTTGCACTGCCAGACCCTCTGCCTGGATTGCCTTTCATCTTTCCCCACAGTTTTGCTTGCTTGAATCTCATGTATCCTTTTGGACTCAGCTTAAAGGTTGCTTGCCTGGAGAAGACTTTTCAAAGAGAATGAATGTTTGCCAACTTCACTGAAGAGGCAGGGTTCCTATTGTAAGCAACAGAAAATGCACTTTGAGCAGAAGTGAAGCTTATGAAAGGATATTGAGATATTCATAGGAGAGAGCCTCCTTGGGAGGGCTGAAGAACTAGGCACATCGGTCACATTTCAGGAACAGGGTCCAAACCATGCTAGCAAACTGGCCCAGAGAAGAATCTGTTGCCTGGTGTGCTTCCGAACTGAACACTCGATGCCGTGGTTGACAGTGTTGCCCGGGTATCTATTTAATTACAACCACTGCCAACAGTAGTGCTACTTGGGAATTCACTTGCAACCAGTGTCGGCCCCCTGAGCTGGACACCTCTGTTACCATCTTGACCAATCAAAGCAAATCAAATCCACACCAGTATGCATCGTCCTGCATCTGGTTGGTCGGTCGTATGTGAATACCAGTTTTGCAAGGGTGAATCTGATTAGTGGTGCTGAAGTCAGCCGAGCTGCAAGCTGGCTGGAGAACTGAGCTTCTTAAGTTCTATCTTGGGAAAATGGGCCCTCGAAAAGCCAAAAATTACCCAGCTACATCAAGGGTGTTCGAAGGTGCTGGCCAGTCCGAAAACATGGCAAATATGCTCTATACCAATTACCAATGTTCTTATCTATATTATAAGCCAATCATTCCTACTTCCCAGGATTGTTACAAGGATTAAGGAAGGTAATTTAGGTGAAAACTGCTTAATAAACCATACAGAGAGATATAAGCATAAAATAGTATTATTCTTTTACTGTGATTTATATCTTTAGCCAAAGCTTAAAATTGAGTGCTTAATAAATTGACTAATCTCCAATTCACTTTAAAGGTTTTTAAGATAGGGAGAATATTCTACTTCCTCAAAATGTAAATGTTCAGGAGAAATTGAAAAAACAACTTGTTAAATTAAATAAATACCCTCATAAATTTATATCATCTCCACATTTTTATTTTGAAATGGGATCAATAGAAAATGACACAGAACATGGAGATGGTAGTTTTGAAACGTGGATGAGTTTTCAGCTACTTTTTGACTTGTCTCTGAATTTTAAGTATTAGTTCTGCTTTAGTTTTTTTTACTCTGGATTCATCATGAATACAGACCTCTTGTTCCAAACCAGACAATGGGCTCATTCAACCCTCAAGGGCCTCAACATTTGGTTGTTCTGCTGTGGCCTTTTGGTGGCTCTACTAGAGGGCTTATTATCATAGAAAAAATGTAGATGTGACAGCTGAGTTTTGCACAAGTAATAGCAGTTGTGTAAAAGAGGGTGTTAGTGTAAATGGCCGTTGCAGTTGCCTGCTTTGCATTAATGCTGTTGCAGTGGAAATGAGTCACACAGCCAGTGGATGTAATTCTGGCCTTCCAGGTAAATCTCCTCTATAGAAGAGGAGCAGAGAGTATCGTGCACTTGAAGAGGAGAAGAAGCCACGCAAGGCTATTTTCTTTTTTAACAGAAACATTTCTCTGTATAATCATCAAGGTTTTGGATTAGGAGACGATTAGCTTTTCTTTTTTGTAAATATTAAATTAAAGTAATATATTGGTAGAAAAATTAAAACGCCACCCAGCTTTGCATTTTTGAAAACTGGGTTATAATCCTCAGATTGTTTGATTTCTGCCATCCTAAAGTTATACTTTATTCAAGAATATGGAGAATTTTAAGATATCTTGTTCAGATACTTTCTTACTTACGCAGTGCTTTATACTAGTTTGAACTGCCTCCTGAATTTCCAAATCCCTCATGTTGAATTCAGAGAAATTTCTTCTTAATTTTTTTCTCCACATCTTCACATATGTGTACACATGTTGTCACTCATTTGTGCTTAACCTAAATAGGGCATTAGTTTCAGGACATTGGAAATCTGGAGTCCTTACACTGTGTTTTCATAGAGGTTTTTAAGCTTCTAAGAGGACGCTGCCTTGTAAATAGCATGTAGTCAACAGATCTTACTGGGGTAAACCGTAAATAGTAGATTTTGGTGACTCAACATTTATTTAGATTACCTGATATGTCTAAGTATTCATGTGATCAGTGAATATTTTCTAGCTCTGAACATGTCTGACTGCATTGCTCAAAATCTGTATCGTGCATAAGGGAGCTGGCTGGTTGGGGGTGGGGGGGATGAGCTAGAAGGAGGAGCAAATGGATTATTCAGGGCTGAAGCATTTGGTTTAATTGGTGCCTTGAAAGTAACTTGACACCCTGTCCCCCCACTTCCCCCCAAATCTGCAAAAGATTTCTCAGTGTGGGTGTATGTGATTACCTTTTATTTTATTGACTCACTAAATTCTTAGATTTCTCTACCGTTTGATATTGACACACCATAAAATTCCTATGGTACCTGCTCAGTAGTGATTTATAAAGAATTATCTTATTAATAAACTGAGCATCATTTGGAATTCAAGTTTAATTAAAATGGAGAAGTAAATGATTATGTAAAGACTTTTTCCTCATTTAAACTTGTTTGCTTTTATTGTCTTTTTGCCTCTTCTCTGAATTCATGGATTTTATTTCAAACCCAGTTTTGCTACATGAATTTTTACAGAATCTGTTGTACTATCTGTTTTGTTGTTAGCTTTTGATTTAAAGTTTTTTTTTTTTAATTAAAAATGGTGGGAAGGACTTCTGAAGTAGAGTCTGAGGGAGGTAAAACTGAAAAACAAATCTGTGTTATCCAGGGAGTTTAGTTTTTAAAGATACTGTTTAAAGATAATGATTGTTTATGGACTTTTTAAAGATGTTTTCTCATAAGAGTTGCCAGATAACAGATTAGTTATCTGAGAGTGGTTTAAAGACTTTGGAATTGCCTGGATGACAATATTGCCTTATGGTACTTATAAAGTTCCTTTGAAGTTGGCTTTTTACATTGGAAATCCAGAAAACATTTTTCTTTTCTTCTTTTATTAAACAGAAAGCGATACATGAAGTAGAGACTTAGTAAAATGTTGTAGGAGAAATACACTGGTTATTTTTGTGATTGACTTGATTTTTCATCTTTCAGCCTTTGCGGGTTACAGGATCTTTTCTCGGATTCTCAGATTAATTAGGATTCTTAGCGTTATGTGTATGCTATTCTTTTGCAAATAATACATCCTTACCAAGTACACACTGTCATGCCTCCAAATTTGAGGCCCTCTTCTGTTTTCTCACCTCTTTCCTCCAAATGTTATTTTGTGCAAAGTCTGTATTGCTGCTCCCAAGCTTGGTTGTTAAGAGAGCTTTGGGTTGTAGGGCACGAAACATTCCTGAACAACTTTTGTAATACGCAGTCACACTAAAGAAACAGGGTCCGTGGAGTGGGCTGTCGGAGTCAAGACTAGAAACTTGCAGAGGTAGGTGTGGTCATCTGGATTGGTGGGAGTTTATGTGAGTCTTAGGTCCAAGCTTCTATGACCTCACAAAGGAGATGCACGGTCCATTGCTCTACAAAAGCTATTTTAGGCAGGCACTTTTCTTCCCAACTAGCTTTCAAGTGCTCCTGAGGCCCTGAAGCCTCTCAGATTATGAATACAAAAAACCTCATGATTTTGGAAGGCCTAAAGAGAGACATCCTAACTGGAGCATCATCAACACGTGGTCCTGCTAATTGAATGAACAAATACATTTTAGGCTATCACAAATACACTTGCTTCTTCTGTTTGTGAATACACTAGTTAGTCTCTGGAACCCTTCAACATTTATTCTGTTTTAGCATTGATGTCATGGTTGATATTGATTATTTGCATTCAAATAGTGGAGCTAGTCTTTTGTGATAGATGTAACTCCTGAGAGCAGCAGCAATGATCTTAGTTTTTATGGTTTGACAATACAGAAGGCATTTGATAAATACACAAGTTGGCTATTTCAAGCACCTTGGAATGTTAGTCCACAGTTATGGAGATTATGTATTTTTCCCCCTTTCAGGTTTCGTGCTTCAAAATAAAAAATTGTTTCTGGGATTATTTTAAATATAGTGTCTCTTAATATACTTATATCAAGCCCATGTTTGATAGAACCTGAATCCAATTCAAAATCCCTTCATGAGAGAATAGAAATCATCATATGAAATTTATTAAAATAGGGTTTCACCAATAGTGCTCTGATTTTCTCTTTCCTTCAGTTTTTATAAAGTTTTTTAAATGCCCACTGGATGATTTATTTTAGAATTGGCCTCCTTTTTTTTTTTTTTTTTTAATGCCTGTGGGCGAATGTAAATTTGGAGCTGAATTAGCAAACCAGGGATCTCTGTATAAGTTAATAACTACAATTGGGAATCAAATGACTGCTTTCTCTACTTTCCTGGACTGGTTGTATAAGTAAGATGAGTAGAGCTAGGCCTGGGAGATAAGGGGATTTATGGGGACATAACTGACTTCACATTGTCTTAGTAGCATAATGGGAATACATATTTATTGTAGAAAATCCAGAAAAGTAAAAGGAGAGAAAATTTAATATTCCTCCACTCAGACAGTCATGTGAACATTCTCATGCCTTCTACTTCAGACTTAAGAAAATGTTTTACATGTAAAAAGTGTACATATAATTTCTGTAACAAAAAATAATAAAATACCTACCTGTGCATCTGCCATGCAGAGCACCCATCTGGTTTTACTCCCAAGTCATGCCTCCTCACGTGTGCTCCAGATGTAATTTTCCTTTCCTTTTTCAGTTGAAATTCGTGTTTCAGAAAAAAAAAAAAGTTATCAGGATTATTATAAACACAATTGTCTCAATCTATGTTAAATAATTGAATGCCCTGGATTTTGTGCATATCATTTTCTTGTGTTCCCTTATAGTTTCGCTGCATGTGTATGTGTCCCTAAATAATCATTGCTTTCCATTGTGTGTTTAAATCTTTAAATAAGTGGAATTGTATTTCTTCTATTGCATCTTACTTTTTTTGGATTAATATTATATGTTTTGTGAGGTGTATAGCTGTAGTACACGCTTTTTTAAAAAGATTTTTTGATGTGGATCATTTTTAAAAGCTTTATTGAATTTTAAAATAATATTGCTTATGTTTTATGTTTTGGTTTTCTGGTTGCACAGCATGTGGGATCTTGGCTCCCCAACCAGGGATCAAACCCATACCTCCTACATGGGAAGGCCAGATCTTAACCACTGGACCACTAGGGAAGTCCCGTGTAGTATGTTTTATTTTCACTCAGTTCAGTTCAGTTCAGTTGCTCAGTTGTGTCTGACTCTTTGCAACCCTATGGAGGACTACAGCATACCAAGCTTCCCTGTCCTTCACCAACTCCTGGAGCTTGCTCAAACCCATGTGCATCGAGTCGGTGATGCCATTCAACCATCTCATCCTCTGTTGTCCCCTTCTCCTCCCACCTTCAATTTTTCCCAGCATCAGGGTCTTTTCCAGTGAGTCAGTTCTTCGCATCAAGTGGCCAAAGTATTGGAGTTCATTCACCTTCAGCATCAGTCCTTCCAATGAATGTTCAGGACTGATCTCCTTTAGGATGGACTGGTTTAATCTCTTTTCAGTCCAAGGGACTCTCAAGAGTCTTCTCCAACACCACAGTTCAAAAGCATTGATCCTTTGGCATCAGCTTTCTTTATACTCCAACTCTCACATCCATACATGACTACTGGAAAAACCATAGCTTTGGCTAGACAGACCTTTGTTGGCAAAGTAATGTCTCTGCTTTCTAGTATGCTGTATAGGTTGGTAATAACTTTTCTTCCAACAAGCAAGCTTCGTTTAATTTCGTGGCTGCAGTCACCATCTGCAGTGATTTTGGGGCCCAGAAAATAAAAGTCTCTCACTGTTTCCATTGTTTCCCCATCTATTTACCATGAAGTGGTGGGTCCAGATGCCATGATCTTAGTTTTCTGAATGTTGAGTTTTAAGCCAACTTTTTCACTCTCCTCTTTCACTTTCATCAAGAGGCTCTTTAGTTCTTCTTCACTTTATGCCATCTGAGGTTATTGATATTTCTCCCAGCAATCTTGATTCCACCTTGTGCTTCATCCAGCCCGGTATTTCGCTTGATGTAGTCTGCATAGAAGTTAAATAAGCAAAGTGACAATATACAGCCTTGATGTACTCCTTTCCCGATTTGGAACCAGTCTCTTGTTCCATGGCCAGTTCTAAGTGTTGCTTCTTGACCTGCATACAGATTTCTCAGGAGGCAGAGAAGGTGCCTTATTTTCACTGCTGCATAGTATTACCCTGAGTGAATATATCATGATTTATTCATTTCCTGTTGATAAACAATCTGGTTTTAGTTGTGTAGCAGATTCTGTCAGTGCCTCATCCATGACCTTGGATCTTTCTGGTGTTCTCACCAATTCCCTGATGCTACTGTCTGCATCTGTGCCTGGTCGCTTTTCTCCCTGCTCCCTGTAGAATGCTGTGTGGCCAGTGCACAGTGCAGCAGTCTAGAGGGGCCCGTGGGGTAGCTCTCAACCAGTGATTCTTGAGAACAGGGGTGTAAATACCCCTTTCTTTACAAAGGTCCGTCTAGTCAAGGCTATGGGTTTTCCAGTGGTCATGTAGGGATGTGAGAGTTGGACGGTAAAGAAAGCTGAGCGCCGAAGAATTGATGCTTTTGAACTGTGGTGGAGAAGACTCTTGAGAGTCCCTTGGACTGCAAGGAGATCCAACCAGTCCATCCTACAGGAGATCAGTCCTGGGTGTTCATTGGAAGGACTGATGTTGAAGCTGAAACTCCAATACTTTGACCACCTGATGCGAAGACCTGACTCCTTGGGAAAGACCCTGATGCTGGGAAAGAGTGAAGGGGGGAGGAGAAGGGGACGACAGAGGATGAGATGGTTGGATGGCATCACTGACTCAATGGACATGAGTTTGGGTAAACTCTGGGAGTTGGTGATGGACAGGGAGTCCTGGCGTGCTGCAGTCCATGGGGTTGCCAAGAGTCCGACATGACTGAATGATTGAACTGAGCTGAACTGAACTTCTTTCTAGAAAATAACCAGTACTCATGGGTGGTGAATAAATATTCCTATCATTTCACACCCTTGCTAACTTACCTTGGTATTGTGGTGAGCATAAAGTAGTTTCTCATGGTTTTAATTTGCTTTTTTGAATGATAAATGAGATTGCACATCTTTACACATATTATGGATCATTTGTGTCTCTCTTCTGAAAGGTGCGTATATGTATCTTTTGTCACTTTTTCTACTGGTCTGTAGTTTCTCTTTGTAGTTCTTTATGTATTCTAGCTACTAGTGTTTATGTGCTTCAAAGATATCTTCTCCTAGTTTGTGCTTTGTTAGCTTATTTTCTTATGAACACTTTTGATGAACAAATATTAAAGTAGATGAATTCAGATAAAAGCATTATCTTTAAAAATTAAGTATGGTATTACTTGTAGGTTTTTCTTAGATGCCTTTTCATTGGAATGTTTAGACCATTTGTATTTAATGTAATTATTGATATGATTTAGTTTAAATCTGTCATCTTATTTGCTTTCTTCTTCCTCTTCCTATTCCCCCTTCTCCTCTTCCTCTTCTTGTCATATTTAGTACTTCATACATAGAAGCTGAAGTCCAACACATTAAAATTTTAACAGTGTTTTTTTCATGTGGACAAGTGGAGGATTCCTTTCTCTCCTGGATTTCTGGCCATGGAGTAGATATCTGGAATAAAGTGTTTCTGACAGATGGGTTAGGACATTACTCACGTCATGAAATGCATAAAGAAGGAGGAGTCTGTGCTACTAAGTCACATTCAGTGGGTTATACTGTTGGCTAATAAGGTGGCACTTGAAATGTCACAGACCCAGAAATATTTGCTAGAAAACACCAAACAATTGAACATGATACTTACCTTTGATGACCTCGTGAGACAAGTGACGGGCAACATGTACAGAGTTGAACTTAGAGGAACATCTCTGTGCAGTTCATCAGGTTCACGATCAAATCAACAGTCTTATGCAAGGGACCCAAAGCCGTGGGTCACTTCATTTATCAAATACAGGGAGGCTTGTTGCTCAACTTTTTTTATATTAATCTACCAGTAAGTTTAACAGAACTGTTTTTTTTTTTTTTTAAAGTAACTGATACTACATAAGAAAGCTTTATCTGTTAGCGTAAGTCTTGCTGCTCTAAACAGCTTAGTGTAGAGGAGTCTTCATAATGTTTATAAAATGAGGTTGCGTGAGGTCATTAGAATGGTGCTTGCTTTTCTTGTGTCTGCACTACTTGATAGGCCTTGTTTGGGAATGTGTGATATCATAGCCATACAAGTTTCTGGTCTGGACTTCCTGAAGCAGCCTTTTACTCTGTGTGTGCTTAGTGTAGTATACAACAGCTCCTGTGACTTTAATAACAGAATTATACTTTGTGAGACCTGAAATGGGTTTTAGATGTCATCCAACTATTTCACTTAACAGAAAAATGAATAGGCATGGAGAGGTTAAAAATCTTGTTTCAGTTATGCTAACTTGGAATTGTAGATAGATCACATAAAGTAAAGCTCTACTTCCAAAATATATTAGTGGTTGAGTATTCTTCTGGCAGAACCATTCACAAAAATTTATTATTATTATTTTTTTACTACTAGGTGCCTTAATTAAAAAAAAATCACGAAAATTTCAAGAATGAGGAAGACAGGCTAAGGGAATGTTTCAAGGGAATGTCTGTTTCTCAAATGATAAATTTCATGGAAGGTGGTGGGAAGAGGCATAGGAATCTTAAATCTAAACATGTGTGTGGATGCTCAGTTGCTTCAGTTGTATCCAGCTCTTTGCAACCCTGTGGACTGTAGCCTGCTGGGCTGCTCTGTCCATGGGATTCTCCAGGGAAGAATACTGGAGTGGGTTGCCATGCCTCCTCCAGAGGGTCTTTCCAACCCAGGGATCAAACCCGAGTCTCCTGCATCTCCTGTTTTGCAGGCAGATTCTTTGCCCAGTGAGCCATCAGGGAAGCCCTAGTCTAAGCTTAGGAGCGCTGCATCCAGGCTCAGTATTCTGACGGCCAAATCTTATGCATGCATGTCTTTAGGTAGGTAGCCTCTACCAGTGATTGCTTAAGAAAGAGGGCACCCTGAAAAATGGTTAAAATGGAAAATTTTATATTATGTATATTTTACCACAATTAAAACAAGAAATACAAATTAAAAAAAAAAAAAAAAAACGGGCTGTGGGAATGTCCTTGGTGGTCCAATGGCTACGACTCTGCACTCCCAAAGCACAGGGCCTGAATTTGATCCCCGGTCAGGGAACTGGATCTCACGTGCAGCAGCTAAGAGCCGGTGTAGCCAAATAAATAAAAAGAAATTAAAAGATACAAGTAGGCTGTGAATTCACACCATTTTTTCTAGTCCCTTGGATAAGAGAGAAAGTAGGTTCTAATGTATAACTTCTGTACCTTTCCTGAGGGTTGCTACTGACTCCTGAAGATGGTTATCTCTTTTGAAGGTAGAGCTAAAAGGATAATCAAAAAAGTTGTGTGAAAATAAAAATTGCCCTGGCTGCAGGAGGCTACCCAACCTCTTCCTTCTGTCTTCTCAAGTAAGGACTTCATTCCTTTTGTGCTGGCCCGGCTGTTATGAATGACATGATTCCATGGAAGCATGAATGGTTGGAATTTATTCAGTATTTGTTATGGGTGAGGCAGTGTACTAGAAATTGTATATTGTCGTTGCTGTTCAGTTGCTAAATCGTG
Source organism: Antilocapra americana (assembly GCA_007570785.1). Taxonomy (NCBI): domain Eukaryota; kingdom Metazoa; phylum Chordata; class Mammalia; order Artiodactyla; family Antilocapridae; genus Antilocapra; species Antilocapra americana. The sequence goes on along the minus strand of ML664180.1, from coordinate 6,436,250 downwards.
TCTGACTCTTTGTGACCCCATGCTCTGTAGCACGCCAGGCTTCCCTGTCTTTCACCATCTCCTGGAGTTTGCTTAAACTCATGTCCATTAAGATGGTGACGCTATCCAACCAACTCATCCTCTGTCCCCACCTTCTACTCCTACCCTCAGTCTATCCCAGCATTAGAGTCTTTTCCAATGAGTTGGCTCTTTGTATCAGGTGGCCAAAGTATTGGAGCTTCAGCTTCAGTAGCAGTCTTTCCAATGAACAGTCAGGGTGATTTCCTTTAGGATTGACTGGTTTGGTCTTCTTGTAGTCCCAGGGACTCTCAAGAGTCTTATCCAGCACCATAGTTTGAAAGTATTACTTTTATGGCACTCAGCCTTCTTTATGGTTCAACGCTCACATTTGTACACGACTACTGGAAACACCATAGCTTTGACTATTATATTAATACTGTTGTATTATCACAATTGTTTGTCACAATCGTGTTCTGGAGGCAGTGGTATCTCTCTTTTATATACAAGAAACATGAGACTCTGAGAAGTAAAATGAACTATCCAACCTCACATAGCAGTTTAGAGTTAGAATCTAACTCCAGGTCTCTGCTGATGAAGTTCTCTGTATCTTTACTGTCAGGCAATTACTGAAATTTTTTTATCCATTGAAGTGGGGGCAAAAATTTAGTACTTCAGATGTGGTATATATTTTTGCAAGGGAAATAAGTATAGGAAATAAGATTTTGTTTGGCATGTAAAAAGTGTTTTAGTCATTCATTGGAGTTTCAGTGAGAGTCCCCTTTGTGCTGGGCGTGGTGGTCCATAGCTCTGAACAAGAAAGACTTGGTGCCTGCTTGCAGGGGAAATAATGTATGCTAGAACTGCATAAATCCACTTTATCTATATGCAGACATTTATTTAAAACCTAATTAAAGACAAAAGTAGATCTCTTAACCATTTCTCTGCTACTTTCGTTACCACCAGCTGTCCTCTGGTTTAGCAGGAGCAAAATAGACTGATTCGCCAAACTGTCTTTCTTTGGAGAACTCCAAAAATATTCATATTTAAAATAAATGAATTCAGTTCTTGTTGTTCATGGTAGTTACATTTTATAAGGTCACTGTGAACACTGAATTTGCAAATATGTAACTGTTGCTCCTAGGGGCGATAGGAGCTTAGGTTCCTGTGAGCCTCTGGGCATGAGAAGTTTTTATCAACTCAACAACACATAGCCCTGTTTTATGTGTTTCTGCTTAAAGACACTTGATTTAATAATACTGTTGATTGATTAACGTGGAACTCACAGCCAACAGCCCTGGAACTCATGCTCGAAAGAAGCTTACCTAACGCTAGAATTTTCTCTGTAAGTACACCACAGCCTTCCTATGCTAGACAACACTTGAGCACCACGTTTTTGCAGAAGCGAGCAAAATCACTGATAAAAAGGGCAAAATTGTGAAAAAAGGTCACCAAATATGTCTCAGAAAGAATGCTAGTTTGCTCCATGAGACCTGAAATATGAAAGCAGAGCATGACCTTGTTGGACCCCAGCTGGGAACGTGTGCCGTGGTCGACCCAACATTGTTGCTGCTCTGTGCTTGTCCAGGAATGAATGTAGAAACACGGAAAGTATTGACTTTAGGGTTACAAATAAACATCTTGCCAGTTAAGCACGTTCTTAAATTAAAAAAAAAAATTGTAACTAACAAAGATGGACTATACTGATTTCAATAATAACAAATTAATACTCAAGAAAAATATCAGGTGTTGCTCTGCAGAGAATTAGCAGTGTGATGCAGAGACACCAGGTAGGTGCTGCTGATTGGGAGGTCAGGCGAGGTGCCTCTGAAGAGGCTTCCTCTGAACTGGAATCTGAATCTCAGGAAAGAGGTGGTCCTGTGAAAGTCGGATGGAAGGGCATTTGAAGTGGAGGGATCAGGCAGAGAAAAGGCTCAAGACAGGAAGGAGTTGGGAGTGAGGAACCCAAGAAAGCCAGTGTGACTGCTGAGGAGTAAGAGAAGGGCAGGCCTGGTCATTAGGACCTTGTAGGTAGGCTTCCCAGGTGGTGCAGTGGTCAATCTGCCTGCCAGTGAAGGAGATGCTGGAGACACCATTTAGATCCCTGGGTCAAGAAGATCCCTGAAGTAGGAAATGGGAACCCAGTCCAGTATTCTTTTTTTTTCAAATCAAGAGTTTTTATTGTCTCTTTAAAATATCACAACTGAGTCCATAGAACCATCTGATATCTTGTCATTTCTGTAGCGGGATCACTGAGATATTACTCATCAGCCTGCTGAACTGTTCCTTTTTCAGAAACATAGATACCATCCAAAAGTTTTCTGGTATCCTTGTTTTTAACAGTGGTGGCTTGCTGAATCAAAGCAGCTGAATTTGACACAAGTTCAACGTCATTTCCTTCAAGAATCAACTCATCTTTCTGGGCTTGAGATACTGAACAGGCAACCCCTGGCCTCATTCGAACCCTGCGTATGTATTTTTCACCCAAAAAATTTCGGATTTCCACAAGAGAACCATTCTCCTGAATAACAACATTGATGGGGAAGTGGGCATACACCGATCTCATCTTGTAACGGAAGCCCAGTGTAACACCCTTGATTATGTTCTGTACATGACTACAGATTGTGCAAACAGTGGCCAGTTCCTTTCTGTTTCCCCACCATTTGTCAACACGGAGCCTCTTCTTTTTCTTTCCAAGGAGACTGAGTTCTACACTGATGTGATTGAAGTCCCTCCGCGGGGTGCCTCTGGGGCCCTTCACAATAACTGTCCATCCCTTCAAGGTAATGTCGACATTTTCTGGGATGTCCACAGCCTGATTGCTGAGAATGGTCTTCATCTTGCAGTAGATGCAGCAAAGAGAGCCCAGTCCAGTATTCTTGCCTGGAGAATCCCATGGACAGAGGAGCCTGGTGGGCTACAGTCCATGGGGTTGCAAAGAGTCAGACACAGCACACAGGTAGGGATGAAGGGAGAGGGCTGGATTCTGGTGAGCTGGGACATCCAGAGCGGACTGCAGTGTCAGGGCTACTGAGGGTCAGTGTTGGGGGTTGTGTGTACAGTCTGGAGGAAGTGTAGCAGTGTCCTGGCCACATGAGTTGTTTTGAGGGTGTCCGGGAAATTCCAGTTTTCCGGAGCCCACCCTTGCACAAGCTTTTCCTCACCCTGGGAGTGCCTTTCCTTGCTTTTCCAACCAGTCTCTGTCCAGGAAGCCCTTCCTCTGTTGGAGCACTTGATCCTGACTGCCACTTTGTTCTGCATTTCCTGAGCACTCTTACTGATTCCACTGGTGCACCATCGCTGACTCTTGGTCTATTTCTCTGTCAGTGCTGTACCGTTAAAAAAAATTTCCCGGTCATATTTCCTAAGTGTAGGGGTCATTTTTGCCTCTTTAGTCTTTCTGTCTCTCTTTTTACCTTTTTAATTTGGTAGTATGTGTTCTTTTTTTTAATTAATTTTTATTGCTGTGTTGTTGCTTTAAGGTGTGGTGCTGATTTCTGCTTTACAGCAACGTGAATCAGCTATATGTATCTCTTCTTTTTTTTAAAAAATTTGTTTAGTTTTGGTCACACTGAAGCATGTGGGATCTTAATTCCTCGACCAGGGGTCAAAACCACTTTCCCTGCAGTGGAAATGCTGAGTCTTAACAACTGGACTGCCAGCAAAGAAATCCCTCTCTCTTCTTTAAAAAAAAAAAAAATTATTATAGTATAGTTGATTTACAGTGTTGTGTTAATTTCTGCTGTGCAGCAAAATGATCTCATTATACGTATGTTTGTGTATATTCTTTTTCATATTCTTTTCCATTATGGTTTATTTCAGGGTATTGAATTCTGTGCTGCAGAATATGACCTTGTTGCCTGTCCATTCTGTATTTTATTCTCTGTTGGTATCTTGATGTAGTAGCCCCTGGTTGTGTTGAATGGTTTTGAACTTTTGTGTTTTGGTGCTGGGACCATTCATCCAGTGGCTATTATGGTTGCGAGTGAAATATACATGGATGATGGTATTGGAATTGGCTGGGTGGTAGGGGCTGAGTGGTAGGCAAGGAGAGGGAGGGAGGTACTTACAGGAGGAGTTACCTGTATGTTCTATGTATTTCATAGAGCACATTTTGCATGTTGTATTTGTCAGATATTTTTCTGTGTATCTGGTGAAGGTGGGCAAATTAGATTTGCCTTTTCCAGTGTTTTCTGAAATTTTAATGAGCTGCTATATGTCTTGTCATTTTTTTCTGCCCATAGCTATTGTTTTCAGCGTAACTATGTTCTCCTATTCTTTTTTCTACAGAAGTAATTTGTTTCTTTTACTCTTCAAAATGGCTTTTGTTTTCCTGCATGCAAGTACGAGATTTCTTACAGTATAGGGTGTATGAAACACTTTTTTTTAGACTGAAAAGCTATGGAATGTGGTATATCCAGTATATAACTGACATATTTATCTAAGAAGAAACATGTTACCACAAACACAGGGATTTCTTTGCTTTGGAAAAGTTTCCAAGTGCATCGGTGCTTAAAAAAAAATCACCTTTATGTTATCCAAATGTGAGACTGAGTGATTTGTCAGAAAGAAAAATTGTGTTCCAAATAGATCTCAGGTGACTTCTTTTATCATACATTCATATTATGGGCCTTTTTAAAGAAGCTGAATGTTTTTACTAAACACTATGAAAATGCAATTATAAGCTACTGTGTCAATTAGGAATTAAAGGTTCTTAGACTTGTGGATTATTTTATAGCTTTGTGAGCACACCAAGTCTGCATGCTAAAATTGCTTTTAACCATAATTAAGTGCAGAACGAGAGCTTTTAACCACTTCGCTGCTAGCTTTTGACACCATCAGTCATGGTTGGGTTTAGCAGGGTCAGATAATAGACTAATTTAATAAAAGATCTTTAATTTTTTTTTTAATTTATTTGGCTACATGCAGTCTTAGTTGTGACCAGGAATCGAACCCAGGCCTGCTACATTGGGTGTTTGGAGTCTTAGACACCGGACCACCAGGGAAGTCCCAATAGAAGTCCTTTTTTCATTGTCCTTGTTGAGACCTCATATAGGTACTTAAAAAAAAATACAGGTACTTAAAATACTTTATTCTAGTCAAATTTTTCTTTATTTATACAAAACTATAATTTGGTTTTGGAAAACACCCCGGTTGTTTTTTTATCAGGGTTTTAAACCCAGAAGAAAAAGTCCAGTCTCTCCTAAAACGAAGATGAACCAGTTGATGAGCTGACTGTGCTTGTAAACAACCTCACACTCTCAAGAAGATTAAGGACATTGCCTGATGGGCTTAGCTTGGGATCACAGTTTAGATAGGAAAATGTGGCTCTGTGTTTGCTCAATTGTCTACCGCAGTCCACCCACTGAACACAATGTTTTACACTGTGAAAATGTGAAAATTCAGTCCCAGATGCATCTATGATGATTGGAAACCCAGCTCAGAATGTACAGGTCACAAATAGTAACATCATAATTAGATGAGAAGATGAAATCATTACACTAACCCCATGTGTGTGAAGGCAGAGCCATTTAGAGTTTCCATTACTAATAAGCTGGTAACTTTATGAATATTGCATCGTTGGTGAACAAAAATGGATCCAGTCATCCCTTGGTGTATGTGGGGGATTGGTTCTAGGACTAGCTGCAAATTCCAAAATTCATGGATCTAGTCCCATAGCCAGTGGCTCTCTCGTATTGTTGGTTCTGCATCCGTTAATTCAACCAGCAACAGTTTTTGTCGTACTCTATGTATCTATTGAAAAAAAATTGTGTATAAGTGAAACTGTGCCGTTCAGATCCATGTTGTTCAAGGGTCAACTGTATCATTTGTTCACTATGTTGGTAGATAGGCAAAATCAATAGGATGGGTCTTTTATGGACGTCTGAGGAGTCAGTTTCTGGGTGTTTGGTGACATTATGGCAAACACATACAAAGAAAGTCATGTCTGACCTTTAGGATTTTTTTTTAATTGAAGAATAATTGATTTACCGTGTTTCTGATGTCCAGCAAAATGATTGAGTTATATATGTGTGTGTATATATATATGTGTGTGTGTGTGTATTGTTTTTCTCTATTCTTTTCCATCATGGTTTATTATAGGCCATTGAGTGTCCTATAATTCCCTGTGCTATTCAGTAGGATCTTATTATCTGGCCTTCAAGATTTTTTAAACTTGACGGATTAAGGGAGTCTATTTAAAAGGAGGTTGAAGCCTCATTTTTCTGATGTGCCTTTACATTCCCTGTAGGAACAGTACGTATTGCCAACCTCATCTCTTGCTCTGTATTCATTTACTTTGCATCTTTATCACTCTGTATCTCCTGGAATGTAGCCATTGACTAGCCTCTTAATATTTAGTTAAGATTCCCTCATATCCTCATTCCATAGGTTTGGAAACGTTTGAATGCTCTTCCTTCACCGTTCCCTGTGAAGAGTTCCTTGAATTTCCAGGAGTCTTTCTTGTTTTTAGCTCCTTTTCCAACTGAGTCCTTAATCTCACTCATAAGGCCCTTTCCATAGCTGTCTCTTTATCTTTTCTCTGCTGAAACTCAGAGAAACAGGAGCCTCCGATTCTTTTCCATGATTAAAAAAAAAAGAATCACACAATGCATTATGAACATAGAGATTTTAATGAAAGGCACTTTAGCATCACAGCAGTACCAGTACTTTAAAACTTAGAGTAAACATCGCTGTTCTTCAGTACTGTCTTACTGGACATTTCATGGACTTTGGAATTTTGATCCTTCTTTTTTCTTGCTCTCTCAAATTTCCATACTATTTTTATATCAAGAGATTTAACTACACTGTCTCCTTTCTCCCTGTCTCCCCTTCTGTCAAGTGGCTCATAAATAAATTTATTTCCTAAATAAAGGCAGTTTCCTTGCTAAGACTCTGGGATCAGCTGTTAGGATAATACCTTTTTACCCCCCCAGGACAATTATACTTGTCATGCAAATATTTCTAAATTCTCAGCCAATTCGCTATCTTTCTCTCTGTGTTTCTCTATCTTGGGAGCATATCTATAGAGTTTTTGCTTCACAGGACAGCAAGCTTTGATTATTTTGGCCATCTGTGCCAAGGTGGGAAGGTGTTAGAACTTACCAACCCAGTTCAAGTAGGAGAGTCATCTTGGTTGCTTCTCACGCTTTTCCACATTACGGCACATCAAATACTTGTAGGGCTCACATGCGAGAGCCAGTGGACAGGGTTGCATGTGGCCAAAGTTGGCTGGTCCATAGGCTCCAGCTGTTCCGAGGGCCCTGGCTCCCGGGTGCCATCCAGTCAACCCAGGACCAAGGAGATCACTATGGAAACACACTTGTAAACATTGTGTGGCTACCTGTTGCGAAGCTCTTAAGTACGGTGACCGCTCTTAACGCAGGAAAATTGAAGCACCTCCCCATCTGTTTGGGCTACAAGTCTCTGTTTGGGAATTTTTGCAATATTTTCTGGAGATACATAGGTGTTTTTTTTTTGTCTTTTAACTGTTGTTGTTTAGTCGCCAAGTTGTGTCTCACTCTTTTTGAGACCTCATGGACTGAAGCCCACCAGGCTCCTCTGTCCATGCCGTTTCCAAGGCAAGAATACTGGAGTGAGTTGCCATTTCCTTGGGATCTTCCCCACTCAGGGATTGAACCCACATCTCCTACATTGGCAGGCGGATTCCTCCACTGAGCCAGTAAGCCCATGGTTTTTTATACATAAATACGTATTGCATTAAGTTGTATTACTTCCAGCTGTGGAACCCCTCAAGATACAAAACCAAAAAGCCTGCCTTACAGCACCAGGGTTACTGAATTGCACTGCACGGTCATGTTTCCAAATGTACCATATTAACAGGTACCGTATAACTCTCTTCTATGTTTAGTGTTATTTTAACATTCTAGTCATCACTCCTTTTAATCAGCTGGATAATTTAAGGGAGCTTTAGAACATCTGAGGGAGAATCACCTCAATACATGGGTGGTTCATTTCAAAGCTCGTTTTCAAAAGGCATAGAGTTCAGCCTTTCATTTTTTTCGTTCAGTCATTCGTTCAAGAAATGTTAGCTGAATGCCTGGCATGTGGTAAGGAGAGAAAGGAAAAAAATGTCATAGAAGCTTCTTCAGGAACTATGGAAACTGGAGTCCAACTTGAAGCATTGAAGTTTTGGATAAAAGAGTTTACAGTACTGTTGATAACAGCAGTGGTGAAAGAATTCCCCCCAAAATGTGTTCTGGGTGAGGAAACATTTTAGGGAGTAACATATCATTTTAGCTGGTTCTTGAAGGGGAGTGAGATTCAGAATATCTAGAAGTGAGGTAGCCTTAAAATCATGGATTCCTGTAGAGTTCAGTTTTAGTATTAAGAAAGGGCTTGTTTTAAAATAAAATATCTCTGAGAAGATAGGTCAGTGTTGGAGTTAAGAGTCTTTCTAAGAAAAATTGTATTTATTTTAATGAAAGAGAGGGAGAAATAAAGAAGAAATGATCAATGATGTTGGCATGATTCTAGTGTAAAACGATCCAACATAATTTATTCACTAAACATTGGCAAAGAATTGTGTGTTAGCTGTTCAGATGGGTGCTTATTGTTCTGATAATGAAGAATAAGTGTCTGAAAATTGTTGCCTACTAAGAGAGCAGAAATAGGAATAATATGCATTTTTAAGACCCTGTAAATATTTTATTAGTTCATAGCCAACACCTTTATTGAAAAGGGAACACTTCTGCTATTTTGTGACAATTTATCTTATTAGGCATGCTGTAAGATGTGATTGATGATGAGAGAAATAAGGGTTGTCCTTCTGCCTTCTCACCCCCCCTCAGCAGAACCTGCTTAGAGGTTATTTATTTCCTTTTCTCCTCTGGATTGCTTTAGGACCTACAGTAGAAATGATATAAAACTGTGAATTTTGAGTATTTCTGGGCCAGGGGGCCAGGGCTATTTTGAATCCCTAGAAAGAAGCAAGATTGAATTCTTGTTCATTTTTTCTTGAATATGCTGGTCTGAATATATTCTTATGAGTTTTGAAAATTAGTCTGAGAGGAAAGTTGCCCAAGAATTAAAGTGTAGAGGGGCCAGAAAGGGGGGGAAAAGCCTAGCTATTCTACTTTTGCTGTTGCAGTCAGTAGAATAAGTAAAAACTGGAGAAGATTCTCTTTGCCAATTGAAAAGAAATGGACTCTTACACCGGCTGAGCTGGTTAGACTTGTTTGTGAAGGCTTGCAGTCAGGACTTAAAGTTGTTCACACAAGAACCCGTTATTCAATATATAAAGCAGCCACTTAGTGCATTTAGCATTCATTCATTCATCCATCTTTTAAATGTTTTATTCTGACTTCCCAGGTAAGCTACCTGGTGCATGTGGGTGGCCATACCTCTTCTTGCACTGCTTAGATTTTTACCCAGGTGTTCATATACTGTGGTCATCTTTCTAAGCCAAAACGTCTAGATCTTCCTTATTCTTATGAATGACATGGAGTACTGGATTAAACCAAATGGATGTATAATAATTTATTCACGGAGTTTCCTTTAAAAAAAGTGCAGGAAAACATATCAGGTCTCATAATTAAATTAGAGAAAGCATTTAATATTTGATTTATTTAAAAAATTCCAGAAGCCCTGGGGGTGAGCAGTCTGTGTGTGTATGTAAATTAGATATGGCATGTAACATTTTTTAAAGAAAAAAATATGAAGTTAAAATAACTCCTAAAGGACAAAATACATTGTCTTTACAGTGTAAAGACTACACACACAGCTACAAGACTAAGCATTCCTTGGGCTGCAAAAAACATCCTCTGCAACTTAGGTTTGGAGAAGGCAATGGCACCCCACTCCAGTACTCTTACCTGGAAAATCCAATGGACGGAGGAGCCTGGTAGGCTGCAGTCCATGGGGTGGGTACAAGTTGGACATGACTGAGCGACTTCACTTTCACTTTTCACTTTCATGCATTGGAGGAGGAAATGGCAGCCCACTCCAATATTCTTGCCTGGAGAATCCCATGGACAGAGGAGCCTGGCGGGTTACAGTCCATAGCATTGCAAAGGACTGAAGTGACTTAGCACTCACTCACTCACTCACTCAGCTCTGTTTTTGATAGTTGCATTGCCCTTCATCTCTGTGCATATTCAATCATGGAAGGGCTTTTGCTCCTTGACTGCTCTCTATATTTGTGGAGGGACCACCACCATCCCTAGCCTCATGCTTATGTTTGGGTGTCCTGAAGTTTTGCAGATGCCTGCCCACCAGGCATCTTCTCTTTAAGACTTCTCTTGTTTTACTGTAGATCCATCTGGAACCACTCTTCTGTAAGGTTTGGTATAAGACCTGGTCCTGTTTGCAAAGTTATCTTCTACCCTTGCTTTCTTCCCTCACTTTGAACAGTTAGATGCTTTGGTATGCCTGATTATGATGACACTAATTTATTTTATTTTACCTACAAGGGTCAAAAATTTCAAATCCTTCTATTCACATTTATGTAAACACGAGCATATAAAATTAATTTGAAGGTTGTTTTTCATGCAACAAAGAATGGTATATCTTTAATTCTGCCACAAAGTTGAAACAAGTAAGTATTTTAACAAAATGAATTTTTCGGGAAATCAAATGCAAACATTGCTGAAAAGGAAATGTAGTATATGCTATCTATTTAGGGGTTTTACCAAAGATAGTCACTTTGGTAATTTGAGAAATAAAGCCTTCCAGAGATATCCAGAATTAATCTTACCTTTAGAATGATTGTGGTAGGAGAGGCTACTTTTTTGTTTAAAACTCAAGTGAAGTCTGATACTTTTGTCTGGAGTCCACTTGGCTTCATTTCATTTGACATCACTGGACAGGACAAGGCAACCTTATCCAGCATGACTCCCGTTCTTGAAAAAAATTAAAATGGGTCAGTGAGAAGATAAAAATTGAATTTCTTTAAAGTAGAGGAACTTGAGAAAACTATGAAGTGCTTACTCAAACAGAGATATTTCCACGGATTGGTAGCTAAGTAATTGAGAAGAGATTGGTTTATTTCTCAATGTAGAATGGTATCTGTACCAAGATACTTTGTGAAATAGGAAATCTTTAGAAAATCATGAAAAATTATGAACCATGCCCATAGACAATACTCAGCAAAACCAGATTGTGGAAATACAAGAAGACAGAGCTCATCTTAGTCACGGTAGGGAATGGAGAAAATTCAATAATTATGCATACTAAGAAAATCCCTGTATGGTTAATAGTTCACACTAACACAGCCTGATTGAAAGCATTTCTCTTCATATTCTTATAGCACTAACATCTACCTGTGTACCTTGTTCATATTCTTATAGCACTAACATCTACCTGTGTACCTTGTTCATATTCTTATAGCACTAACATCTACCTGTGTACCTTGTCTCAAAAGACCTTTCACCTCACAGTAGTCTTGGTTTTAGCTCACACACTGTCCTTTTATTGTTCTGAGCCGTATTCATTTCACAGGGATGATGCAGTTGATTACAAAATCAGTTAATTTGAAAGAGATGCAGCATAAGTACTGTGAATTATGAACTGTTTTTATTACTTCTTTTAGATCCTCATCTCCTTTGGTCATGGTCTTATGGGAGATCTCAGCAGTCATATATTTTTGATTTCTCTTTCCAACATTCTTTGCCTATGAAAAGGCAATCTTCTTTTTTATTGTTTTTGTGTATTTATTTTTCTTGTTTTATTTTATTTCCATTCTGATATTTTAAAAGAAATCAGTTGTTCACTCACTGATTACTTACCGAGTCCTGCACTGAATTAGGGGTTGATCTGATATTATTTTCAGTTTTTCAAATTTTCTTAGTCGCTGGATTAAAAAAAATGAGTATTAGTGTAGACTGGAGTGGAGATTTCTGTTTTATTTACGTTATTTGCTGCTTATATATATGTTAGTTTTGGGTATTCCCACACCATCCACCATCAGACTTTTCAAGATATTGCTGTAGAATTGAAATAAATGGATCCCTCCGTACTGGCCAAACTCATGGATTGGTGACACTTCAGAATAATGATGACTTTTAATGAACAGAATAGATTTGTATGGAAATGCCATTTTCAGAGAGAGAGAACTAGGGTTGGAATTTAATTTTCCACTGAAGATCTGCATGAAAATTTGCCCCAGGCCTGCTGTGCCTTCCTCCTAGAGTCGTCTTCTGAATTATCAAAAAAATCCTTATTTAGGATTCATAAAGGTAAGAAAGGCAAATAATCTGTTTTGCAATGCAGCTGTTTTTGCCTTCCATGTAAAATCATTTTGTCCATTTTATTCCAAATGCTTTGTCCAGACTGGACAAGAAGGGTGAATGTGAAGATGAATTCAAGGGCAGCGGTGAAATCCTTTACCCGCCCCCCTCCATCTCTGCCCTGAGCCATGAGGCTTTTCTGCATGAAGTTACAAGTTCATATTAACTGCCCCACTTTCAAACTTTAATGGAGAAACCAGTCTTTATTCTTCAGTGGTGTTATCAGTCAACTAAGTTTGTATTCTGCATCCTGTCTTAATATTCCCCTGCTCTTAGCTTCTCCTCCAGCCCCAAAGATCAGATTCCCTGCATGTGTCAAACTTCCTTTTCTCTCCTCATATTTCATCCTTCTAGGATCTGTAACGTGTCCAAGTTCTCAGAGCTCACTAAAAAATGGATCAAGTCCAGAGGGACTAGTGCCGACTTCTCATTAATCTATCAGAGTTTCAAATGTACGGGCTGGCACCAAAAGGGGTGGGAGAGGAGGAAAGAGAGCGAGGGCTTCTCTCCAGGACAGAAAGGTGCTGCTTCTATTTCTCTGTCGGGACTCTTACCTTAAAGTTCATTCTCTCCAAGGTGAATTCTGAGCTGAGCCATACAGGGGCAAATCCGCTTGAATCCATAGGAGTGAGATAAGAGTTTGGCTGGGACTCTGTGACTTAGCTTTGTGGTCAGGGAAGCATATGTAAATTCACTCCATTCCCAGGCCTTTCAGCCCTGGAGGAAGAGGATTAGGGGAATTCAACAGTCTTGACCTTCCTGGGAGGCTGAATTAGAACTAGAGCCTGTTTTAACTAGCACAGCTTGAGTCTCATACTTGAAATGAAGCTTAAATCAAAATACTCTCTGCTCTTAACATATTCTGATGGAAAATGTATTAAATGTTAAAGTCTAATCTGAAAGCAAACATAACTTTCAATAAAACTATGCAACAGCATTTAATAGTGTTTATAGCTTGAGTGATAAGTGTCTGGGTCTAATAACCCAGATAGGAGAAGGAATTCCATGGCCCTCCTTCCCAATCTGGACCTGTCTGGAAGTGTTTGTTTGTAAGAAATTTTTTAGTCTGAAAGTCTGTGTCATTGTTTAGACTCTGCCTGAGTAAACAGACAGAATGATAAACTTCCTCTTTAGGTGAGGTTCATATCTTTTGAACCAGACCATAGTCTCTCAGTCCTGGCTTTACTGTTAGTTCTGTAGATGTTTTTGGGTGGTCCTACTGTGTGCCAGATCCATACTATGTATTTGTGTGTATAACGATAAGGACAGTGATACATCGCCCCTGATGAAGTCGCCGTCATTTTGGGAAAGTGAGTCTGACATACATGAAATAAGATTCATTTAGGATAATCCTAAAATAGATATAGTCAAAAGGCATGATGTCACATGTCAAGTTTAAGTCAAGCGTTTGGTAACCATGAAGAAGAAAAATGAGTGTGGGCCTTCATTACTAGGGGGAAAGTTCGATGAAATAAATTGGATTTGAGATGGCCTGTTCAGAATGTGTTCAAATCAGGGTGCCAGATTTTAAGAGTAACCAGTGAAATTAGCATAGATCTTCCCTTTTGGGTACCATGCAGAGGTTATAGACATGCGTCACATCCATCCCCACAACCCTGGGCACAGGCCTGAGCCCAGAGTCACCAAACTGGTCAGCACTGGCCCCAAACCTTGTCTGTTTCCCCAATATGCTGTACAGATATGATTTTTTTCTCTTTGCATATGACATGAATAATGTGTGTGTGTTAGTTGATCTGACTCTCTGTGACCCAATGGACTGTAGCTCACTAGGCTCCTTTGTCCATGGGATTCTCCAGGCAAGAATCGTGGAGTGGATAGCCATTCCCTTTTCCAGGGGATCTTCCGAACTCAGGGATTGAACTTGGGTCTCCTGCATTGCAGGCAGATTCTTTACCATCTGAGCCACTAGGGAAGCCCAAAAGTGAAAGTGTTAGTGACTCAGTCTTGTCCTACTCTTTGTGACCCTGTAGACTAGCCTGCCAGGCTCCTCTGTCTATGGGATTCTCCAGGCAAGGATGCTGGAGTGGGCAGCCATTCCCTTCTCCAGGAGATGATCCCGATCCAGGGATCGAACCCTGGTCTCCCGCATTACAGACAGATTCCATACCATTTAAGCCACCAAGGAAACCTGACGTGAGTAATGGGCAGCATCAAATCAGAGGACTTTTTGGATGGCAGAGGGTCTTGAAACCAGACCCCACAGGAATAGCTAAAGGGCAGCAGCAAAATGAGCTTGGAGCTGAGAAGATTAAGGACAAAGATAATAGTGGTTTTCAAATATCGGAAATTTTGTTACAGAAAAGTTGATTTGTTATAGATCAACCTGGGGTACAGAAGTGGGCATGTTGGATGGTGGAACCAGTGAACAGAGAAGAAATCAGCTCAAAGAGGAGTTTACTCACAATTAAGATGTCTGACAGGGCACTGACTCCCTCAGCCCTGAAAGTGTGAAGGAGAAGTTAGATGTCTGTATGGCCGGCTGTGTGGAAGGTGCGGGGCGGGGGGGTGGGTGGCAGGGTCAGACTAAATGGGCTCCAAGACTAAATGCTGCTCCATTCTGATAGCTTGATCACTGGGGGTGTATTTAGGAAACCCAGGGGGAGTTTCAAGTATGGTTGCAGAGAAGTGTAGGGGTAAACAAACACGTCAGGGGAAGCATGGGGAGACCTGGAGAGTTCTCTGTGTCACGTGTGTCATGAGGAGTGCCAAAAGCATCAGACTGATGGTTGAGAACTTTACACCTTCTGATAGGCAATGGGGAACATCTTGCTTCCTGTTCTGGGGCAGGATATAATAAAACCAGTGTTTGAAAGCTTTGCTCTATCCTGTGTTCAAAGGATGTAGAGGAGAGACAGAGAGACTGAGAGAGACAGAGACAGAGAGAGAGAAGATTGAGAAAGAGATTCATTCCAGGCTGGGATACCACTTAGGAACTTTCTGGTTATCAGAAAAGTTCATCTTACCTGAATTATGGTGGGAGGTAATGGAAAGAGAGAAAAGGGGGGCAAAATCAGAATTTAATGGAAGGACTAACATAGATCTCCTTGAAAATGGCTTGGAAATTGGATTCTTCAGATAATGACTTGAAAGATATGTGATTGATTTTTTAGGTCAGCCGACCACAATCGGGTAATTTTTGTTTCTTCTATCATTCCTGCTGACCAGTGACTTGAGACAACTCATAAAAATTCCTGTTATTCATATTCCCTGATAGTATCACCCCAATAAGAAAGAGCGTTTATAGTATAGCCTGAGTCCAGATGTAAGAGTGCCATGTTCTATTCGTACTGTGCCATACTAATTCTTACTTTTGGAGTTATTGTTGTCAGTTACGACAATGATGTAATTTTATATTTCTTATCTTAGGGATATTTTTGTCTTCCAGCAATATTCTGAACGTGAGCCTTCCTGTAAGATGTTCTTTGAAAGACTGGCAAATCTTTCAAATATTTGTTTGAATGTTGGTCCATCAGGAGAAAGTGAAACATATTTAATATTCAAGATGATCACTCATATTACCCCCTCAATTTAATATCTCTGATATCGAACTGGAAATCCTTTGGTCTCATCTATTTACAAGAAGCTATAGTGATTCAGATGGGTGCTTTCTTGAGGTACTGATTCTTTTTTTTTTTTTTTCTGTGGGATTCTCTGAACAGGGCTTTCCTGAAAAGAATACATTAAGACTGTCAGAATGATTCTTTTCAGCAGGCTAAGCTTTGCAGATGTCCTTTGTTGAGGGAAAAACACATTATTCTGAAAGTCCATCTGATCTTCAGGAAAACTGAAAATATCAAAATTTTTTTTACCATTTGAACTTCCCTATATGAAAATCCCAGAAATTTTTATTTTCTGGACTAAGATCATTCAGTGCTCATGGTGTTTTAAAGCATGAGAACAGAAATGTCTGGAGGAAAAAAATAACTTTTAACATATGCATTTACTGAGAGGAAGACCTCTCTGCTCTTGAAATGCAGGCATCATTGTGCCCCTTTTCTGTTTTCCATTTAACTTTTCTTTTTTTTTTGGCACCTGAACATCTTTCCCAGTGATGTGTCCACCATAATCATCTTGGTATATAATGACTTAATGTGTGCAAATAAGGCATGATTCAGATATTCACCAAGGCCTGGTTGACTGTGTCCTGAACAAGATCATACTATTTCAGGATTACAACAAAAACTCCAGTGCATTGAAAAGAGAAGAAACAAAGACATTCCTCGGAAAGAGTTGGTTTCATGGCTTAGACATCCGTTTTGTGCTCTTATGGGCAGACAGTGCTTGGGTGGGAGAGAGTTCACTTTGATTTACAGAACCTTATAAAATGTGCTGTTCTTTGTATCCAAAGCCACAGACCTGCTGTTAAAAGGACATGTACCGGGAGTATTTTTTTCTTTCTTTCTGGTGGTAAAATTTGTAAAAGCCAACAGCATTCTCTTTGGGAAGCTCCTCAAAGCTGGGACCAAGTCTGTTAACTTCTGTGTGTTTGTTCAGTGTTTGGCACAGGGCCACATGTCCACAAACCCACACAAATGTCGTTGTCAGTGATGACTGAAACTGGGAAGAGAGTGAGGCGCGACAGGGTTTGTTTAACCTGATGGATGGAGGAGAGCTCAGAGGTGGGGAGAGGAAAGATGGATGGGAGGGTTGCGGATGTATTTTGGCAGATGCTACTGCCTCTCTAAGAAGAAGGAAAAACGGCTCCCATGATCTTCTGGCAGGGTCCTGGCCTTCTGCTGGGAAGCTGGTCCCTGGTTTGAAGGTGTCTGAGATGGTCAGTGCGATTAGACAGTGGAAGGTCACTGGTGCAGAGCCCTGGCTTGGCCTTACTGTCTGCCCACCCTGGTCAATCTTTATGCCAGTCCCAACCCCCTTCCTTTGCTTCCTCTTTCACTTCCTTCCTCAACTGTTTCTTTAGCGCCTGCTTCTCTTCGAGGCTGTGAAGCTCCCACTCTTTTCCTTCCCATGTCTGGGGACCATTTCAGGGAGGGTAAAAGGAACCCTTTTCATTTCAGCATTTTCATACATGAGGAAGCTGAGGCTTGCTTATGGGCAGATGGGGAAAACCTACAACATTTTCTCATGTGCATATTGCATTTTCTTTCCTATTTAGTGGGAAAGCGTACAAAGGATTATCCTGTCCATAGGATGAATATAGACTTTAGAAGTAGGATGGTTTCTTATTGTTTAAAATGTATTCATTTCAAGCAGTTTTGTTGAGAAAAATTTCTCAGTTTGGGGGAAAGATAGAGATCAGAATCCAATATGCAGTTGTTTCATTGTTTTTTTTTTTTTAATTGAAGTAGAATTGATTTACAGAGTTGTACTAGCCTCTGCTGTACAGCAAAGTGACTCAATTTTACACACACACACACACACACACACACACACACACACACACATGTTCTTTTTTAAAAATATCATTTTCCATGATGATTTGTCCCAGGAGATTAGATATAGTTTCCTATGCTATACAGTAAGACCTTGTTGTTTCTCCATTCTATGTGTAATAGCTTGCCTCTACCAACCCCAAATTCCTAGTCCATCTCTCTCTCTCCATTGTTGACTTATTTTGGAAGTAGCAAGAACAATGAAGGAAAATTTCTCTCAGGTAGTAGACTGGCGCTGAGCTGAAATTCTACCCTGTGTGCAGGTGCTTGTGAAAAGTTACAGTGATTTAGAATTGGAAAACCTGAAAAACCTGTATGCTGCTAGTTAATAATTACCCTGATTCTAGTTTTTTCAGAAAAGATGATTTATGATAGAAGGAGGAAAATCTTCAGAAGGGTATATAGTTTATTATATTCTTGAAAAAGATTTTGCAGGCAAAAATTACTGTGATTTTAGGAAGGCATTCGTATTTTTAACATATTCTTTTTCACTTGGTTCATAGAACTCTTTTCTGTGAGAACTTTTTTACTTTGTGTGTTAGTTGACAAGCACATTTTCCTCTAAAGTAAAGGCCTCCAACCTGATTTTTGTCTCTGTCCCAGGTATAGTTTTCCTCAGGGCAACTCTACCTCAGGGTGACTTTAACTTTGTCCAACACTCTCAATGACAGTGTAACCCTCGTGGCCACAGGAAGAAAATGTCACCCCTCGTGGTTTCTCAATGCCTGAGGCGGGATGACGTCCATCAGTTCTAGGAGCATTTGTTCCCAGAAGTACATTGTGCTCTCTGCTTCTGGAATAGTCCAGTGACTGTGGTCAGCGGTGTCCCTCTTCAGGTTTGGTTTTGCTTTTTGCTTTAAGGTTAAAGTGACTACACTCCTGTTTTTCTGACACTCCCACTGTACACCTGCTATCGTGGTATAATTACTAGAAACACCTCTTTCATGCTCTGGTGTTTATTGCTGACTTCCCTCAGGTATTAGTGGACCGAGGCCAGGTTCATAGTGAGTGTTACGTTAAACCCCATGCCGCTGTATTGGGAGAGAGAAACCATTGTTGTCGGTAACTTAGTAACCGTGGGTCTACCTGAACAGGTTTCTGATCTGGAGAGTGGATTTCAATTATTCATTTAAGAGATATTCATTCACTAGCTATTTCGTGTCAGAGGTGGTTCTAAGAAAACAGAGTCATGCCCTGAAGAAGCTTCTGTTTTGACAGGCAGTATTGAAAATGAAAAAAGATGCAATTTAATGTCAGGTAATAATAAATGTCATAAAGAAATAAAGTGGAATGTGGGGGTAGGAGTGTTGCCAAAAGTGCTGGTTTAGATGGAATGTCCAGAGACATCTTTTCTTCCTTTCGTTGGGTTTACTGAGATATCTATCTCTCTTTCTCTATATATAATATAATTATATATTAATATATTCATAAATATATATGATATATATAATATATTAATATATAGTATTAATATGTAATATATAATAATATATATATATAATTTTATTGGAGTATAGTATACTATGCCATGTTGTATTAGTACAGCAAAGTGATTCAGCTCTATGTGCACATCTAACCCTCTCTTTTTGGATTTCCTTGCCGTTTAGGTTACCACAGAGCACTGAGAAGAGTTCCTTGAACTATCCATAGGTTCTCATTAGTTCAGAGACAGATTCTGACATTTGAAGCATTGCCATCCTTATCTCAGGTAGATCCTGTGCAGCAGGGACGGCCTCCTCAAATTGCCTCATCTGCTCCTGGGGCAGCCAGAACCTTATGAGGGAAAGGACAGTGATATCTCAGTGTTATGGCGGTTTGTTTTGTGTGTTATCTTCAGTTGTTCTGAACTTGCCTTCCATATCTTATCTCTGGGTCCAACCATCTGACACCAGACATTTTCTATTTGGCCTATTCCCCACATCACACTTGCAGTCAGTTTAAAAGTTCTAAGAGGTATGGAAAGAGGTGGATAGTTTAAAATATGGTGGAGTAACACTACAGAATGCTCTCCAAGGCTGCTTCCTGTCAGTCCTGGGGCTCCTTGGGTAGGCATTCTGGGAAATTCCTCCAATGCCCCAGGTCTTAGTTCGGAGCC
Source organism: Antilocapra americana (assembly GCA_007570785.1). Classification (NCBI taxonomy): domain Eukaryota; kingdom Metazoa; phylum Chordata; class Mammalia; order Artiodactyla; family Antilocapridae; genus Antilocapra; species Antilocapra americana. The sequence goes on along the minus strand of ML664180.1, from coordinate 6,416,502 downwards.
TCCTGCCATCTGAGAGCATCACCATGTTTCCTGAACCTTAGAGAGTGGAGGAAATATCCAAAACCTCCAGACTTAAGTGTTTGCCAAGTGCTCTGCAATCTGCCTTTCCATAATTCCTCTCATTATCTCTGTGGATTGCACTTCACGGAATCAATGGAGGGACAGATGGAGATGGCAGAATGGAGGAAAGGAGCAAGAAATGACATTGAGCTGTGAGCTCTTCACGAGGATGGTCCGTCTGTGGGCTTCCTGGGGGGACAAACGTGTGACTGCTGCATGGGATTGGCTCTTGGTAAAGGTCGTGGCATGAATCAGATACATCGGGTGGGAGACGGGGGGAGAGCTGCTGTTTATCTGAAAAGTTCTGAATACAGTTAGGCTGTAAATAAGATCCTGCTGTCGATGAGGAATGTGATTTCAGATCCTTTTCCATGGTGAATTTTCTTGATCTGGATATCATAAAGAATTCTAAAGAAATGCATGCTAAGACATTTCAGTCGTGTCTGACTCTTTGTGACCCCATGGACTGTAGCCTGCCAGGCTCCTCTGTCCATGGGGATTCTCCAGGCAAGAATACTGGAGTGGGTTGCCATGCCCTCCTCCAGGGGATCTTACTGACCCAGAGATTGAATCCACGTCTCTTATGTCTCCTGCATTGGCAGGCGGGTTCTTTACCATTAACGCCACCTGGGAAGCCCTTTAAAGAAATGGGTGGCATTTAAAACTCTTCAGTCGATAAAGAAAACCTGAGTAGACAGTCTTCGCGGAGAGTCGCCGCGGTTTCCTGCTTCAACAGTGCTTGAACGGAACCCGGCTGCTCGTCCCCCCACCCCGCCCCGGCCGGCCACTCACAGCCAGCCCTCGTCACCACTCGACAGCGCCCTCCGACCGGCCCAAGGTCCCCGCCGCCGCTCAGCGCCGCGCAGCCGCCGCCGCCCCTTCTCAGCCGCCCGCCCTGACGACCGCATCCCCCTCGCAGGTGCGCCAGAACTACCACCAGGACTCGGAGGCCGCCATCAACCGCCAGGTCAACCTGGAGCTCTACGCCTCCTATGTCTGCCTGTCCATGTCGTGCTCTTTTGACCGGGATGATGTGGCTTTGAAGAACTTTGCCAAGTACTTTCTTCACCAGTCTCATGAGGAGAGGGAACATGCTGAGAGACTGATGAAGCTGCAGAACCAGCGAGGCGGCCGAATCTTCCTTCAGGATATCAAGAAACCAGACCGTGATGACTGGGAGAATGGGCTGAATGCGATGGAATGTGCGCTGTGCTTGGAAGGAAGTGTGAATCAATCACTACTGGAACTGCACAAACTGGCCACTGAAAAAAATGATCCCCATCTGTGTGATTTCATTGAGACTCATTACCTGAATGAGCAGGTGGAAGCCATCAAAGAATTGGGTGACCACATAACCAACCTGCGCAGGATGGGGGCCCCTGCATCTGGCATGGCAGAGTATCTCTTTGACAAGCACACCCTGGGACACAGTGAGAGCTAAGCCTCAGGCTGGCTTCCCACAGCCATGGGTGACTTCCCTGGTCACCAAGGCAGTGCATGCATATTTGGGTTACCTTCACCTTTTCTATAAGTTGTAACAAAACATCTACTTAAGTTATTTCTTTAGTACCATTCCTTCAAATAAAGTAATTTGGTACCCCCCCCCAAAAAAAAGAAAACCTGAGTAGTGAGGTGGCTGTTACACAGGGGGTCAACTCACTGTCCCCTAGGGTTTGAATTGCTGACAGTATCTTGGATGCTGTAGCTGATATTGGTCTGTAGGTCCATTTGTCCATCCGTCCATCCATTCACCCATTCAAGTTTGTCATGTAGGAATCAGATATATTGGGTGGGAGTAGGGGGAGAGCTGCTGTTTATCTGACAAGTTCTGAATACAGTTAGATTGTAAATAAGATCCTGCTGTTATACTTATTGTTATAATTAACCAGTTATATATACGTCTATTTGGTTTTCTTATCGATAGAATAATAGGCTTTGTCTGGGCCCTGTTCATTCTAGATGCCCGAGCTTCTAGAATTATAATTGATTATAATCAATTATAATATGATTATATGTAAGACAGTGGGAAGAAAGTGAACATGAATTAAAGATGACTCTCACCTCCTCCAAACAGCAGTAGGATGGTAGGTGTGGTGACATACAGAGGAGTGTGCAGTTGGAGGCTGCCCAGGAACCCAGCACCTCTGAGTTTAACTGAGAGGGGACTTTAGAGAAGGGAGAGATTATTTTTGGCTGCAGGTGTTAAGGAAGGCTTGTGGGCGAGGGAAGGGGGGCATTCAGTTTTAGAGGAGGGAAGTCATGCTAAGTCAGTGAGCCCCCGTGGATTGTCATCCTGGTCTCACCTAAAGTTCACAGCAGTGAGGTAGGCTTTATCACCCCCATTTAGCAGATGGAGAAACTGAGGCAGAGAGTGAGATGAGGCTATTTGTCCAAAGCCACCAGGCTGTTTAGAGGCAGAGCTGGGATCCAGGAGGAGGGTTCTTAGCCCCAGTTTCATCCTTCTGTCTTGAAAGTTGAGTCAGTAGAGAGATGAGGGCGGCTGGACATTGCAGGTGAATCAAAGACCACCCCCCTCGGCGTGGCTGGGAGGAAGTGCGCTGCACATAGGAGGGACAAGAGGGCTGGATGGCAGAAGGCCCATAGCATCCTGAGCCCCAGGGGTGGTAACAGAAAACAAGCCTGGGAAGACAATTTGCGTCTGTTAGGAGAGACTCCCTAGTGTCTGGCTGCAGGATCTGGTCTTTATTTGGCCCATGTGGAGGTTTTGTGCAGGATCAGGCATGATTAAAAGAGTACATGGCAGGATGTTTATGGTGGTGAGACCTTCTTATGATTCTAAAATACTTTCATGCAACTAAGCTCTTCAGTGTGATGCGGAAGAAACTCCCTCCCCCAAATTTCCTGCAGTCTAAGCCCTTGAGAGTTTTAATCCCAGGGTTTCTGTCCTAAGGAACACTGGGGCATCTGGCTTCACTGGCCTACCATCCTGAACATCAGCACTTTAAAAATCCCTGCTCCGTTCTTGGGATTTTGAAAAGAAAATTCCTTGATCTTCCTCCTCTCTGCTGTTCCCTTGGTTTTAACCTATTTTCTGCTATTTCAAAACTTCTGCTCAATAGATGAATAATTAGATGTCCTTTGGCTTTGCTAGTGAGCACTATAGCATAATATTTAGATTAAAACAGTGTAATAACGTCGCTAGAAAAATACATCCTGGTTACATGATGAATTCCTCCTTTTCCTTGTTATTCGTGGTATCCTGGGGTGGCCTACTGGAGAAAAAATACTATTTGATTCTCCCTGGGTGGTCAGACAGGACTTGTAAAGACTCTTGTTTGTTTTGTGTTGAGGCTTCAAAGGCATGCAGTCTTTCCTACATAAAGATGTACTAAGAAAATAGGAATTTTTTTGAAGTTGCTCTGTATAAAGGGAAATTCAGAGCAACCATCTTCCTTTAGAACTACAAGCTAATGTGATTAGAGGGTCCCTTTTCACCAGGCGTCTTTGTTGTTTCCATCCTGGATCATTACCACCGGTCTGATGGGGGAAATTTGTGCTTAAAAAAAAATCTTCATCTGTTTTTTTATTTCTTTAACCATCATACAAACACAGGCTTTCATTTTTAAAACTTCATTCATTGGGCATATTTAGCTTGTGTAAGAACTAAAAATCTGAGTGGGGTGTGCATGTGTGTGTCTATAATTCAAAACTCTGGAGGTTTGTGCGGCCCAAACATATTCCAGGCCACGTGACCTGCACATTCCAATTAGTAAGGCCCTCCTGCTGTGGAGTGGGAGACAAGTTTGGATTGGGGTTAGGGCTGGCTAAATGTAGGATACTTTTTACTGCAGCCTTTGCAGAACTCCCTTATTATCGCCTCGGGGTCACTGAGCAAGTGTCTTGTGTGCAGATTTTTTTTTTTTCTTCTGGGTGGTGTGTGTCGGCCATTTTATTTACTCATGCTTCTTTTTCCCCTTTCATAAAATTTTTAAACACTTTAAAAGATTTTTTATTTATGTTTTTAATTGAAGTACAGTAAGATTTACAGTGTGGTGTTAGCAAAGCGTACAGCAGAGTGATTCGGTTATATCAATATGCATCTAGGGTCTATATATCCATGTATCTATTCATAAAATTAATTGTATGTGATGGGGGAGGTTGGTAGTGCTGAATTATTTTAAGCCTGGAGGGAGCAGAGCAGCTGTGTCCTACATCAGACCACTGATCTATCTAATAGGTTATCTTGCCACCTGATTTACTGGACGAGTGTGCGTAGCCAATTAGGTGAATCCCTATAAGGAAAGAAGGATGACCTTGGACCCAGAGAGCCAGATGGTTGCTTTATGCAGTGGATTCTCTCACTGAAGCTGCTTCATGGCCTTGGCCTAATAGGAATGTCGGATTTCTAATCCCTAGAAAATTACTGCTCCTTAAAAAAAAATAGCCACGGTGTGAAATAGTTGAATCTTTCATGACTTGCCAAGAACTTTGCTTTTGGAACCAGGTGCTGAGAAAATAAGTAGTTTGGGGCTGTAGCCTCTAAAAATTTTAAGCAAGATCAAAACCTCCCAGCTTCTTCCTTGTATCCAGACATAACCTGCTGGTATAAGCTGGGTTTTCTGTTAAACAACGAATATTAGAGAAAGGAAAATATAAAATTTTAAGTAAAAACATTAGGAAGATAGACTCATTTTCCTGGCTAGTCGTTAGGCAATTATGTTATAGTCAAGAACATTTTCACAAAATATCAGATTTTTTGATAAGATAAATCTGGGCACAGAAAACAAGGTTAAGTCTTGAGGGAATTGTGCCTGTCTTTTAAGTCCTGGGGTCAGAGTTCGTGCTGGCTCTGATGTGATGCTACCAGCAACAGGATGGTGCTCAGTAAATCACCCAGGGTGTACGCGAAGAACTTCCCCTTTGGGGTCAGCCAGCTCCTGATTTAGATCTATGGCTTTGCTACAGCTGGTTGTGTGACCTTGCGCAAGTCCCTGTGCACTCTCAGCCACAGCCTTTTGTTGCCATCAATTTTTTGCCTTACTAAAGGGTTTTAGAAGTTCAGTTAAATAAACTACAGAATTTGTCAGGGTCTAGCATGTGTACTCCCGTTACCTCTCTTTTCTTCTGATTGCATCCCTGGACTAGTGTAGCTTTGTCCTGTCAGCTCTGGGAGTCACTCTGGAACACATCTAAAAACCTTTCCTTTTCCAGATAATGAAGTCTGGGTCGAGAAACGGGGAGTAACGGGCTTAGGTCCTTAGCGAGGGACCAGCAGAACTGGAGCTGAAAACCTTGCCTTACTGGATGCTTCCAGTTTTACTCCAGGTAGGAGAAGGGCTTCTCTCTCCAGAGTGAGCCCCTGGCAGGACTCCAGAGCAGTCAAGCCCAAGGTGGGTCTTAGGAGTATTGTTTAAGAAACAATCAGCTCTCCAAATTTTCCTCTAGGGACCTTCAAGGTAGACAGTACCTGTGTTCTGAAACCTTGCTCTGCTGTGTGTTCCTTCCATTTACTCTTACAAACTTCTGACTCAGTTTCCTTTTCTCTCTCAGTGCTCCCAGGTGCCTGCAGAAGCCTTGACACCCAGCGTGGTCAGGTAAGAGACTTCCTGGATGGGGACAGTTTCCAGATAAATCCCTGACTCCTATGGTGGTTACTCGTTGCCTCTTGCTCATTTCTGGGCTGCCCCAGAGATCCTAACGGACACCATTCCCTTATCTCTTTTCCATTTTGCTTTCCTTTGTTTAAGTTTCTTGTTTATGGTATTTTTTTCTATCATATTTTTTATTTTATTTTTATGCATTCATACCCGCATGTTGTAACCCTTCAGGACAAAGGTTGCCTGTGAGGAAGGTAGCTGGGTGCATGGCGGATGTCAACTCCATCTGTAATGTTTAAAAGCTTTTTTTTCAATATGTATCTCTCAAAGATAAGAACTTTTGTTTTTTTAAAAACAAACACAGCACTATTTTCACACCTAAAACAATAGTTAGCAGTAATTCCTTTATATCAATTATCTAGTCAATGTTCAACATTCTTATTATATAGATACTATAAAAACAAATCTCTTAGGGATATAAAATAGAACAGGAGGGCTATGGCTAGCACTGCTGTCTGGTAGAGTTTCCAGTTGTCCAAGTAGATCCCAAGAGTTACCACAATGAACAATGGTTTTCTTTTTCTCTCTCATTTTTTGGTTCCTATATGAGATGATGGGTATTAACTGGATGTTAAGTAAACTTATTGTAATCATTTCACAGTCTATGTAAGTCAAATCATTATACTGTACGTGTTCAACTTACATAAGACTGTATGTTAATTATATCTCAGTAAAACTGGGGGAGATTAAAAAATAAAAGCAAAAAGAAATATTTGTTATTTCAAGTATTTGGAGGTACCAGAAGTGTAGTGAGACCAGCATCGTTAACATTACCAGGAAATTTGTTAGAAATGTAAATAGTTGAGCTCTACCCAGGAAGGACTGGATCAGAAACTTTGGCAGTGGGGGTGGTTACAGAGCCCTCCAGGTGATTCTAATACCTGGTGGAGTTATGTTATCCACTGACCCAAAGAAAATAAAAATTGTGTGCTGTCTACACAATCTGTTTTTAAAAAATTTACTTCTTAACCAGAGGAAAATTGCTTTAAAATATTGTGTTGGTTTCTGCCATACAACAATGCAAATCAACCATACTTATACATAGATCATCTCCCTCTTGAGCCTCCTTCCCCTGCCCCAACTCCATCCGTCTAATTCATCACGGAGCACCAAGCTGGGCATATTATATGGCAACTTCTCACCAGCTATCTATTGTATACATGATAGAACACACAACTATTTGGTCTTTGAAGGCATATCCCGAGACCCTCAGAATACCGAAGATGCTGCACTTATACCCTGAATACTGTGATACAATAACATATATTTTTTTGACCCTAGCTCTTGGCCAGAGCCCTTAAACCCCATGTAATCCTAAGATATGAGCAATAGGAGCATCTTTTATTCTAATATTTGGTTATTGTCCAAATGACCAGATAGAGCTCTGGAATGGAGAAGGTGAAAAGACCATCTTTTGTTATTGGAAAAAAGCCCCTTTAAACACACTGCTGAGTTTATGTTAATGAGGTGATGATTTTCGAAAGCCCTGAAATATGGAGGTGGGTTGCCAGGGGAACCAACCTTCGCTTAGGGAATTGGTACTTTTAGCCCCGCCTCCTGACCTCCAGGAAGGGCAGTGCGCCTGGAGGTTGAGCGCAGCACCTGTGGCCAATGATGCAATCAACCACGTTACGTGGTTACGTGCTTGCGTAAGGAGCCTGCCCTTGAAGAAGCCAGCGAGTAGGGGCGCGGGTGGTGTTTGGTGAGCTGCTCCCTTGAGTGAGTGGTGGTGGAGGGAAGCTGGCGTCCTGGACACAGGTGGAAGCTTCACGCACCCTGGCCTGTACCTCTGTTCCATTTGGCTGCCTAGACCTGGGTTGTGTCCTTGATGATACACCACCAGTCCGGTGAGTAAGTTGTTTTCTTGAGTTGTGTGAGCCGTTCTAGTAAATTGTGAAGCCTGAAGGAGGGGTCATGGGACTTACACGACCCCTGTCTTACATTGGTGGGTCAGAAGCTCAGGCTGCAGCCTGTACTTGAAATTGGCGTCTGCAATGGGGAGCGAGCAGTCTTGTAGGCCGGAGGCCTAAACCAGTGAGGCCTGTGTTAATGGGGGCCTCACTGTGTTTGGGGCAGTTAGGGTCAGAATTGAATTCGAGTATCAGACATCCACTCCGTGTCCGTCGAGAATTGGAACATTGCTTGGTGTGGGAAAGACTTTGGTGTCAGAAGTGGTGTGCAGGTAGAGAGAGATGGGAGTTTTGCTTTTCATTTTGTTAAATATTAATACACTCTTTAAAAGTTAACTTTCCATTTAGTTACTACAACATATTGACAATGCCCTGTGTATACATCCTTGAGTGTTTTACACCCAATAGTTTGTATCTCCTTTTCAATCACCAGGATGGCGTCTGGGGTTTCATGGCCTCCTAGGCCCGGTTCCAAGCGTGCTCCCACCTCTAGCTGTGGAGAGCTTCAGATTCAGCCTGCTTCCACATTAGGAAAAGTGCGTGGTAGCAGGCGGTGGAAGTAATGACTAGAACTTTTTGCAACAGGACAGCCTGGGTGAAATTAGAGGAAATTGGAGCTCTAATGTCTTTGAGTGGATTTGGTAGAGAAACTAGCTTCTTTAAAAAAAACAAACAAACATACTTCTAAAGCTGTGGTTTTCATCTTCTGGTTGTATAGAGGACTCACCTAGGAGGCTTTTAAGAAACACCGGTCAACTGCCTTGAACTCAAGAGTTTCAGGTTTCAACTGAGTTGGGGGTAGGGAGCTGAGGGACGCGAATGGGAAGGTTCCCAACACCATGTTGGTTTGAAGGCTTTCCAGGTGATGCTAATTGCAGTGCTGACTCAGAACCGCTAGGTTTGGTTTGGGATTCAGATGAGAAAGAAGGTAAGAGATCCTGCGAGTATACTTTCAAGGGGTTTTACCTTTCAAAAGAGTAAATGGCTTTCAAACTGAGTCTTAAATTATTAGTGGCCTGCTTTGGGTAAGTGTTTTTCTGCCAGTCTGACTTTTTTTGTTTTCAGCTGGTGCTGCTCTTTTGCACATTTCTGGCTAGTTTGTTCTAGGTGAGGGGATTTGACTGAACTTTGTCTACTCATTTGTACAGTGTGCTGGAGGAGGCTGTTCTATAGCATGTAAGTAAAAACCCCTCTCACATCTGTGATTCTCTTTATGGTTCCAGGGAAAGAACTCAGAGGGACTGATTTTGCAGCGTGAGGTATTTCAGTTTTTCTAAGGTATCGGTGCAGCCAGAGCCTTCCTTGCAGTCCCAGAGTTAACCGAAAGGAAAGATTGAGCTGTATTTGTATTTGAGTGTTGAAATATTCCATGGAAAAAGGAAAGGGAAACAAGTTCCACCACTGATTTTTCTTGGCAGGCTTTATCCCCTCCCCCACCCCCCCACCAAATTTCTGGCAAGTGCGATTAGAAATTGACTTGCAGGATTTGCTCACACTAGCTTCCCAAGACATCTTTTGCTTGCTTACTGCTGACTAGCAGTAGTTAATTTGCTATCTCTCACACGTGTTATCCAAAAATCACAGAACTCATTAGCAATAAACAGCATGAACTTGGTGGGTCACATTTGGAGGATTAGCCAGATGTAAATCTGAGTTGCAGTTGGGAGGTTTCCTGTGCCTTATTTTAAAAATAAATAGAACTCTAGCCTTGAGTAGAAACAGATCTTATTTTTTTTTTAAAAAATGAACTATCTTACTGGAAAACAAATTTTATTTTTCCAATTAAAAAATACGGGAAGAAGGTAAGCTTTTCTTGATGCCAATGCGTATTTGATTTCATGCCCTTTCCTCTCCTTGCTGACGGCAGATGTGGCAGAAGTAAAGACCCAGTTCCATTGTTCAAGATAGGAGAAAAATGTAATCAATTCAGGAATTTATTTATTCTTAATTGACAGAGGTTTAAAACTTGATTGGTCATGGTGGACCTTTTAGGAAAATAAACATTTGTGTATTTCCCCAGCCATTTTGTGTACCCATCACTACCCTGCAGGATATGGAGGTATTGGCCTTGAAGATGATTCTTAGACCTTTTAAATAATGTTTCTCACTAAGCAGTTGGAAGAGGTAGTTTTCATGTGGTTACAATGTATGATTTATGTGATTAGAAAATTTGTTTTCTGTTGATATGCAGACTTGCAGCTATGTTACCGGATATGCATATGCCACCTGCTTTTAATTCCAGCAGAACTTTTACCAGAATGAAATAAATACCTTACCTTTGAAGAGTCAGAAAAATAGTTCAAATCTATTGAAACTTTTTGTGTTTATCTTTCTAAATCAGAGGAGTATACAAGTGCCCAGGGTTGACTCTTCCAAGTAGAGATTGTTTAGTGCAGACGCATGAATTGAGTTACAGAGACCTGTTAGAGACTTCCCATGAGTTGGTTTTCATCATCCTGGTTTCTCGTACTCCCCAGATTCAAGTTATCACGCTAACTTCTGTTTTCTGTTTATTGCAAAAATGTAACCTCCTGAGTAAGACATCTGTGTTATCACAGCCCATACAGGACTGTCAGTTGTCCTGTCCTTCTTTCTGCCAATGAAATCACTTGAGCATTTTCTATTTATCCTCAGTCCCTAGGTCAAGTTAATGATGTATGTTTCAGTTTTCTAGGGAGAAAGATAATTTGCCCCATTAGCTTTAATTTAGTGTTTCAGAAGAAATAGATGGTCAGACCTGGAGCAGGCTGACTTCTCAGGACTTGTTACCGAAGGGTCTTTTTTGAAACCTCTGTTAACTGAAGGTGTCATGAGGGATGTGGGAGAAATGAAAAATATTTGCTCGTCCTTACTTTCGAAGAACTCTCTTCCCTTAAAAGTGCTATGATAGCAGGTAATAGAACAGTTCAATAAGGAAGGCTGCAAGGGAGGATAGAGAAACAAACAAACAAAAAAAAGAAAACAAAATGAAGTACCAGAAGCAAACATTTATATCCATATTCATATCACGTCCATACATCCTGAGAAACGGATACTGAAGTGGCAGAACCAGACTGCCTCTTCGTCCCTCTGATTTAATTAAATATATTTTCACGTAAACTGGATAACAAAGTTAGACCTTAATGGGATTAACCTAAGTGAAATTTATTAGGCCCTCCTTTGACATTAAAGATTATGGATAGCTCAAGTTCCATTGTGAGATGGTAGATTTGGATCCTGTAATTTTTGCTCTTGCTACTTTTCTGAAAACACCAAAGTTCCCAACACGACTTACGGGTTATAAGACTGAGACTTGGAATACAAGTTTGATTAGTTTTCCCTTTAATTTTTTGGGAGGTTAATTTTTACTTTTTCATAATGAAGCAAAGTCTGTTTAGAAAAAACAAAGGAAAAGGGAGCTTTTTTAGAAAGACAAGGTGGTGGTGATAGTGCCTTACAGTCTGTCTTGCTCAGAATTACCTAGATGAACTGTTGTTTTAGTCCACGTTCACTGGTACCTACCTGCTTCTCCTTTTCCTTTGTATGTGTTGTAGGTGCTCAATAATAATGTTTTGGTGGTAAAATATGCATAAAATTTATCATTTAACCAAGCTGTGTGTACAGTTCATTGCCACCATCCATCTGCACAACTTTTTCATCTTAAACTGAAACTCCTTTCCCTTTAGCCTCTTTACTCCCCATGCTGACCTACCCCCGGGGCCCTGGCCGTCACCAGTCTACTTTGTTTCTGTGAACTTGACTATTCTAAAGACCTCTGAATGGAATCATACAGTATTTTCCTTTCTGTGACTAACTTCACTTAGCAGAATGTTCTTACGGCTCATCTATGCTGTAACATGTACAGAATGTCCTTTGTTTATAAGAATGGATAATATTCCATCATATGTGTATACCACACTTTGTTTTCCCATTTGTCAGAGGGTTTCTGAAACCTTTTGGCTGTTGGGAATAATGCTAAGGACACAGGTGTATAAATACCTGTTTGAATTCCTCAGCATTTTTGAGGAACATTTTCTCCCCATGAGAAATGTCTTTCCAATTTAGTAATACTGATCTGGCTTTGATATTAACTTAGTGACTTAAAATACTGTTTATAATAAAGTCTTTTATGTAGCATAACTGAAATTAGTACTTCTGGTTTGAGTTATGAAGTATAAGGGACAGGTAAACAGAGGGCAATGAAAACTCTTTTAGAACACACCTGACTAAGTAGTGTGGCCTGTTTTCATTGATAAAGACCCATTGCAATAGACTTAAAAAAAAAAACAGATTTATTTTAAAGATCGTGTGTTTCACCATCTTCATGAAAAGAAGTGTTGCTGCATGACCTCTGGAAAAAAATCAAGCTATAATACTAACTTGAAAAATAAATATCTTATTAACCAAAATTGTCCAAGAAAAATAATCATTTGATTAACCAAAATCATCCAAGCTGAATACAGTCCAGGGTTTGGGGTGTGTGTCTCCTTCACTAGAGGAGAGTCAGGCTTCTGTCTTGGAATGTAGAGTAATAGCTCATACTGCTGGCATAGGACTCCTGAAGGTACATTTCCCACCCTCACAATCTTGGTGTTTTCAGTGTCTTTATTTTCTGGAACAGACTTGAGATGGTAATTCTTTCAGATACCTTAAGTGTAGCTAGACAGAGATAAGCTCCTTCTTGTAGTTACTACTGTTTACTGAGCATGAACCATATGTTGGCTTTATTATTACTAGCTAACATGTATTCAGGCTTCCCTGCTGGCTCAGTGGTGAAGAATTTGTCTATAGTACAAGAGATGTGGGTTCGATCCCCAGGTTGGGGAGATCCCCCGGAGAAGGAAATGGCAACCCACTCCAGTATTCTTGCCTGGGAAATCCCATGGACAGAGGAGCCTGGTGGTCTACAGTCCATGGGGTGGCAAAAGTCAGACACTATTTAGTGACCAAACAGCAACGTTTATTCAGTACTTGGCATATATTGGGCATTGTTTTAAACTATATATATATATTGTAATTTATTTGATCTTGAAACCATATCAATGCATTTGATACCAGCGTAACTTCATTTTACAAATGAGGAAAGTGAGACCCAAGTTATCTTGATTGAGAACACAGAAATGGCAGAGTAGAACTGGAACCCAGGCGTCCCACTTCAGACCTTATATCCTTCGCTTCTGTGCTGTACTGACCTGAGTACGTATGAGTACATATTTTTCAGGCCTGTGGGCAACATTCTATGGAGGACAAATTCTTTTTGAGAAGAATAACAGTTTATAAAGCTACGAGTTGTGTGTGTCTGTCTAGAAACCCATGCCATATTAAATAATCGTGGAGTAGTTTAGAAGTTCAACATCAAAGAACCAAGGTTTCTATTAAATATGGTGACCTTTGTTTCACCTTTAAAGGTGAACACATTTCATAAAAAATGATATTCAAAAAGATCATGCTTAGGAATATTGAGAAAGAATTTAATATAATTGTAAAAGGTCTTATTACTTCTCTAGGAATTCATATTTTGCAAAGAGATTATCAGAAATATGTATTAAGAATCAGCCTTACTTAGAAATTTGGTATTACAGAGTTTGTAAGGAACACCTACTTAGGTATAAGTTAGACCACTCATAAGTCTCTTTATAAAAAGATTTAACAGAAGGTATTGGGGGTTTAAAAGTACTTGTAGCCACTTTCATTTAAATATATCTATGTGCCATTATTTATATCAGTTAGCAAGTGAATGAGCCTTTTAAATGAGAGGTCTTAATTCTTAATGCTCATGGAGAGTTTTAAAGGGTTTATTATAGCTGAAGGAACATTCATTGGGCAACAGAGTTACCAGGCCTTTTGCTAGATGCCAAGGCTTTAAAAACAGTTAAGGAATGATTGTTATTTGTAGGTCTGTTTAACCTGTGAGATAGGATTTCTTTATTCTCTTGAGTAAAAAGGTTAGGGCGATACAATTGGACAGGTATTTGGTTTTAGAGGTTGAATAGGAGTTTTCTAGGCAGACAAAATAGAGTGAAGGGGATGAATGGTCTCAGGCAGAGGAAAAGTCAAGTACAGGGACACTGAAAGAAGCAACAGCGTGACATGTTCAGCAGACCTTAAATAGGGAATCAGTTATAGTGTAAAGACCGCAGGCTTAGGCAAAAGTTTTAAAAACTAGTTTAACCGTCTTTAATAGGACAAACTCAGACACTTTGCTTTCTGTTTTGAGGATTAAAAATAATGCATATAAATTGTTCAGTAAGACATAGGGTTTTGCACTGATAGTATCAATTATTTTTTTTGTTTGTCTTTTGATTTATTGTTTTGGACAATAAATTTGCATGATTCAAAACCCCAGAAAGTAGAAAGGGCTCCCATCTTTGTGCCTTGTCAAGTTCCTCCTTTTCAACTCCCAAGAAGCCACTGCTCTTCATTTCTTATGTATCCTTCCACTGGCCCTTCATGTTGCACAGGAAACTGTGAATACCATTTCTGTACTTGCAGCTTTTCACATATCACACACATTGTATAGTACTGTCCTCTGTATTTTCACTTAACCATACATCTTTTCATATCATTTTATAGGGAGTTTCCTCACCCTTTCTAAGAAGTGCTACTTTATTTTGATACAGCTTGACTCAAGAAATGGCAGTAACAGTATAGAGTTCCCATGTGCTCTTTACCCAGCTTCTGCTATGATAATCTTACATAATGGTGGTTCATTGCCAAAACCGGGAAACTAACGTTGGTACAGTGCTGTTAACTCAGGTAGTGACCTTATTTGATTTTAAATGCATATTTTTATTTTTGCCTGCACAGCGTGTAGTATCTTAGTTCCCTGACCAGGGATGGAACCTGTGCCCCCTGTAGTAGAAGTGCAGAATTTAATCACTGGACCACCAGGGAAACCCCTGCATGCATATTTTTAGATTCATTTTTTTTTTGTATGTAGGGGTATATATTTCTGTGAGATTTTATGATCCTTATATATTCAAGTAACCATGAGCACAGTCATGGTACAGAACTAATTGTTCCCTCATCATGAAGGAACTCCCTTCTGCTCCTTTTTAATAGTCACACCCTTTCCCCAATCCTAACTCTGGCAGCTGCTGATGAATCCACGTATTTCATGTGTGCTTACTTTAAGACAACCCCACCATATATTATACCTTCTCAAGGGTAAGAAACCAACTTGCAACCTTTTTTCTTCCCTACAGGCCTGAGCACTTAATGGGTACTTGATAGTGACTTGTTGAAGCAGAAGAATCAAAACCAAAACAAAGTCAAGCCCAAAAGACAATTCAGAGTTGAAAAACACATGAGTCAGGATAATTAGCTTTCCAGAAGAAGGAAAGTTCAGATGCTCTTCAATAGAAAGTCGTCAGTGTGAATTAAGTGATAATTTATTCTTTCTTTCTTGGCAAGACTCAGTAAACCTTAAGTGCTCATGATCAGATACAGTTTTTCTAAAACATCACTTTATGCTTTTCAAAGTATTTTCATAGATTTTCCCCTGTAAAGCCCTTTGTCACAGTGATATGATGGAATATTTGTCTCTGATTGACGGTAGGAAACAGAGTGCCAGAGGGAAGAAAGTGAACACTGCTTAGTTTTTTTCTTCCCAACAGGTCTCACCTTCAGAGAGAGTTGCTGTGCTCATTTTAACAGAAGAGATTTCCCCTTACAGAAGAGATTCAGTAATGTCTCTGGTCAGTTTATGACTGACAGGGTTCCAAACTGCATACATCGCTTCTCCATTATGAAGCTTTCCTTAGGGAATATGAATTCTTATTTGACTCCGAAAGTGAAACTCAATCATGTCCAACTCTTTGCGACCCCCTGGACTATACAGTCCTTGGAATTCTTCAGGCCAGAATAGTGGAGTGGGTAGCCTTTCCCTCCTCCAGGGAATCTTCCCAACCCAGGGATCCAACCCAGGTCTCCTGCACTGCAGGCTGCTTCTTAACCAGCTGAGCCACAAGGGAAGCCCAAGAATACTGGAGTGGGTAGCCTCTCCCTTCTCCAGGGGAATCTTCCTGACTCAGGAGTGACACCAGGGTCTCCTGCATTGCAGGCAGTTTCTTTACCAACTGAACTATTTGACTCCTAACCGTGTTTTTAAAAATGGTGGCGGTGGCGTTTAAGTACACTGCGTGCTCCATCGCTCAGTCATGTGCGACTCTTTGTGACCCATGGACTGTAGCCTGCCAGACTCCTCTGTCCATGGGATTTTTCAGGTAAGAATACTGGAGTGGCCATTTCGTCCTTCAGAGAATCTTCCCAGTTCAGGGATTGAACACTGTCTTGCATTGCCTGAATTGACGGGTGGATTCTTTACCACCGAGCCACTTTGGAAGCCCACTGAAGTACATTACTTGTTTGTAAAAGACACAAACTGTAGTAGTTTATAGACATGGCGACAGGCTTTAGAGCCAGCTAGACTTCCGTTGAAATCCCAGGTCAGTTATCTTCTCTTTGCTGATCATGGCTACGCTTTTGCTTATTAAAGTTTCAGGTCGTCAGCTGTAAAATGGAGACCTTGGTAATTCCTCCATCAGTTTGAACAATTAGAATAATTGGAATAAAACCTACAGAGCACTTAGCATCATGTCTAATGGCTATTACTCCTCCGATAAACAGCACCTATTATATGTGAGTCTTCATTTTGTGGACTTTCTGCTGTCAGTTTTAAGCAAATATTAAGATTGTATTATGTGCAAAACAATGTACTATTGGTGGAGCTAATATAGATATACCATGACTTGACTTTTCAACTTAGAAATTTAGAGTGCATTTTTCCTATAAAGTTTAAAAATGTATCACTCAGGTTGTTTTTTCACATCTAAAGTTGCCATTCCACACCACCCCCCCACCCCACAAATTCATAACTTTGGTCCGTGAATGAGTAGATTTTCCAGAAATGAAGAATTTTTATCTATAGCATGGGACAACTGAGAAAGTATTATTTGTAGCTTAGCTCTTACTAAGCTTCTGGTAATCTTATCACTATATATTGATGGACATTCATGACCTGAGAAATGGTCCACCCAGAGAAGCAGGTAGCTGGTGTGTGTGTGGATGGGGGGTACTCATTGTATACAGCTCTTGTAATAATAAAAGATAATTAAGTGCAATCAACAGGCTTTGCCATCACATCCTTCGAATTGTTCAGAGAATGTGCTTAAGCTCTGCTTAGAGGGATGTTTGTTTACTTAGGGTGAGACTGACAGCTGAGGTATCAGTGAACAGCATTTATATGGCACTGACAGACTGCAGAGAGCTCTTTCCTGTGTTGCAGATTGCTAGGAAATTGGATAGGACCGCCTGAGAAATTCTATCCCACACCTTCCCTAGAGGAGGCTTCGACATCCATTAGGAAGGCGGTGGGGGTGGGGTGGACACCTGGGGGCTCCCAGGGAGTGAGTTGCCCTCCCATCCAGTGTGGTGGGTGAAGCCCCCGGTACGCAGGGGCGCTCTGCACAGACGATTGGTCAGCTCAACACGGAAAATGTGTGAATGTTCCCTCGAGAGCCTCTTGGACCTCTCAGACAACCTGATCATATAGGCAGCTTGCTTGGCAGTGCTCATCAGAAGTCTAAGTGATGGAGTTTAGTGCTGAGATAGAACAGTGGCTCTCAACACTAGATGCTGATAAGATGGGACTTTTCTTTAACCTTCCAGATGAATCTACCGTACAGATGGGGTTAAGAGCCACTGGGATAAAGAGAAAACCCTCTGACAAAATGGCAAAGCCAAAAAGCCCTCCCACCTACAATGGGTAGCTTGGGTCCCCTTATTTTCCCAATCAGACCACTGGTCTTTTTCAGTTGACTGAAATTTCTCTTCCTGTTCTGGCTATGGGTCCACTGGGCAGAGATGCTGTTGACTGCCGCTGCATCCACCCACCTGCATTTCCTGCTGTGTGGGACACAACTGCTCTGCATGTCTCAGTGTGTTCCTGTTTACCTTTAAACTTATTTTTTAAAGCCTCCACCCTCAGGCTTTAAGCAAAGTGTATGTTACTTTCTAAAGGATATTGCATTTAAATCTTAATAATTTGTCTCTTTCACATAAGAGAAATAACTGTGCAGTGTGGACAGAAACCCTCGGAGAAAACCATGTGTTTCACATTTACTGCAAATAAGTCATTCCCTCTCTTGCGTTCTCAAGAGTCATAATTTGGAAATCATTCTTTTCCTGTGGAAACCAGAAACCTGTTCCCCACCCCTCCGCCCGTCTTTTTGATAGCTCTAATAAAAGTTCCATAGGCAAGAGCTTTTGATTTGACGAAATGTAGTGGTTGTCTTTCTTGAGAAGCTGTGGGAGGTGCCTGGCTGCATTTTTCCCCTCAGTTACATGGGTCTTGTAGCCCCTGAACATGGTGTCCAAGTGTGATGTGCCCATGTGTCTTCGATACATCTCATGTCCTTTTACAGATGCAAACTACAGAAGAAACTGGTTGAGCGTCCATAGTATATTTCAGGAACATCCTAAATGGCCTGCTTCAGAGGCACACAATTCCAAGGTATTTGCTGACGTTTATTGTCCGGCTTCCAGTTCTTAAATGTCTTTCTGATCACATGGTGCCGTGTTTTGCCTAGGGTGACCTATCTGTCCTCTTTTAAATGCCTAGGAATTGGCAACAGTCTCCTTTCACTGGTGAGTTTGCTGAAGTGTTATCACAAGACAGCCAGAATGATTGATGAGTGCTCTTCAGGTAGGGAAATGCTGCCAGCTTGGTTTGTATTTGGTCTACCTAGAGTTCTGCTGCTTAATTTTCTATTTCAGTGAAGAGTAATCCCTTTTCCTGCTAGTAGCCATAATCACATTATAAGAGCCTTAAAAAATTCTCATTTCCCAGTAGTAGTACTCACTGCAGTAAGCATTTTTATTTCATCTAAGATTGCTCTTATTTTTTTTTTCCTGACATGGGGAGGAGAGAGAGACCAATGTTTATTTATTTTTTTATTTGGATAAAAAAAAAGACATTTTTTAATTGGAATAAGATTGCTTTACAATGTTGTGTTAATTTCTGCTGTACAAGGTGAGTCGGCTATGTTTGAGTGTGCTCAATTGCTCAGTAGTGTCTGATCAGCTATGTTTATACATATATCCCCTCCCTCTTGAGCCTCCCTCCCACCCATACCCCCAGTCCCACCCCTCTGGGTCATCACAGCTCCAAGCTGAGCTCCCTGTGCTGTACAGCAGCCTCCCACTAGATACCTGCTTTACACGTGGTAGTATATATATCTCAGTGCTACGCTACCAATTACTGGACCGATATTTAGATTTCCTAATATAATTGGAAGAACACAGGAAACATTCTGGTCAAGCGGAGAAGTTAAGGACTGAGGGAGAGGAATCCTGGACTCCATCTGAAAGGGCAGCTAGTAGGCCTGGAATATGGTAAGAGACTCCATGGACCGAGGCAGTTTTTAACAAGGAACATTAAAATTTTGCCCGAGAGTCTAATGCCTTTGGTATGGGATCTAGTGAGGCATACTCATCTCTGCCTCTCCCCATGTATTCCTTTGATCGTGTTTGCGCCGTTCTTGAAAGAACCACATGTCTCTCCCTGATTGGACAGGCCCAGAGATGGAGATAAGTAGGCCCTTCAACAGGCTCCTGTTTTCAAGTTTGTTCTTGTAGGAAGGCCAACAGGGTGGAGGACAGCTCTATATCTGGGAAGTGCAAGCATGCAGCCACGTTTTGTTTTGCAAGAGTGAGACTGCCTTTGGACGTGAATAAACCTGAGGTATCTCGGAGCCATGGAGCACATGCCTTTAATTGTTGTTGTTGTTGAGGTGCTAAGTGTGTCCGACTCTTTGTGACCCCTTGGACTACAGCACACCTGGCTTCCCTGTCTTTCATTATCTCCTGGAGCTTGCTCAGACTCATATCCATTGAGTCGGTGATGCCATATAACCATCTCATCCTCTGTCGCCCTTAATGCTTTAATAATCATATTTAACAATGTCTAGAACTTGGATTTCATCTCCCTTTTCCTAGAGTTTTATGAGTGGTATGTTGTTCACAGAACTCCTAACTTTTATGGATTTAGGATATAAATTCTTACTAGGTTCTCCGCCATTAAATACTGGATATTTAGGAAGTTCACTGCATCTCAGGAGGATGTTATAGTGTAGTATTGCTTGATCGAGTGTATGGTTATTGAAGTTTGATTTTATACATACTGCAGATGCTCTTAATAGTCGTGGTCAGATAGGCAGAGTGAATCACTATTTTAAACTAGCAAGAAAACTGACTTTAAATGGAGGTTTCTGACTGACTGCCCAAGGCTGTTTAGCGATGTCAGTCATCTTAGAAAAGATGAATTGCAAGTATTACTCATTTTTATTTAGGAGTTTAATCCTGTGGATAAAATATGGATAAGCAATGTTTGCCATTCCAAACAGTAATCTTATGATGCTTGTCACCTAAAGGCCATGTGACCAACTCTGTAATAAGATAAAAAAACACATTGTCCTTAACCTCTTTTGGGGTTTGTTCTCTTTTTCTCCATTTTTTCCCCCAGTTTATGTCTCCTTATGGTCTAGGAACTCACTGCAATACAACAATTTAATATTTTGGTTTATTTGCAGAAAGACAGTGAGCGGGGTTCAAATTATTTGAAAGTTCATAAGTATTTGCTTGGCTGCAAGTAACTGTTTACCAGGTGATGATGGAGGTGGGTGAACACGGAGCCTAGCCAAGAGCAGGAGGAGAGGAGGAGCGGGGTCTGTGTGTGTAAGTAGATACATTTCTTATTTCCCATGGCTTGGTTCCATTCTACCATCAAAACTAAAGAAATTAATTGGTCTTCTTCCTGGGATGGTCTCTTTAAGAGGCCCTGAATCAGCTCTTAAATCCCACTGTCCTGGCCTTAGGTGGGCAAGTTCAGATGGACTTCTCTGACTCTTCCGTAAGAGTCTCTCCTGTTCCCATCCTCTTGTTAGGCTTAGATAGTCATGGAAATGGAGAAGAAAGAGAGGAATCTGCTTTCCAACTTACATTTTACTGATTTGGAATTAGGAGTTGGCTTAATTAGATATGACCTTCTTTTTTTTTTCCCCAAGAAAAACAGAGGGTGTGTGTGGGAAATAGTGTGAGCTAAATTGTTGAACATCTCTTTGAGACAGTGTAGTTTAGAAATATCGGTACAATGCTTACACCAACAATTGTCATGTTAATTACATATTTACTAGGCCAAAACTGAAAACATTTTATTTTGGTATCTTATGGCTTTCAAAGCAATCCAGCTTTTTTTAATTAGAGAATTCAGAAAGCAGTTAATAGGAGTTAGGTTATATTGAAGCTGCATTTAGAGATGCATGATGATTTGAATTAGTGTCTATGATATGTCAGCTCCTATTACCATTGTAAAACCGGTGATTGGCAACGTGTTAAAACATTGGTCTTAGATGAATGCTACCCGACCTAGATTGCTTCCCCCCCAACCCCCCCCAAATAGTAAACCAAACGGTGACAACATAGATGTGCATTCTTTGGCTACAGATCAGAAAGGTTTTAGAGGCTTTTTAAAAGTTTATGAACATGTACTGTCGTCTTTAAATATTGAATCATTTCACACGAAAAATGTATTTGCAGTTAAAAGACCATTCCATAGTAATTAGAACTACCATGGTATTAAAAAAAAAACAAAAATAAAACTAAGAACAAAACAGAGGGGGCAGCTGGGGAAAGAGGGGTGATTTGGGGTTCTGTTGATCCCCAGAGGTGGCATCATCTCTGGGCAGCTGAGTTCAGAGCTGGAGCAAGGTTGCACCCTGCAGTTTCTCTTTACACTTGGACAGAAATGGAGGTGTTGGGCCTGTAATCTGGTCCCTGCCCACAGCCAAGTTAGTGTTAGGCTGTATTTCTGTTTTGAACACGTCTGTCCTTATTTTCCCTCTTCTGTGCTTGCCTACTAGAAGGGAAAAAAATAACCAGAGGTCCTGCTCGGGTGGAGCCACCACCCCTTGAATGCAATGCCCCAGGGTTTTCTGGGTTAACCAATTAGAGCCTTTCGGCTGGCAGAGAGGAGGGGTGGGCTGCAACTGTTCTGTCCTGCCTTCTCAGGTTCCCTTCCTTCCTTCCCACTCCAGAAGGGAAAGGAACAGCCTGTTGCCTGAGTTCAGAGGGGAAGACATGCAGGTTGGGGGAGCTGCTGTGTCCTTCTGTGGGGAAGAGTTCCCAGCATATTCCTGGAAGGTGTGGGATGAAAGAGAATCCACCTTGGAGTCTGCTGCTTCTGTGATTTTTGCCATGTGTACCTCGGAGCTGGGGTTGTGCTAGGATGCGAGGATGGTGTTGCCTTAAGATTCCAGTGGGGATGGATGGGGAGGAGGTTGGAACCTCTGGGGCTCCATCAGAGTGGGAGTCGGCATCCAAGCAAGCAGAGATGCACCCTTTGGCGTATATCCCTAAGGCTTCTCGGGTAAATTAGGAAGGACCTTGGTCAGTTGTGTGGGAGTTGAGAAAGCCAGTGAGCTAACTTGATTCCTCCTTGAGGAAAAAAAGACTTCCCAGGCTGCCTCCCCCTACTTCTCTCTGCTGGGGGTGTGGAAGGGCAGCTGGGGAAATAGGAGGTTTTCTGTGGGAGTTAATTGAAAAAACAGCTGCTCTCTTCCATCCCCCTCCCTCCCGCACCCCTGGCCCCACCCCATCCTTCTCTCTGCAGCAGGGCAGAACTGCTCTGTAAACTTTGGCAGGGGTGAAGCATCTTAAGACTTTTTGAAACAGGAAGCTTTTTTTTTTTTTTGGCATGGACTTGTTAGGCTAAAGCTGGGGGGAATAAAAGCATAAATAAAATTTGATATAGTCATTCAAGAAATGATTTGTATTCCACCAGAAAAGGGTCAGTGTGCAGTGGGTTTGAGTCGAAAAGAGCCAAACTAAGATAAGGTAACAAGGCTGTGTTTGGAACTGGCAAGCTCCTGCCAGAACTTGAAAGCATGTTTGCAGCCCTTCCTTTATTATCATAACCTCTTGAACAGAATACGCCATTTGAAACGACAGTAAATGCTTCTCAGTGGATAAGTTTATGACCTAGTTTTTTTGACCAAGAGCCCTTATGGGACTGAACGGCTCAGGGAAGAGCAAAGGAGCTTGGACATCATTGGCCAGAAGTTCTGTGCAGATCAGGAGCTCGGGGCTAATTAGAACCCCGAGACATTAAGCAGCAGCTGTTTTATGGTGTGAACTTTTGCACAGAGGGTTTCACGAGGCTAATTCTCCTTGGAAGTCTGTTTGCAGAGTGGTTCTTTGCTGGCTGTTGCTTCATTCTTCTTTGGAGGCCTGTTTTCACTGAGTGTGAGCATTTTCTGCCAGACCTAGCAATGACCCTTCCTGGTGCCTGGAGCTGCCGCCCGCCTACCCTGACCCAGCCGGGCTGGGCCAGGGGATGCTCAGGCGAGGTCGTTGGGCGGGGGCGATTGTCTTCAGCTCATCCCACACCTCAGATCTGGAGTGAGGAACCCCAGATCTTGTATTCCTCCAGAAACCAAGGGGAAGAGAAAATGTTTGTTCTGACTTCTGTGCTCATAAAGGGGGTTGTTTGGCTCTCTCCTCCGTCGTGCTTTTTCTCTGGATTCTTGGACCACTCTTAGCTTTGCCCTCTGCAGTCTGTTAAATTTGAACTCCCTTTTTTCTCTGTTACACTTAACATGTGAGGATATATTTTTCAGGGAACATTTTGAGAAATGAATTAAAATGAATCTAAAGTTCACGAGTGATATAGACCTTAGGGTGTAGTTGACAAATCCACCCCCCACCACACACACACTTTTTCCCTCCTTTCTTCATCCACAATTGTTTTTCTATCCTCCCACATGTGTTTGCTTTTACAGTGAAACTACCAAACTAAACGTACTTAGACATGTTTTAAAAAAGAAAGTCATTCTCTAAAAAGGACCCTTAATGGCATGCTAGAGTCTGGGATCCATGGGAAATTGCATAGTTATAAATGGCTACAGTTAATGTCAATTATTTAACTGATTATTAATACAAGTTACTTAAATGATTCCAGAATACACATTTTCATACTACACCTTTTTAAAGAGTGCACGTCTTAAAAAGACGTTAAAAGATACACTTCTGTCTTTTATAGACACATGAACTTTCCATGCATAAGGCTCCTTAAATGAGGAAACTATGACAATATCCCTATCATGCACCAATAGAGAAATAATTGTATATGTTAAAGTGTATGAGAAATGTTGGACATTAAGATTGCTTAGGCATTGTTTTTAATTTACATTTAGGTTTGATTTGCGTTAGAAAATGTGAAAGGGATGTGAGATCGCAGGTACATATTGTCTATGTAAAAATCCACTTGAGCATATTTAGAAGGAACTATGCTAGAACATTTAACTGTAGTTGAATAGGAATCATAAGCATGTGAAATCACTCGCATTTGCTCTCCTCAGTTTTCCACAGGGAGTCAGCAGATCTGTTAACAATTCCAACATCGAGCTTTTGCTAACAGACTTTCCTGAATGAGCATGAGAGTGGCTTTCTCCTGTGTCTCTTCTGACACAGTTCAGAAGAGGTACGAATTGCAAGACTTCAGCAGAAGTTATTGTCACACGTGTGTTCACATTTGCAGAGCTTCCAGTTGTAGGTGTAACTGACCGACTGGGGGCGAGCCTGGCTCAGGTGGTTTCCAGGAAGAGAAGAGAATGTTTCTTGTCTTCGGTGGTGGGTGCCTATCCTTCTCAGTGCTCATCGGATTCCTTTTCTTTGACTTGGAGGACGACTCCTTCCTCCCTCTTCACATCAGGTTTCTGTTTTCTTCCTTCTGGGATCTTGCCCCCTCTTCACCCATCTACTGCTGCTCTGGACTCCCTTTCTGCCACCATGGAGAGGAGCCCTGATTGACTTTATGGAAGATGACTCATCATCAGGGAGCCACGAGTCACGTGTGGAGTTAATAGTGTTTCTTTGGGGCCCCATTTGTGGCAGTAAAATTTGCAGCTAGGCGTGAGCACCTGCAATTTGCAACGCGGCATTTTAACTGTTCGGAGGTGTCCATAAAAATAGTGTGGCAAATTAAAATCCCTTATGAATGAAGATGCTTTTTCTTACCCAGTGAGGTACTCTCTAGAAAGCACCTCTCTTCAGCACGGACGCCTGACTGTTGGCTCCAGCATTTGCTGTCTGAATTGATCAGGCTCTGCTTGACACTTTTCTCGAACTCCTGGCTTTCCAAATCTGTCTGAGGGAAGAGCTGAGCCAGAGGTAGCACCACCCAGGTTGGTGAATTGAATGGGTCATTCTGTTATTGATGCATTTTAGCCTTCACTGAACCTCTTCACATACCCCCTAAAGAAGTGAAATCTAGTTGAATGAATTCTCCCCATTCTCCCCCATTTTAGAAACAATCCTAAAACACACAGAATAGGAATGACAACCTTCTGAGTTCTCCTCCTGTCCCCTTTTCCAGGAGGTCAGGGGATGTCTCTAGAGTGTCACGGTTTCACTCGTAGCTGTGGTAGGAGAATGTTTCAGGTGACTATTTCTATTTCTTGCTTGTGTCTGCCCTGCGTAACTTCTTCCCCAGCTTTCTTGGTATCATCCCCCAACCAGCCCTCTGTTACTGAATGTTGAAGAGTGAATGCCAGTAAACCTCTGAGATTGTTGCCTACTTGGAATGCGTTTCATTTTGAGAAAATACGGCAAATTTCACAAGAGGCCGTCACTAGGTAAGCTTAGACATATCAGTCATACCCAAAGTATTCTTCCTTGGTGGGTACTTGGTCAGTGTTTCTGGCTGAATCCAGAGATACTCTGCCTAGTACCTATAGTATACTTGGTACCAAGAAGAGAATTTAAGAAGCATTTAATTCTTATCCAGATAAACCTGTTTCATAGGTAACTGTTCTCTGAAACCCAGCAGTAGTAGATGCTTTCCGCAGTGAGTTTTGGAGTCATTCTGCCTCATTCTATAGATAGATTGTGGCATGTAGACAGGGTGCAGTGAGTATATTTGGGGGTTGGAGCTGGGAGCATAACACTGTATCTGAAATGGAAATGGAAAGCGAGCTGGAGACATTCAGAGCTCTGTTGTCACTAGTAATTCCCAGCTAGAAATGCCCTTCAGAGCATCTATGGTAACAGAACGTCGGTTGCTGGAGGAGGGAGACGAGGACATGCTCCAACATCAAGTTTCCCGAGGTCCTGATGTTTCTGTGCCTCAGTAGCCCCATCTGTACAATGGGGATATCCTGTAGAGTTGTGTTGTAAAATCTTTCCCCCTTGAAGGCGATGCTGGGAACGCATGCCCGGATGAACTTATAGCTCTCAGAGCTGGCCTGCTTTGCTGGAGGAAGGCCCCGGAAGTCATACTTTGATTAAGTCTTCCTATCGTCTTCCCTGGTCCTTTTAGCCTTTCTGACATGGGTGACTTCCTTTGTGGTATGAGATGATGGGACTCTGTTATCTTTTTCCTGAACTCTCTCTGACCCATACCAGACCCTCTAATAAGAGTCTGGCTCTGTGGAGGATGAGGGATTCCTCATAAGGAATGCCATATCTGGAGATCAGACAGAGCCGTTTCCCCAAGCCCAGGTCCCTCTTTCTACACTGACAGCCCTCGGAACGAGTGAGGCAGACGTGAGGCATCTTCCCTGTGCTGGGTGTTACGTGCTTGACCTTAACTGTGAACATCAACAACTCAGGCAGAGCTGGGCAGTGAACTTCCTTGGTTCCAAATCGCCCTCTTTCCCTCACCTATGTGATTTTGTTACTTAAGCAGAAATGACTTATGGAGAAAAAAAACACAATCCATTGTAACAGTTAAAAAAAAAAAAAAAGATAAAGCCCCGCAGACGGCTATTTGTGTTTGTTCTACAGCAGGAAAACCTCCCTCCCCTTCTCTTATCATTCTTTCCAGTCCCCTGTGGAGCCCTTGAACTTTTCCTTTGCTTCAGACTCCCCCAGGTCAGACTTAATTGTGAACACCAGTGTTGTGGGTTTGGAACGGCTCTGTACACTCAGGCGGGCAGAGAACAAAGGTCAGTCTGTCCCCACTTTCCAAGGCCCTGGAGCAATGCTTCTTAGCTGCTGGTTGAGCTGGAGTAAGACTTTCTAGGGACAGTTGCTTTTCATAAGCTCCCAGAGAAGAGAGAATTTATTGTGTCTACCAAACTTGTCTCCATATTTCTTTTGTAAAAATCATTTTATTAGTTATTTTTGGCTGCACTGGGTCTTCGTTGCTGCCCTTCCTCTGTCTGTGACGAGCAAGGTCTGCTCTTCGTTATGGTGCATGCGCTTCGCATGGCAGAGCACCGGCTCCCTCGGCTTGCGGACTCAGTGGTTGGGGCGCATGGACTTCGTTGCTCCGCTGCATGTGGGATATTCCTGGACCATGGATCGAACCAGTGTCCCCTGCTTGGCAAGGCAGATTCTTATCCACTGTACTACCAGGGAAGCCCTATTTCCGTCTCTCTGTTCATTCCGTTCTCCTATTAGATCTTGCCAGTGACAAGATGAAGAAGCAGGAAAGGGTTTTCTCAACCCCACTGAAATACATTCTACCCATTTCTTTCAGATCAGTTTTTCTAGTTTAAAGAACTGGAAACCTTTACTGGGCTTCTTTGGAAGGAATTACAGTGATAAGAGTTGATGTTTAGACTCCTATTTGAACTAACTCTAGGGCAGGTTTCCTTTTGAAAAGGAAGATCTTTTATTTATTTTTCAAACGTGTTTTCTTCAGTACCTTGGAATAGTGACATGTGTGTAGTTGATGCTTCATACATGTCAGATGAATTAACGCTCTCCCTAAATCTTGTCTCACCCTCTGTTTTACACCTTTTGCCATTGTCATAGTTCTTGAAAACCTACTTGCTTTTTAGTTTGCTTTTTGCATACATGTGTTTTCACTTTTTTTGTAGTTGTTTAGTCCCTAAGTCGTGTCTGACTCTTCTGTACCCCATGGACTGTAGCCCACCAGGCTCCTCTTGCCTATGGGATTTCCCAGGCAGAAATGCTGGACTGGGTTTCCACTTCCTTCTCCAGGAGACCTTTCCAGTCCAGGGCTCAAACCTGCGTATCCTGCTTGGCAGGTGGATTATTTACTGCTGAGCCACCGGGAAGCCCTTTCACTTGGTTACTCTGCACAGATTCTTCCCTCTGCCTAGACTGCACTTCTTTCACTGCTCAGTAACTTATATTGGCTACTACTGACAGTCTAGGTCAAAACCTAAGTCTTCCAATAAGCCTTCAGTGAGTGTCCCCATCTGCCTACATCTTCTCTTGCTTACCTCCATCGACACACATGGACACACATACGCAGTAGCACACACACGTCTGACTTGCTCTGTTTGGAGTGCCCAGAAGCCTGGGTTTCTCTTTAAATCGTGAGTATACTTTGATATGATGGAAGAAGAGTGTGGAGCTTGGCGGTTGGAAGGCACAGCTCATCTCTGGACAGCACACCCCTGGGCTGCCAGAATGCAGTGTGTTGATGCCAT
Source organism: Antilocapra americana (assembly GCA_007570785.1). Lineage (NCBI taxonomy): Eukaryota > Metazoa > Chordata > Mammalia > Artiodactyla > Antilocapridae > Antilocapra > Antilocapra americana. Next base: position 6,388,476 of record ML664180.1, on the reverse strand, counting down.
GTCGGTGGCATTCCTGATTCCCTGGTAGCATTTATGGGCTCACCTGTACCTAAGATGAGGCTTATTTCAAGATGACTCTTCCACAGCTTTCTTCTCTGACATCAGTCATTAAGAGATTAGGTTTCTTGAAATATCAGCATTTGTCGACCCCCTGGCTGAATAATGCTCTGCAGCCTAAGGAGGAAGGGATTTCTGAACAGATCTTCACAGAAAAGAAATGCTGAGCTTTAAAAAGAATCATTCATAGTGCAGTACATCCTCTTTCCTACTGTGAAAGGACATATGCTTCTCAAAAACGTGACTCAGTCAAGGGCATTTTGAGGTGTTTGTAGAGAAGGGAGGGGAATTGGAAGGGATTTGGAGAGGGTTTGATTGGAAAGGAGACTGACTTTGGTTTCTCATCCTAGTTGGTAACCATAGCATAGTGGTATTTTAAATATCCCAGTTTTTCAATGTAAACCTCTTATTTGGAAGAAATTGCCCAAATTACTTTGACTTAAATAGTTCGTGTGTGTGTGTGTGTGTGTGTGTGTGTGTGTGTGTGTGTGTGCGCGCGCGTGTGCTAGTCGCTCAATTGTGCCTGACTCTGTGACCCGTGGACTGCAGATCCCCAGGCTCCTCTGTCCATGGGATTCTCCAGGCAAGAATACGGGATTGGGTTGCCATTCCCTTCTCCAGGGGATCTTCCCGACCCAGGGATAGAATCTGGGTCTCCTTCATTACACGTGGATTCTTTCCTATCTGAGCCACCAGGGAAGCCCCTAACTAGTTCTTGGCTCAGCGTTTACAGGATGAGAGATTGCAGGATTTAGTATGGTTGTTCTCTGGCGTGTTCAAAACCACAAAGCATCTTTCATAAAGTCTAGCACTCTAGTGGGCTGAAGTGCCCACTAATGTCAGTGAAAGGAATGAAATGAGGCTGAGGATTCAAACTGGTGGTAACATCTTAGAAGCAAATAATATCAAAATAGCTACTTAAGGGAAGGATATGACCACTTAGATGGCTTGGGTGATCAGTGGGGTTATTTAACACCTGAACATGGCAGATACAGTTTTGCTTGGTAGCTAGAATAAAATCCTGTGTATGTGACATTTTTATACTTTTTTTATTAAAAAAATTGTATTAGTTAAGGAACCTCTCTGGACAGGAAAAGAGGGCAGAGCTATGTATCTCTCATTCCCAAATCCATTAGCCTGATTACTGAATTAGAAATATTTCAGTGAATATGGGTTTCCCATGGAGCTCAGACGGTAATGCATTTCTGCCTACAACGTGGGAGACTTGGGTTCAATTCCTGGGTTGGGCAGTTGCCGTGGAGAAGGAAATGTCAACCCACTCCAGTATTCTTGCCTGGAGAATCCCATGGATAGAGGAACCTGGCAGGCTACAATTAATGGGATCGCAAGAGTCGGACACAACTCAGCACTTTCTTTGTTTTACTGAACATTAACCCAAATGATTGTGATAGTTCTGATAACTAGACAGTAAAACTTTGTATTTGACTCCACTGCAACCTAGCTTGCAGCCAGCTGTGGAAACCCAGTAAAGTTGGTAGTCATGCATAATAAAAGATGAGAGGGTATTTCCTCACCCTTGGAGTGGAAATTGGGGAAGTTAGCCTGGGCCTTTGAACAGAAATTGCATGTGCCTTGGTCCTGTGTGCATGGATTCTTATGTTAGCTCCTGCTTTCATTTTACTCCTGATACTTAATTGCTAAATCCAAAAAGCTTGTCTTCTGGGCCTGTCTGATAGCATCGTGGTCTTCCTGGGTGGCTCAGATTGTAAGCAATCAGCCTGCAATGCAGCAAACCTAGATTCAATCCCTGGATCGAGATGTTTACACAACAAATGGTTCTCTCCTTCCTTGACCTTTACCTGGGAATCTGCTCTTCTAGGTGCAACTTCTAATACTTATTTTCTCTAGCTTTTCTTTATCCTCACTTTTCTCCCTAGAGTTGAAACTAAAATCATATCTTAGTATCTTAATATTTTTAACACACGGTATGAAACAAGCCAGAATTTGTAGCTGAAGTATTTTGAGAATCATATATTTCATTAATTCTTGCATTTCATTGAATAACAGTATACATTTTCTTGACACTTTTTGGTGATAGAGTTCCATCAGTCTGAAAGTAATTTAATCTAAGACGGACCTAGTGATGGAGCCTGGAGCATGAGCAGAGTTTGAGACCAAAATGTTAGTAGACACTAGACATTTCTCACGTTATCTTCTCCATGAATCGTTGGTAAGGTCAGGGAATAATTTTCATCAGCGTCTTGACTTGTCTGGCTAATTAAGAAGACATGTTTCTGCAATGTAAGCCTATTAAGTGAAAAGAGTTGGGGCCTATTGGGTACAATTGTAATTAAGAACAGTCCACCATCCCTCATGTAATTGTACCAAATTGTACCAAAATAAATAGACCAAAATCATGCTTAAGGAAAGCAAAACGTGTAACTCTTATTATCAGCCCAACGATGTTACGTCAGTATCAATATGTGGATTTCATAGGACTTTTTTTTCTTCTCTGGGATCTGAGGCTCATTTGGAATTACCTTGGCAGAAGAATATTAGCTAGTCAGGCCTATAAAGGATATTTTGAGCTGGAGTATAAAAAGCACATGTAGTAATTAATATAAAAGCAGCTGAAAGTGCCTGAGGTCAGTAGTTGCTACATCTGTATTGCATGTAAACAAAGTATTAGCCAAAATTAGTTTCAGAGGGCTCTGATTACATCTGTTTTAATTTAATTTAGTCTGATTTAATATACTTTTTTAATATGAATTTGCTTCATGGTTACTCCTATTGCAGTTTCCTTTCCCTGAGAAGAATGTATATGAGCGGGGATTATTGTAAACTTCTGTAATCCTTTAGTCTGACCCTGGATATATCAAAGGTGTGTCTTCCTGCACGGAATCATCTGTCTAAAGAATGTGAAGTTAACAGAAAGCTAGTAATTTAGGCTTCATCTCAGTTTGTTTATAGTTTGTTTTTTTAATGTAAAATTTACATGCAATGAAGTACAAGACTCTTACTGGTGTGTTTGATTTTTGACAAGTACACACACTTGTGTAACTTGTACTCCTATGAAGACCTGGAATGTTATCACCCCAGCTAGTTCTTCTGTTCCTTCCTGGTCACCTACTGCCTGATGTACTCAGCAGGTAACCATCCCTCTGACTTTTAACTCTTTCCACTGGAGGTTAGATTTGCCTCTCCTGCAGCTTCACGCAAATGAAGCCTTACAACACAAGTTGTTGGTTTAAGGCTTCTTGCACTTAGAAGCATAATTGTAGTGAATCATTTTCATAACGTAATGAAAACTATGAGAAGTGATTGGTAATGAAACGCGTGGTGCTGTTTCAGAGAAGGAAGACAAAATATTTTGAGATGGCTAAGTTAGCAAATACATTGATCTGTTTTTTAATCGAAAGTTTTACTGAGATAATTACAGATTCACATGCAGTTGTTAAGAAATAATAAAACCTTTGTTCAGTTTCCTGAATGGTAGCATTTTGCAGAAGTATAGTATGTTATAACCAGGATATTGATGCAGTCTACCAGTGTTGGTCACACCTATAGTTTAGCCTTTGCTCATGTGTTTGCATATTTAGTTCTATATGGTTTTATCACATGTATGGATTTGTGTATCCAACACCACAATAAAGATGCTGAGCAATACGAGGGTCCTTCTTATCGACCTTGTTAGTAGGGACACCTCTCGCCCTCCCACCAATCCTCACCTATCTCTGGCCCTTAATTGGTTCACCATTTCTAAAAGCTTTGCATAAAGGTAATCATATAGTTTATAATCTTTTTGGATTGGCTCTTCTGACTCATCATAAGTCCCAGGAGATCCATCCAGGTTGTTGCATGCACCAATAACTTGTTGCTTTCTAATGTGGATAGTATTCCCATGGTATATGCTTGCCATAGTTTAGCCATTCACCTGTTGAAGGACATCTGGGCCATTTCCAGTTTGGGGCTATTACAAGTGAACCTGATTTGAACATTTGTATACAGATTATATGTGAACACAAGTTCTCATTTCTCTGGGACATGTGCCCAAGACTGAAATTGCTGGGTCATATGGTAATTGCATGTTCAGTTTTAAAAGAAACTGTCAAGCCATTTTCCAGAGTGGCTATACCAATTTATTCTCCTTTAGCCAAGTACAAGTGGTCTCGTTTTCCTGCATCCTCACCAGCATTTGGTGGTGGTGGTTTTTATTATCACCACTGATAGGTATGAAGTAAGAGCTCATTAGATTTAACATTCATTTCTCTGTTAACTACTGATGCTGAAACTCTCCATGTGCTTATTTGCCATCGATACATTTTCTTTGGTGAAATGTCTGTTGATGCCTTTTACCCAGTTTTTCTCATTGAATTAAAAAAAAAATGTGTACTTAAAAGACAGACTAAACAAAACACAGCCCAAGTAGCTTTCAAGAACATTTAAGAAAATATCCCAAGAAAAGATCTCACTTGGGTTGAGATGCTTTTAGTCACTAGATAAGTAGGTAAATAAATGGAATCACTTAACAGATGTAAATAGATGTTTTCCAGCAAATGGGCAGAAAGAATTGGGAACTTTTTAAGGCTATCATAATTCTCCTGTCATCAGCTTGGGCTTGCCACCCTCGTTTGCCCAGGTTCTGTGCTCTCTGCCCCTCCCCTTCAGCCCCAGATCTTCTATTTGCTATTCCTTTTCTCTCATGAGCCTGGGTAATAGACCTCACTTCTTTGACTAGTTTAATTCTGGAACAAATAAATAGATTCCTTAAATAGGTCTTGTGGACCAATTTTTTTTTCTTTTTTTTGGTAGAACTTGGATTTTGGCGCTCACCTCTCTCTGCACAGTTCTGTAGTGTTTGCTTCTGTCATTTATCTTGATGGACGGATAAGAAAGAAGCAATCTACAGTCAGAGAAAACCTTTTGAGTGTACTTGGTAATGAATTTACTGTAGAGTGACATAGACATATAGGGGTCAGCAGAATGTTTTCTTAGATGATGATTTTCTGACCAAATAATAAGAGCCCAAGACTTAACAAAAGGACCTGGATTTGTAACCTTGTTCTGCCTTAACTTAGTGGCATTGGGCAAATTATTTAACCTCTCTGGGCCACTGCTTAATTTTTCATGAAAATGGGTAATATTTCCCATACTACTACAGTGAGTTTGTAAGGATCAAAAAGAATAATGCATTTCTAAGTGGTAAAGCGCTATACAAATGTAAGTTGCTATTACATGTATATAATAAATTATACTTCCCCTTCCCACGTCTAAAGCAAAAAGCGCAGCCTGGAATAGAAACAGTCATTTATTCAGAGTAAGGTCAGATGATCACTGTTTCCTGAGTGGAGGGGAGGGGAACCCTCTACACACTTTTTTCTTAGATGTGATTTTAATTTTTTTGGTAGGCAAGAAGCTGCTAAAAATTAATCAGCCAGCAATGATTTCACTTCATATAGTCTGATATGGCAACTAAGGAAAGCTACTAAAAGTTAAAATGGAGTTGTTTTAGGAGTTTTCTGATCTTACTCATTTAAATTCTAGTTTGAAGGATGAATTATGATTCTGCTTGCCAGTTGAAGCCTTCCTCAGTTGAAGCCTGAGGTCCTGTCTTCCCCCACTCTTGTATTTATTTCTGGGTCTCTGTTGCTGCCCACGGGCTTTCTCTAGTTGCGGCGGACCGGGGCTGCTCTGGTTGGCAGTGCTGGACTTCTCACTGCGGTGGCTTCTTCCGTTGCGGACCGCCAGCTCTCAGGTACATCACATGCGCCTCAGGAGCTGCTGCTCACAGGCTCAGTAGTCATGGTTCCCAGGCACCAGAGTTGTGCAGGAGCCCAGTTGCTCCATAGCATGTGCAATGTTCCCGGATCAGGGAGCGTACCGGTGTCCCCTGCACTTCAGAGTGGTGGATTCCTAACCACTGGACCGCTGGGGAAGCCCCACTCTTGTCTTTAATCATCAGCTACATGAGCCTTGTAAAGAAGCCAGAGAGACCTAGGTTTGCTCAAGGACTGTTACTAGCTATGATCTTGAATGAAAGATTGAGTCCCTCTCTTTATCTGTAACACAGATTCAGATCAATAACTGGTGTCGATGGTAAACTGTCTGAACATCTGCCTTTAAATAATGACGTTGGATAATTCTGTATACAGTAGACACAGCGTAGCTCGTATCCCCATCTATAAATCGGGAAGTCCAGAGAAAAGGCCAGTGAGGGTCTGCTTAGCAGCAAAATTACTTGATTCATTAAAATATGTCATTAGTCACAACCAGCCTAAGACTTGATGAAGCCAGAAGCCAGTTTGCAATTCTTTACCCTTGATCTTAGTTTGGGCAACTTATTTTTGTGATTTAGGATAATTAAAAAAGTCTCAAGGCTATTGTGAGGATAAAATGAAGTAAATGTTTGTCAAAATGCTTTGGGAATTTTTATATGCTCTGCAGACTTTCAGTTTTAGAAGTGATGGTGGAGGAGATAGTAATAGAAGTAGTGCTGGGTGAAATTTGAAAAGTTGTCTAAGAATATGTGCAGCTATCGGATAACATTAGAGACAGATTTGAACTTTCTTTAAATGCCGTGTATATCACCACCTTGCTCTTGGAACACGCAGGCATGAATTGAACTATGGCCTATATTTTGAAAAATTTAGTTGTGGTAGGTGACATTTATAAAATTACCCATGAAATTTGGGAGAACCAGTGCAATGACTTCAGCATGCACAACCGGGAGAATCTTGATTTAATGGAAACCCAGGCAGTGATTAGATTAGGTGTCAGAAGAGGGGTCAAATGCATTATGGAAGAATGAGGAAGGAAGTAAAATGAGTCATTCAGTTAAAGTGTATTTTTACAGTTGATTATGTGGGTGGTATATTGTTTAATTCATTACAGTTTTTAAGGACCAATATCAGATGAAAAGCTTGAATGATGGATGTTCTAACCAAGGTCTAATTCCAGTTACTAGAAAGTGATGACTTTTTAAATTCCTGTAATCTGAAATAGGTTTATGATTTTCCTGTACTGTTGGACTCTTCCAATGTTTATTTTCTCTCAAATAGGTTTATTTCACTCTTAAAAAACTTCTAAGTCAGTTACATTCTGAATTTTAATATAAGATATTTGTATCTTTAAAAATGTGCTTGTCATTGGCTCAGCAGTAAAGAATCTGCCTGCTGTTCAGGAACCGTGGGAGATGTGGGTTCAATCCCTGGGTCGGAAAGATCCCCTGGAGGAGGAAATGGCAACCTACTCTAGTATTCTTGCCTGGGAAATCCTGTGGACAGAGGAGCTCGGCGGGCTACAGCCCATGGGGTTGCATCGAGTCGGACTCGACTGAAGCCACTGAGCACACAGTGTTTTAAATAAGAATTATAATAAGAATTTCTTTGAAGCTTTTCCCTTCTTTATTAAGAATAAATGCATATATATCTGATCATAATTGCAGTGATTTAACCTTTCTAAAATCTTATTACTTAGGCTGCTTGCCCATCTGATGGTAAAAGTTACTATATTCAGTTGCCCTAGAAAAAGAACTCCAAGGAATTCAACAATAGCTTTCTTTGGAGGGATTTCCCAGGCAAGAATACTAAAGTGGGTTGCTATATCCTTCTCCAGGGGATCTTCCTGACCCAGGGGCTGAACCCGGGTCTCCTGTGTTGCAGACAGACTCTTTACCGACTCAGCCAACAGGGAAGTTCTTCTTGTGTGCAGGCCTTTCCATTTAAGTCAGCCTTGTGAATGATCTGGGTCAGCTCACATGAGGAGGACCAGTGGGAGCACATGGCTCTGTTTCTTTCCTCAAGAGTCAACTATGGAAATAGAAGAGGAAAGCACAGTTCCAAAGACACCAAGCTCAGAACCTGAAATTTAATTATTAGGAGAATCTATCTCATTGGTTGGTTGTGATTCACAGAATCACATTAACTAATTGATCCAACAGATCCTTGTGTATTGCGGGCATTGTTCAGTCCAAACTGTTTCCTCACATGTTTGTTTCCTTCCCTAAAATTCCTAGATACTTATTAATTCACGTGCTTAAAACAGCCTTTCATGCTTCATACTGACCTGTAATTATGAGTGTGGAGAGTGGAGTTAACATCATTCTTGTCCGATTTAGCCAATGTGATTTAAATTCTCTTTCTGTCTCATCTACTTAAGATAGCAGAATTCTTCCCCTAATCCTTTGTCACTTTCCACCCCCCTTATTCCATCTTGTTTTCCCTCTTGGCACTTAAAACTATTCGTCATATTAAATATTTGACTGGGTCTGTTGTCAGTCTACTAGGGTATAAGTGCTATATGACAAAAACTTGGAAGCTCTCCGTTGGGACTGGAACTGTGCCGGAAAATACACAAGGATTTGTTGAATCAGTTAATATGATTTCACAAATCACAACCAATGAATGAGATATAGATTCCCCTTATATTTAAATGTTAGGTTCTAAGCTTGGTATCTTTGGAACTTGTACTTTTCTCTTTCTGGCTTCAAACACTATCTTCGTGTTCTGCTGGAGGAGAAACTCCTAAAGAACATTATTTTGGGAGGAAGGAAGGCAGTAAGTGTGGGTGTCAGATTATCAAGTAAACACTGGAACCATTTTTGCCTATGATTGGGAATGTTTATTTTGTTCAGATGTATGTTTGGTCTGACCTTGGAGTTAGAGTTACTTAAGAAGTTGCATAAATGTTAATGAATGTTTATAATGACCATAAGCTGAAAGCACTTAAAATATAAATATTTGAGCCATATGTTAGAAAATAACCAGAGCATTGCAGCTATTTAGGATTGTGGAGGGAAATTGCCTGATTTATTGACGAGAGCTGGGAATTTTGGAGTCCTGGGTTCTATTTCCATTCCTGCTTTTGACAGCACTTCAGAAAAGGTCTATTGAATAAATGTTTAATAGGCAGAGCTAATCCCTTCTAAAAATACTTTTATATCACTTAGACTTCTTGTGCTCCAGTTGCCCTGGCTTTATTGATGTTTCATTAGTCTGTTCTGCAAGTTCTTTCTTTTAAACCCATTGAGATCCTCACTTTAGTGCCTGTGTATGTATTTGTGGGGAGTTTGATTCCATCTTATCAGTACCTTACTAGCATTTTTCTATTTCATGTTTGTATAAGGTTCACCTGTAAAGAACATACACACAAACGAATGCAGTACTTAAAATATAAACTAGGATAACTGTACTTAATGTAGAAACCTTACAAAAGGAAAGAATTAAAGATGAACTGGAGAGTTTTTTTGATGGCACTGGGGAATGTTCTTCCCCATGAAAGTAACCAAAGATGAGAGCTTGCTTCAACGCAAAGAAAGCAAAGAGGCTGAACCTCTCGATAAATCTTGAAAGAAGACAACTAGGCACAAACAAGGTACCCTATTTTAAGAAAGCCCCTTCACCACCATTAGTGTTATCAGGGCTTTCATGTCTGACTTCTGTCTGGGGTGTGTTGGGTGAATTTTTAACTGAGCAGGCTTTCAACTGAAGCAGTGGAACAGACTATAAACAACAGCTAAAACCACTTCAGAATTCCAGAGGCCTGACTCAACTCTGTCTCTCATTCTCTGAACTTGCCTCTCTTGCTGGGGTTTCTCTAGGGGTGGTCCTGGGACCACCAGCATCTGATCACCGGAGGCCCTTGATAAAAGTGCTAGAAGTTCAGGTTTTACCTGTGGGCCTGCTGAATCAGAAACCACGGGGGAAGAATTTTGAAATCATTTTTAACAAGCACCATTCAGGTGACTCAAATACATTGCAATTTGAGAAGCACTGGTGTATTATTCCTAGTTGAGTGCTGTCCCTTGTCTTAAGGTAGTGGTTGATTTTTATATCTTCTTCTGGACCACACTAGTGCTGTGAATAGAGGCGAGAAAACCAAGATACGAAGAAAAGCCTGTTTTCCTCTTCTGGATCCAGTTTTTTAATTAAGGTTGTAGATGGAGAAGCTGTATGCTCATTTCCTCTGTGGGCCTACTCTCTGGTGGGATGCCCTGTATCTACCAGACTTTAACATACTGGTGTGTATTTGCAAGGAAAACCTCTGTGGATAGGAAGGAGAAATTGAGCTCAGCAAGATGGTACCCACTGATGCACTTAATCACTTTGAGGATGCTTTCTGGGTAACCAAGCCAGATGCATTGAGTGTTCAGTGTGTGTGTGTGTGGGGAGGGGGGCTGAAATTTCAGTTCTGGGTGATTTTTAAAATGCGATTGGTGTAGAATTTTCTCTTGTAAAGTAGCAGGTGTGGGTCTTAGAAGAGGGTTCACAATAGAAATACTGCTGGAAGTCCTAAAATGGGATATAGCATTGTTTCACCCTTTATGATAGTTCAACCAGGAGTTTCTGTAAGGGTCTCAGTTTCCTAATGTGTGAAAGACATCCCCTCTACTTTAGGAATACAGTCTCCTTGAGACTTTCCGCAGGGGAACAGGCTTGAAAACCTATTAGTAAGGAATTCGAGAGGTTTTGAGTAATCACGGAAAAACTGAGTTTCCTTGTCTGACATTAGGCACCTGCAACAAGAGGGGGAAAAAACAGTTTCCTCAGTTAATTTAAGTCAAAAAAGAAAGTTGGTGTGCCCAGCTTCCATTACATCATCTATAAAGAGAGTTCATGGGGGAACTTTGCAAGTCAGGTTCCCTGCATGATGTGATGGAGAGAGTGACTAAGATCTTGAACTTTCTCTCTGTTCTTAGCCTTCACCACTGCCCATTTGGAGGGGGATTGATTCGTTGAAGCCTGATAGGGAGAACTAATTTATTTTGATTTAGGAGGATGGCTAGGTCATGAGAATTGGTTGAAATACTTTAAGAAACTCTTGCATTAGATCGTGTTGCATGTTTGTAAAATTAAATTGAAGGGCTTGAAGAGACCCAGGGAAGAGACAAGTATGCTCTTTACACTGATGTGACAAGACATAAGAATTTAGAGCCTATAGGGCAAAGGAAGAGCTGGGCTCAGCTATTGGAAGAATTGTGTATACACATGGAACTGGTGTGTTGGCCATCTTGGAAGCTGGTGGAACTTCTCCCAGACATGTGGATTCATGGACGTTGCATTTTTCAGGAGAAGTTCATGGGTCACCTAGAGAGCCAGTCGTGCCTGAAATTCCTGCTGCTGCCTTTGGAGTTAGACACTTGTTGAATTCCAGCACAAAATTTAGATTCTGCCTTTGTCTTGCAGGCTCGTGGGAGAGCCTGTGGTGGTTTAGTCACTAAGTAGTGTCCGACTCTTTCGACCCCATTGTCTAAGATGGGACATCTTGTCTATGTCCATGGGATTGTCCAGGCAAGAATACCCGAGTGGGTTGCCATTTCCTTCTCCAGGGGATCGTCCCAACCCGGGGATCGAACCCCGGTCTTATGCACTGCAGGCAGATTCTTAACCTACTGAGCTACCAGGGAATTCCCTGATTTGGACATTGTTTCTAAAGGCTCCATTCAGTTCCTGGTGCAGAATGATTACTTGACAAAATGTGGTTCCACTCCATGATAACATGTACCGATGGGAGAAAAGGAATTATTTCAGAAATGCTAAAGCATTATTGCTGCCAGTGACCTTTGAACATGTTTTCCTCCTTCCAGTTTTTACTGCAGACAGCTCCTGTGTGCCCTCTTGTCTTTTCATACTGTATGCAGCCGTGTGGGAGCCTGTTTTCTTCAGGAATGCTTTAGCTTTTAGGTAGCACACTGAGTGGATTCATCTGTGAATATTCTTGCCCTTGAAGTTTGGAAGTGGGGGTCATGGGGCAGAAAACACTGTATGAGTGACAGAACCGATGCTTGTGCTGGGACAGGGTTAGAGAAAGCAGGACTGAGAGGTGAGGAGGGTTTTTTTTTTTAATCCCCAATAAATGATCTGTAATTTCAGACATTTCAACAGAGTAGGCTCATGGTTTTGTTTTGAACCCCTTCCTCTCTGTGGGTTTTCTTTCTTTTTTTTTTTAAAGCATAGGATGGGTGAAGAAGCCGGCTGTAGAGACTTCACGGAACACCTGTCTGGGGATCTGCCTGGGGGCTGGGGCTGGAGAGCCCCGCTGGCCGGGGTGGTGAAGAAGAAATAGACAGCTGCACGGTGACAGAAGCTCTGGAGGCCCTAGTAGATGGGGAGAACTCATGGGGGTGGGAGGAACCTTCAGCTTCAGACGTTGTGGCTTCTGCTTTTATTGCTTGGGCTTTTTGAGAAGCACAGCTTGACTTAAGATTAACCGAAGCAGCATCTTAATTGAACAAGTAACAGCTATTGGGACGACCAAATATAATTAACTTTGATGTTTTCGAATTCCTTTTCCATTCTTTGGTTTGCCTGTGCTTTGATCCTTAATGATGTGTGCACAATGAATTGCCCTGGATGAGAAATGCCTGTGTTCATATTAAATATTACCAGGCCATTCTTTTCATTGAGTGCCGGGGCATTTTCACCTCATGGCAAGAGGAATTGGTAAGGAACACACTGTACTCCGGTAAGTATGTTTTCAGTTGAAATAACAGCCAGTAACATCACAAATTCAGGGACAGAATAAACTCTCTCCCAAGGCCTAGACAAATATTTGTGATGTTAGGAAATGCAGTAGGTTATGGAGCTAGATCCAAAAGATGGAAAATTTCACTCAGTTATTAATCACGAAGCAAGCTCACTAGCTCTGGGCTTCCTTGTGTGTAACTTTGCCTGTGATGTTCCTGACTTTGATAGTTGCAAATTCTCTAGGTGTTCATTTTCCTGCAACTTTTTAAGTTAATGATAAAAGTTGAACCTGTTACTCAGGAATCGGAAGACAGGTGCTGTGGTTCTCTGGTCACTTGTTACTTGTACTGTTTTGGCAAAGTCACTTGCTTGAACCTCAGTTTTCTTACCTGTGAAGTGGGTTTGCTATGGGGGCAAATGAGATAAATATGTGAAAATGCCTTGAAAACATTAAATTTCTGTGTAAATGGGGTTCTAGAGTTATGCATGGAGAAGGGCAGCTCAGACTAAGCAGACTAGCATGCATGCTGCTTTTTCAAGGTGTAATCCTTTATCTCACACATCCTTGGTAAGAAATTCTTCTTTAGGTGTCTACTCTTCATGTAAGTCTGCTTCCACCTGTCTTATCATTGTATCTTCTATTTTGGAACCTGTGGCTATTAGGTTACAGACTGGAGTACACTGATAAATTGTTTAAAAATTGTTGCTGGTTCAGTAAGCCACAATCTGTCAGAAGAAGTAAATACAACTTTTATGGTTTTTCATCATTTCCTCCTTTCCTTTATCCATCTTTTTGGAACAGAAATGCTGAAATTTTGTCACATCAGCCCAGATTTCTAGGTCAAATTATGGACACAGGCATCTGGATCCATTTTTATCCAAAAAATGATGTTTTTTAAAAAATATTATTTTCAGGATGAACTGATTTGGAAGCATGTGTTTAATCACCTTTTTCATTTAAGGCTTAAGAACCGAAATAAACGCCTCCAGATTTATTCTGCTCTTGTACCCATTATGTGTGTTGAAACTGGGTTCTCCTGCAATTTGGTTTGCATTTTTATATTTTGATCATCATCTCACTAGTTGTTAGTTCAGGTAGGTGAGTTGAAGCAGTTCCTTGAAGCTTGATTGCTTCATCACATACATGTCCACTCATTTCTCATGTAAAAATCATGAACCCTTCACACATACGGCCTAATCCTTGCAGTGAGTGTATACTATTAGGTGACTGCACTGGCATTCGGAAGAGTCCCCCCCGCCCCCCCAGCTGTCTTAGATGTTTTTGTTTTGTTCTGTTCTGTGTGACATCAAATTTACACTTGTCCTTTTTCTCTTAGAGACAAGCTGTGGGAAGGAAAGGCAAGATCATAACATGAAGATTGAATGTGTTTCTCAATCTTCACATCCTTAACTGGTCTCTTTGATGCTCTGAGTTTGCTCTGAAATGTTCGGGGAGGAAGGAAGGCAACCAGTGATAATCAAAGGGGAAGAAAGCTCAGGGTAGGACTCGGTGACATTTGAGGCTGAGTTTTGGAGCTGTTGCAAGAGCTATTGCTGCCTGGGACTGTTTGGCCTGGCAACATGTCAGAGCCATTAACTTCAGAATAACAGACCCTTTAAGAGAATGTCCTCTTTTAAAAAATTCCTTGTTAACTTAATTTATAGACGGGGAGAGGAGGAGTTCGGGAGCAAAGAGCTGGGAGCCTGGAGTTGAGTTTAGGAAAAAACGTATGCACATGAATACTGGGATTATGTGAAAAATTAAAAGTGAAAAAGAAAAACAAAAACCCCAGCTCTGCATCTGTTCTCACAGACTTGTCCTACTGGACGTGTAATCACCTCCTTGGTGATGGCTTTGGAAGCTCAGCCCCTAACGTGGATCCCAGACGGGAAATCTTCAGCTCTAATTAAGGTTTGGCTTGTTTTGATTCTCTTCCAGCCTTGTGGTCGAATTGCTTTGTGTATATAATCTTTTGCTAGCAGCTTTTCCCACAGTCAGGAGAACGTACCTCTGCAGTGTTGATCCTTACCTGAAAAGCTTTGGCCACCATCTCGCAGGAAGTGGCTGACTGATGTACAGGCCTCTCCTGCTGGTCCCTTCAGTGTATTTGGGAAATGGAAAGAATAAACCAGCCACCATTATTAATAGATGAATGGGAATAGACAGTACTGTCTGGTTCCTGCAGCCCTGAGAATTCATGAAGTTTGGCCACTCCTTTTTCTCGTAAATGTGTGTGTGTGTTTTTCTGTCTTCCCTTTTCTGGGGAGAACAGGAGGGATGGATGAAGACAGAGTTTAATCTACTAATGAAATCGTTTGAAAATAGTTGATCCTGTCCGTTTGTCATGTGTTTAGATGCAAAGGATGAAGAATGTCGTCATTGTGAGGCAGTAATGGTGTCTCCTTGGTGCTGTGTATGCAGCACCATGTAGCAGAGGAAAAAGAGCCTAGTGTGGGTCCTGGGGAGGCCGAGGGAAACCATCCTAAGAAAGTGCCATTTTTGGCTGAGAATGCAAGTCAATGTTTGCAAGCTTTTGAAGTGTAGTGGGGTATTGCTGTAGAAGGAACATCGTAGAAAATGGTATTGGGAATGAAGAGATCTGTCCACAAGTAGCTGACAATCTCTAGAAGTCATTCATTTGTTTATTTAATATGTATTTACCGTGCACTTATTTACACCAAGTGCTGTCCTAGGTACCTTGGGTTTTACTGGTGACCAAGCTGAGAGAGTCAATAGAATCTGTGATGGATTGCCTTTGGGAGGGGACATCTCAAGGTATTTAACGTGGACACCTAGATTTTTAAAAATTTGCTTTTGGCTGCACTGCGTGTTCATTGCTGTGCACAGGCTTTCTCTAGTTGCAGTGAGTGGGGCTACTCTCCAGCTGTGGTGTCTCGTCTTCTCATTGCAGTGCTGCTTTTGCAGAGCACAGGCTCTAGGGTGTGTGGGCTTTGATAGATGTAGTGCACGGACTTAGTTGTTCTGTGGCATTTGGAATCTTCCTGGACCAGGGATCAAGCCCATGTCCCCTGCGTTGGCATGTGGACTCTTAACCACTAGACCACCAGGGAAGTCCTGGACACCTGGGTTGATGGTGGTCCATCTACCAATCAAGGAGGAGCTGACTGAGCTTCGAGGGTGGGATGGGGAGCAGAGGTGGCCACGATGTGGGTGGGAGATGATGAGACCCTTTGGCTGAACTCCCTTGATGTATCTCAGGGAGGTGTTAAGGGGGTGTAGTTGGATGTACAGCTTTGGAGTTCAGAGCAGAGGGCTGGTTGGGGGTACAAATCTCTGGTGGTTACAAGTGTGTAGATGGACTTCCCAAGTGGCGCTAGTGATAAAGAATCCCACCTGCCAGTGCAGGAGACTCAAGAGATGCGGATTCTGTCCCTGGGTTGGGAAGATCCCCTGGAGTAGGAAACGGCAACCTGCTCCAGTATTCTTGCCTGAAAAATCCTATGGATGGAGGAGCCTGGCAGGCTACAGTCCATGGTGGGTGCAGAGAGTCAGACACGACTGAGTGAACATATGAATGTATAGATGGTAACTGAAATAATGGATGAGACTCACTAGGGAAAGAGCAGAAACTAAAGGAAGGAAAAAGGCTTCTGGGCCAGTGTCACTGAACAAAAGTTCATGGCCAGGTTGGAGGGGATGAGCTCTTAAACTATACTAAGACTCAGGAATGAAAGGAAGGTAAGAAAAATTGGGGTGTGTGTTGCTATAAAAGTCAAGGGAAAAGAGTATTAAAGGAGACACCGACTACAGACAGAAGATGAGAAAAGCCAAATGTCTACTGGATTTAGAGACAGGTCATGGTCAGTTTGGAGGTGTGCATGTGGAGTGACTGAGATAGAAGCTAGATTGTTGGGAGAGGAGGCTGATTTTTTTTCTTTTTTCTTTCTTTGTTGTAATTGGTTGGAGGAACACTGCTGGCATCAGGGAGCAGAGCCCAGATGGAGAGGATGGAAGTACTTTGCAGTGCATGGGCTAGGCCTGTGCTTAACGTGTTTTCCTTGGAGGGTGGGTAGGTGGCACGGCTGTGAGCTCTGGTTTGGGTATGCTGATGCTTAGATTCCTGTCTTATCTCTAAGTGGAGGTGTGAATGTAACGGTAGGGGATGTACTCTAGGAGAGTAGTCTAGAGATTAGAAGGAGACTTACTCATATAAGGTGGTAGCTGAAGCTGTTCAAGTGGTAGAGATTGTTCCCCGAGGCGCAAACAGAACTTGCTTTAAAATAAGTATATGTGGACTTCTTTTTCCTCCCTGTTTTTAAGCAAATTTTACTCCCTGAATGTTCAAGACTCCTTTTAGGCGTGGTGGTTTTGATTATTAGAAGACAACATGAGTTGAAAAATCAGATGAGGGAGATGTAGTTGTCTTTGCTAAAGAAGCTTATTTTGGGTATAGCGTGGGAGACCCATAAACCTGATACACAACATGCCTTGTATTTTGTTGCTTAGTCCAGTCTGGGGACCAAAGATGTGCCTGAAAGAGGCTGGTGACGTGGGTTATGGCATTGGATTATGACATAGGAAGAAAGTTTATAGAAATGGCATCTATGGGACTCCTTGGAATTGGTTTAATTTTTTTTTTTACTTTTGCATTTTCCTTTTCCTTAAGAATACACATATTCTAGCCTTTGAAATGATCATCCTTTGGGTTGAGGCATTAGTAAGGAGATTCTAGCTTTGTTACCTAATAGTCATTTTTCAGGCAATTCATTCCTTTCACTCATTCACATTTGAACTTGCAAATAAGATATAAAATTAAAGAGACTGACTTTGTTGAGCTGTTGACCTCTGTGTGCCAGAAATCGCAGCATTCTGCTTTGTCTTCTTTTCTCTCTACTGTTAAGAGAAGTCGCAAAGTTATTCCTTAAATGAAGTCTGGGTATTTCTCTCTTTCCTCTGATAATTGAGCAACAAATAGGGCAAGTGCTTTTTCAAATGTGTCTTAGTCAACAGTAAATGCCTTGAGTTAGAAACTCCCAGGTCTCCAGCCCTTAGCATGGTTTTCACTGCTGGCAGGTTTCACTTTTGCAGTTTAAAATCACAAAATCATAGGCTCCAGAGACTGACTTCATAGGGGAGAGTCAACATATTTAAAAGCCTTTCTGCAATGCCAACTGGGGGTAATGTTGTGTCAGCATTTCCATCCTAATTCCCAGCATTCGAGGGTTTATAATGAGACTGTTAAGTTTCACCACAAACTGGAGCTTGGTATGTAAGAGTGGAGCCTGAAGCACACTTTTTCATGAAAAAAAAAATGCAGTTTCTCTATAAACCCACTAATAAAGAAGCAGAGCTAGTGATTATTGTTGTTATAGTACCCAGGCTGCTTGGTTTACTTAATACTGCAGGGACGTTAGTCTGTAACATAAACCAGTCACTGCAGGAGTTTGGGAAAAAGACAATGAATGTGAGTATTTAATTTTGAAGGGTGTCTGAGCAATTGAAAACATTTTCTTCTCAATTTTAGTATAATTTTCAAGGCTTGTTTATCTAACTGTCCCGTGGGGCAACAAAAATGCTTGGGACTCATGATAATAAACTTGATAGAAATACACAAATGCTGAGGACCTTGAGGCCAAGCCCTTTTTTCTCATCCTAGGAACCAGAGCAGTGACGCAGGTTGATGGGATCGCTGTGTAACCTGGGGCTGCCCTCGAGGTAGGGCTGTCTTGACTGAATAATGTGCTTTCACTTCCAGGTGAACTTGATCCTGAAGAACTGTTGTAGGGAGAGCAGATACCTTGAGAGATATATTTGTGTGCAGTAATGATGATGGATCTCTGTAGATCCACCCCTGTGCTCTGGCCTCCCTTGTGACTAGTTGGAAGCATATGCAAGATGCTAATTTGAGTTAAGCACAAAATGTATGGCCTTGGAACAGAAACCGAGTGACTCACATACGGATGAACCCATGACTCTGGCCTCTCTAACACTCTAGGTTTAAATCACCTAAATTGCTTAGCCCCCAGGTTAATGGAATGAAAGCTAAAGATAACCTTGTGTGGGTCAAGTCCTGCCAATCTTGTCCTCCCTCCACTGTGTTGACCATTGACATCTATTCCGTTTTTCTTTTTTACCTTGTATTGACTCATCTCTATTTTTTTCTTTTTCATCTTCATCTCCTCTACTTGATGGATCTTCTCTTTGCTCTTCCTTAGTCCAGTAATTTAAACCCAGGAGCTATTTGCAGAGATCCTGCTATATGCTAGATGATGAGCTCCGTCTTACCACATTCAGTCCAGAATTTTCACGTGTGTGTATGTGTGTGTGCACGTGCCCTCAGGCGGGTCTGACTCTTTGTGACCCCATGGACTATAACCTGCCAGACTCCTCTGCCCTTGAAATTTCCCAGGCAAGAATACTGGGGTGGGTTGCTATTCTCTACTCCAGGGGATCTTCCCGACCTAGGGATTGAACCTATATCTCTTATGTCTCCTGCATTGGCAGGTGGATTCTTTACCCCTGATGTGACAGTAAAATAACATACATACATATATATGTTGAGGTATATTAAATTAACAAATAAGTTGAGGTATATTAAATTTCAGAGTTCATTTGAGCAAAAATTGATTCGAATCAGGCAGCTTCCAATCTAGGAGGCAGAACGGAGCTGTAGAAAATGAAAGACTTTTATAGTTAGAAGGGAGCAGGAACAAGGAAGTTATAATAGACAACAAAATTGGGGTACTGTAAGGTTACTTTCTTCTGAGGGATGGCAGGGGTCTGTCAGGCACCTAACTTGGCCGATCAGGTGATGTCTGACTGAATGGTTTAAGATTTCATTTCTGTGAGAGCCGAAACTCTGAAGCCTCATTTTGGTAATGTGGAGCTTAGCATATGTGACTCCATTTGGGGACTTTTTTTTGAACAGTAAGTATGTTGGTTATCAGACTCCAGATATTCCTGCAACTGAAAAACATACCCAGTTATGCTGTTTAGGTTACAGGGTTGCAGAAAATTCTAATGAATTAGAAAAATCCTTTCTGGTAGCAGGGCACATGGTTGGCGAGACGGTGAGGGCTGGCCACATGTCCTGCTCATCGCTTTGCTTAGGGCCCAGGCATGTAGGGCAGAGCCCTCTGGGGTGACCCTGAGAATGCTATCAGTGGTCACTACGCCACTTTCCAATGTGTGTTTCTCTACTACTCAATGTGACCCCAACTTTAGGAAAAAAGTCACAAATACTCCAGGGATAACAAAGTATTTTTAATATAATGCAAAATTCTTTGATATGTGTGTATTCTGTATAGCTGTGCATGCATGTAACTGAACTTTCAGATGTCTGGAAGAAGCAAATGATCTGAGGAAATAATTTGTGCAGATATCTGACTGTTCATACCATATGTGACTTGCAGGCAAGTGTTAGCCAGGCCTCTGAGCCTGGCCTGTGGTCCTTTTTTCCCCATCCTCAATACTTGAGAAGGTAAGTTTCAAGCACAGACACTGTGTTTTATATCAACTGCTACGAATGCCTGGGATAGGCCCTTTCTATTCCTAAAGTGTGGTGGTTGTCAATTGGAATTATATGCCTGGATAAGTATCTTAGTCTTGTTTTGTTTTTATGTAACTCATATCCTAGCTTTCTCTGCAAATCCAGTGACTTAACTATACTTAAATAAATTAAGAACTAAACCTAGGATATAGGGGAAACCAGGACTACTTAAGATACTGAATTTATTGTGGACTCCTTTGTGAGTGTTTAAAAATGGGCTTTATTAATCATACCTTCTCCATACCTGGTCCTTTTCCATACTCAAGTCATTTTCTGTCTCCTGTGTGTGGTGAACAGGACCCATACTGCTGATAAGACCACATCCTCCTTTAATCTCAACTATATCATATTGATACTATAAACACTGTGCTGATGGCAGCCTAGTAATTGGGAGTGTAAGGGAACATTACTGTGAATCTGCTGCTCCGAATAGGAGACCTTCCTTTTGTATGGAGACTAAATCATATGAAGTGAGATGCAAACCATTTAGATGAAATGTTTGTAAGGACCAATTTAGGTCATTGTAAACATACCAAACAATTTGGCTATCTTGGAGTACGGTGTTTGAGTATAAAACATTAGCTCTGGAAGTTGTCTTTTTCCTTTGGAAATGATGGGCAGTTCCTCAGCAGTGACTCACTTCCTGTGTGGGGGGACATTGGTAACTGGGAAGGCCTGTATATGTCTACCGGCTTTGCAAGTGGGTCAAGTTTCCGTTGCTCATCCACGGAACAGGGAATCAAGTTTGGCCTCTTGTTAAACAAGAGCAGTCATCTTAGAAACAGAAAGCTCTTCTTTGGTGGTGGTTTACCCATAAAATCTGTGGGTCTATTCTGTGATCTTGGCTTTACTCTTTTTTAAGATGATAAATTTTAGTTGATCTTCTCTAAATGTAACAATGACAGTTGATGTGTGTAAGAAGTGATTCATAGCAACTTACAAGTGCATTTCCTATACAGACCACTCCCTAACTTGCCAAGGTGTCTAAAAATGAGTCTTAAATGGAATTTAAAATTCCTTTCCTTAAATTTCAAACCTATCTTTATTTCTGTTGTACACTTTAAATGCACAACGAAAACAACACCCTTACTAGATTTGGCCATTGATTTCTTTGAAATAGTCTTCTTTTCCCATCAGTGGGGACCACATCCTTGGGCTTGGGGAGGGGAAGAAAGAAACGTGGTTGTTCTTCAAGGTGGTCTCATATTTTGGGAATACCTCTTACACATTTCTTAAACTTTTTCTCATGAATTCAGAAGCAGACATGATGATCCTTCATTATACAAAGGGATCACATGAAAATGGATTTGAATAGAAAGATAAAAAACTTACTGTGAGATGACTACAAATGGTACCTCCTAAGATATGTACCAACTGCTTGGTTATACTGAGGAAAGAATTCACAATAAATATGACAAAGGAAGTAGATACTGTGATACTTAAACATACATGAAGGCTTGGGTTCACCTGTGTCTATTGGATCAGGTTACTGGGCAATTATTATCCAGTGTTCTTATGACTTACCATACAGTCTAACTGTATAGCCTGTGAAATCATGACTGGGGTCCACATTCAGTGTGTCATTTCTGACTTCAAAGGTGTGGATGTTGGGAATATGTATGTTGGATTGGAGTTGGAAATCCTAAGATAGAACCAACAGCCTTCCCTTTGAAGAGCTGGGGGAAAGAAATCCCAGGTGATGAGCATGGAACATTGAGTAAGGGAGTGTGGTTATAATAAATAGGATACATATTTTTGATGTCTCACTGCCTCTTGCACCTGGCCACATCTGGTCCCACCTTTGCTTGCACACCCATGATACCGTTGGCAAGGCCAGGCCTCAGGATTCTCACCAGCACTTGCACCCTGTGTCAAGGCTGATTCCATTACTGAGATCAGCTGCATGTGAATAACTTATCTAAGACAATTAAAAAAGCCACAGTTGGCTTTTTTTTTTTCCTGTTGCCAGCCTGCCACTGTCTGTAGTCGTTAGTTGGCCTGTGCTGAGGGAATATAAAATTTAAAATCATTCTAAACTAAACTTAATTAGGGAGGGAAGTTTGTTGCCAACTTACCACCCTCTTATAATACAACTAAAACCAAATGGAAATGATTTTTGGATGATCCAAATTAGTTTCCTCTTCTGCCAAATACCATGGAGCCCCAAGATTAGAGTAACACAAGGCCTCCTAATAGGTAGGTTTTGGAAAGGATTCTCTTCATCTTAGGAAAGGGCATTGGGAAGAATACCCTTTTAGGAGCACTTAAATATTTATTTTTGGATTTTTGATACCAACATACTGGCTTCTGATTTGTTCCTTCATTGTTGAGTGCTCAAATTTTCCTGTCTTGCTTTTGATGTTTATCTTGGCGATTTTTTATAGCGTTGAAAATAACAGCACCCATTGCTTAGCATATGGGACAGGACTGTTGTTTCCCTCTTGTGTGTGGTTTCTTTTGTTTTGTTTTTAAGAAGGCAAGTAAAACTTCTTTTTTTCTTTTCTCCCTGTTCGTCTAAGCCCCAGTGACCTAAGGATTAAGGAGGTCTTAGGTCAGATTCTTTTCTTCTTTGCTTCACACACAATTGTCTTTCCCTTCCATTGGGATCCTTGTGACTTGAATGGGGGTTCTGTGAGGAGCAGCATGTATGTGGGTTGTGTATAAAGTACATAAGTTTTAAGATGTGGCAGGAGGGATCTCTATGCTTTAGCCTAGGTGGGGGCATGGAAGAAGTAAGACAGCTTTGATTATATAGCCCCTAAATGGTGAGGACCGCAATTCCTTTTTTTCCCTTTGAATCTAATTGGTTTCCTTTGGACCCAATTTAGTGATGAAAAGGGTCAGGGTACAGTCACTGTCTTCGCATGTTTTTGGCATGTAGAAAAGTATGGGAGGCTTGTCAGAGCCAAACCAAAAGAAGCTTGTAGATGCTGAATTCGCCCTGAGCAGATTATTAATTTTTTTTTCTCCTTGTACATTATTAAATCTGTTGGAAAGAGACATCAGCTCAAGAGCTGTCACTCTGGCTCCAGGCCAGCATGCCAAATTCTGTCATCTTCTGCAGCATGGCCAAGCATCTTTATTACATGTTACAATTCTGGGATTGGGCTGGATCCAGCAGTCCTGATACAGCATCAGATGGTTAGGGGTGTGGAAAAGGAAAAGGGCTATATTCATCTCCTGGCGAGGTTTTGCAAGAAGTGTCAGAGCAGTATGCGTGTTGCACTTGTCTAGGGCACGGATTTCTCTTTTTTTCCCCTTCATGGATGCCATAAACATCTTGTCTGTGCTGTCTCGAATTTGAATCACATTATCCATTTCTGCTCATACAGATTGAGTTTAGACTGAAGACAAATTTGGGCCATGTTCCCGTTTTGGGCACAGCATTTCCCAGCAGCTTGGTAGTTAGGACCAGCCTTGAGAGCACAGTCAGCATCACAGATGTGCCGGCTTCATTCCATTGCTCTGTTCCTGGGGCCCCATGATGACACTTAGCTTTCATCGGTCTGTAGGAGTGGGGAGCTCTACTCGTGAACTGCTGTGTCTGCACTGGCCCAGGACTGACCATTGCAGGGTTAACTTTTTCTCTCTCCTTCAGCATCCCTTTAGAGTGGGAGGAAGTGATGGGAGTAGAGAATAGTTTGAAAAAAAAAAAAAAAGAGGGGGAGAAAGGATTGCATTCATTTCTTGAGTATAGGGAGCCTTGACCCTGTCTTTTGCAAGCAGTCTCTCTTTCCTGCCCTTAGGGATTTTTGCAGATGAAGCCTTGGCTGTGGTTTGTCAGTGAGGACTATTGTGAAGCTCCAGAGGGCATTCAGCAGCAGCTTAGCAGGAAGCAGTGACACAAGGTCCCAGGCACTCTCCCCCACTTCCCATTTATTGTTTTGGAACTGTCAGAAAATGGGCTGGGATGAGGAAGAAGAGAGACTGAGGTCCCCCCTTCCCCCGCCCACTCTGTTTGGCTGCTGAATGAAAGCAGGCACTTTATTTAGAAGTGAGTAGGGAGGGAAATGCAGCTTAGGGTTGACACCCTTCTGGTGCTTACCCATAAATATGAAATGGTGTTAGAACACCCGGCACTGGAGAGCTTTCTGGTTGGCTGTTGGTGATGTCATCTTGTCATTAATACTGGGCTCAGAAAATAAACTGATCTGCCTGTTTTCTTTTTCTTTCTTTCCCTCTTTTTTTGAAAAGCTGAAACGCCTAAAATCCATTTTGTAATCTAAAATGAGGCACTTCAGTCAGAGCGTTTTGAAAGAATATTCCATTTCTGATGTGTTCAGAGTCGTTTTGGCCTTCACTTGAGAGCCGCTATAATCAACCACAAGTATTCGGCCTGACTTGTCTTATTGCTTCAAAGTAAGGCAGGCGCTTTCCAACACCTGGGCACCAACAGTTGCCATCTGCCCACATTAAGTGCTAATGCGGTGGATGGGGATGCTTTCCTGTGTCAGCCTTTAAATGCTCAGAGTCCGGGTTGACACTTCTGGGGATAGGAGGGATGTGGATGGGTAATGAAAAGTACTTTTTACAATTTTCTTAAGGCCTACTTTTATTTCTCTCTCTCTGATAACCCTGCAGTTAAATGTAAACTGGCCCACTTTTCCACTTCATGCATGCTCATCTCATCATCTAATTACATGATGGTGTTTTAGCTGCGGGATCGCACTTGTGGCATGTCCAGACCGTGTTTGTGTACACATGTGTGTAAAACCCAAACGCATTCTTGCTACGCAGAAGTGGAGTTCTCAGAAAAGCCACTGCCCCAGGATCTCTTTGACCCCTGCATTGATTCATGACCCTTGGAGGTCTGGGAAGGTTTGGCAGTCCTTCATTCTCTCCTGGTTCCTTCCCTCTGATGGTAGGGAGATATGCTGTGTTTCGATTAGCTGTTGGGAAGCATTTTGAGTAAACACAGCTCTGTGTTTTTTAAGAAATGAAATCTAGAACTGCCCTTTGGGAGGGGAAGCCATGATTCCTTATCCTCATAAATTTCGGCTAGAATTATCTTACGGTTATGGAAATTAATTTGGCTTATGAAGAATCATTTAATAATGCCCTCCTTTGTCAATGTTTTCTTAGGGAGAATCTCCTAATATCATGAACAAATGTCATATAAATTCACTCCTCTTCTCTAGAAACTGTTTCTTGCTATGAAAGTGAACCTAGGGTTTACTTCATCACTGAGGGAATGGTTCTCCAAGATTACTTTGTGCACACCATGGCTGTGTTCAGATTCACGAATCGCAGAGCAAGCAGGTGTAACTGATTTCTGCCATGCAGTTGTAGCTCTCCTTACAGGGAGGTGTCGCACTGCTTCTCAAAATTTCCCTCATTTTAGCAAGGTTAGAAACCACAGACTTAGTGGCCTTTGGGGTCAAAGGGAAAAGAAAAAGACAATGAGTCCCATTCATTCTTATAAGCCGTTGTTGTCGTTCAGTAGCTCAGTCGTGTCCAACTCTTTGCGGCCCCATGGACTGCAGCACGCCAGGCTTCCCTGTCCTTCACCATCTCCCAGAGGTTGCTCAAACTTAAGTCCATTGAGTCTGTGATGCCATCCAATCATCTCATCATAGAGATAAGTCTATTTCCCAGGTTGGAGCTCTGTCCCTGACGGGCTTTAACTCCCTGTGAGCTGAAACAAGAAGTGATAGAAACATGCAAAAGCCTTTCAGGAACAGATATTTGAAGGCGAAGAATCACCCAAATCGGTGTCCCGCTCAGCCCTGTTGCAGGGGCCCAGCTCTCTCCACGCTTGCTGCTGGATCATATGACAGCTGTTTGCAGACTAAAGGACAGAAACCATCATTCAGGAGCAGGAAACTTAATCCCGGGCAGGTGCAGTTTGAGTAACGACTCTGGGCCCCGGAGGTCAGCGTGGTTGTAAGACCTAAGCTTTTGCAGATGGTCTGAGTGGGAGGAGTGAGAGGCAGTGGTCCTTCTCCCACTGCAGCCCTCAGACCATGCTCTCCTCCAGGCGGTGCTACCATTTCTCCAGACACCGCTGAACTTTTGAACTTGAGTCCAGTGCAGCGTTAAGGATGTTTGTTTTATAGGCTTCAGATAAAGCAGTAGCGGATTTTTAAGGAAACAGTAGACAGATGTATTTTCCTTTTTCCTCCAGTGATGTTAGTGATCTAATTTGAAGTCAGTGTTTAAGCAGCTTTTCTGTATGTGCCTTGGGTTGTCTTTTTCTTCCTCCCCCAAAAAGACGCTTGAAGACATGAACAAAAGCCGGATGTCTTACTGGAGCTTCTGAACAAGGATCTGCGTTAGGGACAGCTGGGGTTTACACACCAGACTTTCCTCTGCAGGCTGCACGAGATCCTGTCCTGGGTTACGACTCCTTATTTTCAGACAGCCGCTGTGTTCACTCTTAAGTGTCCCTGCCGATACCACTCAGCCATAAAGAGTGACATCTTGCAATTTGCAGCAACATGGATGGACTTGGAGGGAAATCTTAGTGAAATAAGTCAGAGGCAAACACTGTACATTATCACTTAGATGTGGAATCTAAAGAAAATTAGTGAATAAAGCAAGAAACAGACTTACAGTTATAGAGAAAAAGTAGTGGCTGGGGGGAGGGAGCAAGAGAGGAGTAGGGGTTTGAGATACAAACCACCACACATAAATAAGCTACGAGGATATATTGTACAGCACAGGGAGTATAGCCAATGTATTAAAGTGTACATGAAGTATAATCTATAAAAATTTTGAATCACTATGTTGTCCATCTGAAACTAATGGAATATTGTAAATCCACTATACCTCAACTTTAAAAAATGTCCCTCTGCCATTTTATTGGTATTTTATATCCATTACTAAGGCTGCTTTTCTAGTTCTATTGCTTGGAACTAATTGAGATTCCAGGTGCAGAAGCATGTCGCACTGAAGGGCTTGCACACTTGGAAAACAGAAACGGTGGTTAAAGAGAATCAGCAGTCATCCTTTTGAGGGGTTTGGGGTAGATCCCCAAATCCCAAACAATAGTCAGGGGCTGTAGAAAGTATCAGATGTATTAACTTGTAGGGATAAGAGTAACATTTTCTCAGTTGCAACCTAATTTATTGAAAACTGTGATTTGGAGGAGAGTATAGAGTACTTGCTAAACTAATCCTCTTCTCTGAATAGCTCCCTTATTTCTTGTGGCTTGGCGACCAAAACTTAGAAATCCACAATTATACTGTATAGATGAGTCCTGCTCTATATTTAGCATTTAATCTCCACTCCAGAGCTGCATATGGCCAGGAGCACCCACTTAAGAACTAAAAATGTAAGTTACCGCCCGCTCTCTCCTGAATTAGAATTGTACATAATTGCTCTGTGCTTTAAAAATCTCGCTTTGAGGAAAGGGTTCAAGATCAAGTTAGTGGGCAATCCTGAATATGAAGCCAAGCGTCACTTAGCCCCTGGGACAAAGCTAAGTAAATAGTTGCTGAACAAAAACAACAACAAAATAACCAGGAAGAATTCATACCTCTCATTGCTTAATCTGAAAGTGAACTGGTGTGAGTCCATAAGCTCTGGAATCATCTTAGAAGTAAACATCCATCATGAAATGGACATAGAATATTCAGAAGCAGTAATTGGTAGGCTCAGCTATAAGAGCTGGTTTAAAAAAAAAATAGAAATTATGATAAGTCCAGTGGTTTCCGAACCTGTCTGCTCATCAGAGTCATCCTGTGAGCTCTTAGCAAGCAAGCAAGCAAGCTAAAAACACCAGTTCCCAGATCTGTCCTCTAGAATCTCTCATGTGTAGCCAAGGAACCACTTTGTCCATAGATCAGAAATGCTGGGGGATGAGTAAGAAGTCTGTGGATAGGAGGTGATCAAGCATGAGTGTGAAACAGAGGAATGGTGACAATGCCGGCACAGAGCAACGGAATCATACCATCGTTTTGGTTTGTTTTAAAATGGCCTCAGCAGACATGTGTGGAGCATGACACAGTGCATCATGTACTGTGACTGTGATAGAAGTATGCAAAGCAAGATTTACTGCTGCCGATGGGCACGCAGACAGGTTTGCCTTGGACAGAATCGCATACTTCTTGCTTCTGTTAATGGACCTCTGTGCACAGTTATGCTAGGAACCTAGAGGAGGAGGCATAATACCTGGATTTGGGGATGTCTTCACAGGAAGGCGATATTTAAACTGGCAGGTTGCAAAAGAGGAGGAGAGTTTAAGAAGGTGAAAGATCAAAGCATGCCTGAAGACCAGAAAGTAGGAAATGAACACAACGTGTTTGGGGAGAGGAGGTGAAGACAAAGCAAGGCTGGAGATGTCAGCACCCTTGATAGACGAAAGCCTTTGGACTTGCCTCCAGGAAAGAGAGATGGCTGGGAGCTGCCTCCAGCAGGAAGTAAGCTTTCTGAGGCTGGGGAAGCTTTCCTTCCAGAGGCCATTCTCATTCTTGGTAGCATGCATTAGGCGCTAGTAACACCCCCTGGTTAAGTAAAAGGCGTTTCATGTATGCCTCATTAAGCAAAATAATCAGTTTCTCGGAGAATGCTCATGTGCCTTATTTTTCTCCTTTTAATAAAGGCAAAACTAAATTAGGGGGATAAAAAATAATTCAGGGCACTCTGCTAGCTCTCCATTTTTTCCCGTTGATAGTTCTTTCATTCTTTCCGTATCTCACTGTTGGATGACTTTCTCTCTCGACCTTAGCCTCTTGCTGTAACATGAAAGCAAGCGGATCTTGGTGACCCCTGCCCCCCATCTCTAATACTGAGGGAGCTTCACAGGGGCCTTGAGGTAGAAAATGGCCTGCATCCGTGGGCCAGAGGTGCTGTTTCCAAAAGCTGTCTTAGTGCTTATTCTTGCTGCAGGTTTGTTTGTATCCTAGCCGAATATTCATGAGGTAGAAAAAGAATGCTATTTTTCCCCCCTCCTTTAAGGATGCCAAATCCAGGTGGGGAGTAATGATCTTGATGAATTTGAGCACTTGTCAGTTTGAAAATGTTCAGGGAAAACAAATGAAAGAGGCTGGAATTGTTTATATGCTATCATTCAGTGATTCAAAGCTGTAAACATTTCTGCCTTCCTATACTTTTGAAGTTAAGGATTGGAACGGAATAATAGACAACCTTCCAACATGAAACATTATCAAGCTTGAGGGTTTTTTTTATTGGGATTTTTGATATTTCATTGTTCTCTAGTTTGCCTTGGTCTTTGATCACTTATTCCTCTGACAAAAGTTTGGTCATGTTGTTGCTTTCCTTTTTTCCCTAAGCGTATATCGTGTGATGGGAATTCTTTCTCTACTTTTTTCCTTTCTCTTACTAATTTTGTTGGTTGCAAAAAAAAAAAAAATTGGTCTAGACCTTGGATAAATATACCAGCCTGTTGTAAATCTGCTTTTGTTTCCCCTTCAAATGTTTTCAGTTTTCTTTTTAAGTTTGTTCGTAGTGAAGAATTTTAATTGTAAGTGAAAATATAATAAAACCTTTTAATCTAAAATATTGGGCTGAAGTTAATCTTTGCTTGGTAAACCTTTATCAGTGGTTTGAATTAACAGTCAAATGATACTGCGGTAGATAAAGTGGTGGTGGGTATTTAAAAATCCTAGAGTGTAAACTGTTTTCAAGTGTCCTCAAGTACTTGAAGTCTCCATTTCCATAGTAGTGCTTGATATGATAATTACATACGACTCTCCCGTGTTCATTAAAATATGAGCTGGAGGCTCTGTAGACAATGTGTTAGCTTCCCATAGGTTTGAGAGTAATAAAATTGCTTTGCTTTAAAGCATCTGTAATTCAAGACTTCCAGTAATTCAAATAAGCTTTCCTTCCACTTTTTTCCCCAAGTAGGTAATGAGAAGAATTACTTTTAAAAATACCTTTGAGAAAATGAGGGTGGTCTCGCCATACTGGGGAGGAGAAGGTATGGATTATCTCGGAAGGTAACTGATTGTTTTTATTGCCTTGCTTCTCAAAGGCTTGCAGTTTTAAAGGCATGGTTGATAATGGTCTCTCACTCACTTCCTGCAGTCAGTCTCTAGCCCTGTGTTTCCAAAAAGGATATATATTTTTCTAAAACCAAAATAAAAGTTGCCATTACATCAATAAGACAGATACTTTAAAAATGGGGGAGAGGGTTAAAAATGCATCCACACCATAGAAAGGTAGAAGCAACCCAAGTGTTCATCAACAAAATGTATTCCATACATACAGTAGTAGAATGTTAGCCTTCAAGAGGAAATATTTTCTAACATTCCTTGTTATGACCTCTTAGATACACCCATCATTTAAAAGTGGACATTTAATTTCCAAATATAGGAGGTTTTTTAAAAAGTATCTTTGATATTAATTTCTCACTTAAATACCTTTCTCCTCTGCAATCACCCTCTGTTTTTTCTGTCATCTAACTTTATTAAGGCTTTGAATGGCTAAGTCAAAGATCTCTCTTGATAGATGTCACATTGCACTTGAAAATAGGTGGGTTATTTTTAAATATCTTTTGATACTGATATGTAACGCAATTCCAGTTTATAATCTATTTTATAGTGTCAAGGAACTTGAATAGAATTTGTATCCTGCTATTGTGTGAACATTGTATAACTCTTAATTATGTTGACTTTGTTCTTGGTGCTTTTCAGGTGTACTCTTATCCTTCTACTTTGCTGATCATTCTATTAATTTTTGAGAGTTTGATATTGAAAATTCTTTATACTCTTAAAAAATTTTAATTGTAATGTGTAGTGTAAACTATATGTAACTTTGCTCTGTATTTTCCAAGTCTCCTGCAAATGTGTTAATAGATTTCTGTAATTAACAAAGAAAAAAAGGAGAAGGACAGTCTGACATATGCTACCACGTGGCTGAAGCTCGAGGCCATGAGGCTTGTTGCAACAAACCAGGCAATAAACAAATACTGTATGATTCCACTTAAGTGAAGTACCTGGAGTAGTCGAACTCAGGGATGCAGTACGGTTGCTGCTGGGGGCTGGGGTGGAGGAATACGGAGTGAGTGGGTGCAGAGTTTGCTTAGTAAATGAAGACTTGTGCGACTGATGGTGATGCTGGTAGCACAGCAGTGTAAGGCACATGATGCTACAGAACTCTGCGTACACTTAAAAACAATGCCATGGTAGATTTTGTTAAGTATTTTACCACAATTAAAATTAAAAACAAGAAAAGGAAAAAAAAGAAACCCTAATGTTAGCTTTAAAAACTTACAAGTTAACATGAAACAAATCTGTCACTTTAACTGATTTTAATGTTTATACCAGCAATATAAATTTACAAATATATTTGTTACACTGTCATCTCAAGAGCCCAGAGATGCCCAGTATGTTTGTGGCAAATAATTGCTTTTAATCTGAAAAACAAGTCCAATTAGGATTTTTATTCTCATTTGTGTTATTTGTGTCCCCTGTTTACTTTTAAAATTTGGATTCCATCATAAGAAAAATAAAATTATTATTTTTTGTTTAAAATTTGGAATTCCCAGAACACATGAAAATTGATAAATGTCCCAAAACAAAATAGATTGAGCTAAATATTTCTTAGTTAATATGAATATGAAGCTCCTGGGGATTTAATGTCTGCATTTGGATGGAGTGGGTCTGGGATAAGACCGGAGATTTTACATTTCACCTGCAGAGGTACTTCGAATTTTTCTGCTTTCTCCAAGGCTAGTTTAGGATCCCTCCAAGGGCTTACTAGTCACTTCTCACTCCTCATTCTGCTTTCTAGCTTCCACAGTAGTGAGGCTGTTGTCACCTGGTCATCTTGTCCTTGTGGATTTCTGCATTCTGAATTCCTTCTCGTTTTTCAGTAGGTTTTGAAGTAAGAGGAAGTGAGGTAGTGCTTCTATTTAACAGGAAGTTGCCAATCCCCTTTGCTGATGGGGCATCGGTCTATATCAGCATTTCCCTTTGTACCTAAAGTTCATTTGAATAAAAGTTTATTAAGCTTGGAGTGTGTGCTGGGTCTTATGCTTGTCTTCGAAGCTGACAGACTGGCTCCTGTCTTAAGCAAACAGGTCACATATGCCTTAGCTGGAAGATGGAGGGAAAGCAGCTTAGGTGACTTCCTTGACCAGACATGTTCTTAAGCTCTATCTTATATTGTAGGTGACGAAAATTCTTCAGAACCAACTGTATCACTGTGCCACTCTGTCAACCTCAGATTTATCCCTGGGTTACCCAGCTGTGTTTGGTTTTCCATCCTTACTGATACAGTGATTAAAGGGCGAAGAATCACTCTGTCCTCATTTTTAAGCAATAGTGCGTGCTTATTTCTGTGAAAGGTTTTTCTAAATTGCATCCATGCTGCTTCATTTCAGATGATTACTTTTTTAATGGGGCAGGGGGTTGCCTGGATAAACATGGCCTTATAGCATTGTGTGGAAAGCAGAATTCTGGTACGACCCTGAAGATCCCCTCTCTAACTTCCCACTGCATGTACACCCTGAATAATCCCAGAGGTTGTGAGACTTCAAAAGTGTTCTATGACATGTTTGACCTTAACATCGGGTGATGATCCAGGTGAGCCTGACTCAGTCGTGTTAGCTCGTGACTAGCAGGGTTTTGTCTGGCTGACTGAAGAGAGCATAGGAAGGATTCAGCCAGTGCACCTTGCTGGCTTGGATTTGGGGGCGCCATGTGGCAAGAAATGCAGCCATTCTCGAAGATGCCCGCTAGCAAGGACGTGGGACCTCGGTCCTATAACTACAAGGAACTGAATTCTTTCAGTGACAAGAATAAACTTGGAAGGGATTTTTTTTCCCCCTTAGCACCTCTAGATGGAAACTCAGCCCAACCAACTGAGATTCCAGCCCTTTGATGTGCTAAGCAGAGAATGAGCCATGATGCATGCTGGACTTCTGACCTAAAGACTTCTGAGCTAATAAATGCTTGTTTCAGCCACTAAGTTTGTGGTGGTTTATTACAAAGGAATAGGAAACTAATACACATTAGCAGGCAAATGCAATCAAAAGAGGGTAGAAGTCACAGCAGTGAACACAAGCTAATGCTGCTTAGCTGGCTGGACAATTAAGTCCACTTACCTTATACGTGATGGGGATAAAAACTGACACGTGGAGAGCATCAAACAGGGAAAAGAACATAGGTTTGGAGAGAGTAGACCTGAGCAAGTCGTGGTTCTCTTATTTCCTAGCTGAGGCTTGGCACCCATTTCTCTCTCTCAACAAGAAAACCTAGAGGTTGACCAGAGGGCATCTCAGCATAATGTTAGCACAGGTTTATTTACTGAACAGTGAACTCCTTTCCCTAAATCCAGCTTAGCCCTGCCCCGCTAGGTGTAGAATGAAGGGTGTCTGTTGCATTATTTTCTGGGTAGGTTTTTTTAAAAAGCAGCTGAAAATGTTCTGGGTTGTGTGTGTATGTGTTTTTCCTTCCCCCCCCGGGGTTGTTTTTTTAAGGGCCAGTTAAAAAAGATGTTCTCATGTCAAAACAACAATCTCTGTACCAAAAAGCTGCATCAAAATATATTATTTGGAAAAAGTAATATCTAAAGTCTGCTCTGTCTCTAACAAAACTAATGCCCATGAGGAGTTTTCATGTCCTTAAAATCCAGAGATTCCATTTTTGTATGTTTTAAAATAAATAGAAATTTATCTTTAAAATCTATTTTTGAAACCTAGGGTGATGCTAGCTAGAAGTATTTCTGTCTGGAACACCTGCTCATCAGAATTCATTCTTAGTATGTTTCTGCAGTCTTTTGACGGAGGGGAGCATATAGTTATTTCTTATGCATTACTATGCATGTATTGGGTCCCTTGAACATAGTCAAGGGTAGATCCATGGTTGTATGTTTTGAATACTGAAGTTATAAAGGAAGTGGTCACTTGGAGCTGAGTTGCTAGTCCTCCTACAAGGTGATTCTTTCTTGAGCTTAAAGATCTTGTTCACATTGTAAACGAAAAATCCTGAGAAAATTAAGGATATTTGAGTTATATAGTATTTGGGGAATTGTTGTTCAGTTGTTCAAGTCATGTCCAACTCTTTGGGACCCCATTGACTGCAGCATGCCAGGCTTCCTTGTCCTTCACTGCCTCCCAGAATTTGTTCATGTCCATTGAGTCGATGATGCCATCCAGCCATCTCATCCTCTGTCATCCCCTTCTCCTCCTGCCCTCAGTCTTTCCCAGCATCAAGGTCTTTTCCAGTCAGTCGACTCTTCGCATCAGGTGGCCAGAGTATTGGAGCTTCAGCTTCAGCATCAGTCCTTCCAGTGAATGTTTAGGATTGATTTCCTTTAGGATTGACTGGTTTGATTTGGGGAATGTGACCTTTCAAAGGGAAAATGCGAATTCTTTTCCCTTTGGAATGTCTTTCTCTGCTCTCAGCTAACTGCCGATATTTGAAAATAGGACTGCTAGAGAGGCGAAAAACCCCAATAGTTCAACCACCAAAAAGATGTTAGAAAGGATCTCCCAGTCAATCAGGAGAAAGGGGGGAAAAGGACCACATGTCCAACCACTGCCTGGATGCAGCGTGGAAACAAAGTACAGAAAATGAAGTTGCCTCCATTGGCTGTATTTAAAAACAAGAACTTTTGAGTTGCTTTCCAACAAGTGTTAAAACACACAAGAAGACGACCAGAGGTGAACATGTCTGAATGGCGTGGTTCATGGCTCACGCTATCAGATGTCACTGGAGCCTTTCATTCACCCAAGGACCATCCCCTCTGTCTCCTCTACCTGCACAGACCTTCTCCCACATCAGAGCAGATCTGTGAAGTGAGAAGTTTCTTCCTCCATCACTTTTAAACTTGTCCCAGCCTTCCCAGTCCTCATTGGACACTTGACTTGTGAAAATAACTTCTGTGAAGCTATTGTCTGCTCTGTTGTTTTTAAACAATCCCAGAGGATGGGGAGAGGGACTCACAGCCCCACACAGGCAGATGCCCGAAAGTATTTGCCCAAAAGGTGCCTGAAAGGTGATGAGCAAAATCAGTGGTTCTCTGGGAATAGTTGTCTAGTCTTCCTTTCTTGGCTATTCTTCACCTTTAGTAGAAGTGACATATTTTCTGACAGTGGTTCCAGGTCCAAAATCTTGGGCTTGTCTTGGTCAGCCACAGTTTTGAGAATGCTGTTCTGGGAATACACACCATGACACGCATTAACCAAAACTGCCATTCCTAGTGAAACCCTCCAGTGCTCTGAGGGTTACAGCAAAATCCTCCTTTGGAGTTGTAGTTCAGTAAGCACTTGGCAAACAGGTAAGCCTAACGCACACTGTGATGAAATGGTAGTTGCTCAGCCGTGTCTGACTGTTTGTGACCCCATGGCCTGTGCAGTCTGTGGAATACTCCAGGTAAAAATAGTGAAGTGGGTTGCCATCCCCTTCTCCAGGGGATCCTCCCAACCCAGGGATTGAACCCAGGTCTCCTGCATTGCAGGCAGATTCTTTACAGTTAGGGCCACCAGGGAAGCACATTAAGCTTCAATTATTTCAATGATTTTATTGAGCACTTACAATCTAACTTCCATTTCCTCCTCCTTCATGTGTATGATTTATAAAATTGAGGGGAGCAGAAGTCATTAAGAGTGGTCTGGTGTTAGAGTGCTTATATATATTTGCCTCGGTGCAGAATTTCTCGTGATCCACTTTAAATAGATCCAGCTGGTTTTAACTTGTGCGTGGTCTAACTTTCTGCATTACCAAATTCACGGTTTTTAAAACCATAGCTCTGTCATTTCGAGCAGCAATATTGAACCACTATGCCATCTGTAGAGGTTTGGGTCCTGTGAAATGTCATATGATGGGAGGATGCCTATGCTTTTCCTCAGGGTCCTTCCTAACCCATTTTTGTTTTAGTGGAACTGGAATTTCACCTGAGGTCTTAGATTTGAATATCTGTTTCTTCAACTCTTGATACATTCTCTCTGGTGAGGGGGCAAGGCTCCAGTTTCCTTCTGTGGGAAATGGTTATAATAGCTGCCTCACAATGTCTTGTGATTAATTGAATTATAAAGCTAATTGCCAAGCACCTGGAAATGGCAACCCACTTCAGTATTCTTGCCTGGAGAACCTCATGGACAGAGCCTGGCAGCCTACAGTCCATGGGGTTGCAAAGAGTTGGACATGACTTAGTGACTGAACCACTAACAAGCTGACACAAAGCCACGTCCTGAGTGGGCAACATGTAAGAGTGGATCTTTGTCCAGGTTTGCTTTTTAAATATAAAATATCATATTAACCACATTAGCTGAGTCTCTTGTGTCTACAACAAAAATGATGCCAGACCATTTTTATATAATGGTTTTAAGTATAAAATTCATAGCATGGAATCTCCCAGAACATACATTTAAGTAGTACTTGCATTTCTTTAACTTCCTGATAACATTTCCAAGAATTATTTGGGGCCAGTCACACAGAGCAGACTCAAGGAGGGGCTCAGCAAAGGCCCAAGGAGCCTGCAGGTCTTGGGCTGAAGACA
Organism: Antilocapra americana; assembly: GCA_007570785.1. Classification (NCBI taxonomy): domain Eukaryota; kingdom Metazoa; phylum Chordata; class Mammalia; order Artiodactyla; family Antilocapridae; genus Antilocapra; species Antilocapra americana. Next base: position 6,352,073 of record ML664180.1, on the reverse strand, counting down.
CACACGCCCATATGTTTCTTGTTGGGCATCTCAGTAAGGGGTTAAGTGGTGTCCTCCATGCCCTTCTCAGCTATTCCCTGAGGTGTGAAGCCACACATAGTACAGTTAACAAGTAGATCACCATGTTCCTTTTTCTTTTCAATAAAAGGAAAGTTACATCTGAAATGTGGGTGCTGGCTGCCAGCAGTAGCTTTGGCAGTGTCTTTGAGGTCAAGGCTGTTGCGACAGTTGAGTGTCAGCGTGTCAATTTTAGTTTCCATCTTTTGTTACAGACAGATCCTGTCCTTCTGCCCGGTGGTGCATGTGTGTGGCCTTGCCTTGGCTTCATCCTCTGCCTGGCGACGGTGCCAGGGTCTACCTTTGGGTGAGTCTGAGAAGCTCGCCTGCTCTCTTCCAGTGTTCTGTCTTGCTTTGTTTCAGGTCTCTTGTTTTTTTGCTGTTGACCAAGTCATTTCTTTTTCCCTCTGTCCTGAAAGGTGTCACCTCACTAGGTCTGGCGTTCCCCTGGTCTCCTCTTTCCCGTGGTGCCTTTCTCTGTGGTTCTTTGTTTAAATAGCTCCCATCCTCGGGGTTCCTGGGCAGATGAAAAATCTCTTCTTTTTCAAGATGAGAAATCTCATCAACTGTAGGGATTAATGTTTGCTAGAGTAGAAGTCAGAAAACTGACTTCTAGCCTTTTTTTTTTTTTTCCTGCTGTTTTCTGGCTGGAAGGCTTTTGCCAAGTTCAATAAGTTAAACTTTGATTTCTTCATCTTTAAAATAGACAAAATAGCTAATCTTCTCTGTGAGGCCACTGGGAAAATCAGATGAGATAAAGTACATGAAGAACTTCCAAGTCGTAAAATGAGTTAACCTGTCTGAGGCAATATGCTAAGTGCCGTGGAAGAGGTACTCTACCTAGAAGAGAGCCCCTCCCCCTGCCCCACCAAAAGACTTGAAAGTGAGATGGCCAGGGGCTGAATCCCAAATGTGCACTTAGCTGTGTGGCCTTCATCAAATGATTTAGCCTCTTAGACATTTACTTTGATTAGTTAAAAGAGATAATGTGATGTGTTGTTGTGTATCAAAAACTACCACTCGTAGTGCAAATGTTCGCTGTTTATTATCCTCCAGAGTTGTCTAGTGATTCACAAATTTTTGGCTGTATCTAAAAATAGCACATTGTGGAATCCTGGGAAACCAGTGAGTATTTCTGGTGGCACAAGGCTGCAATTAAAATAAAGGGGCCTATTTTGGAATTTAGAAGTTTAACAGAAGGACACCAGCCAAGCTCTCTTAGCTTTCACATAGACAATAGTACTCAGCTAATTAAGCACATTCTTTAATTTGTTTTTAGGATCTTGAGATAAAAGTTTCCTATTTCTTCCTTTCTCATATTCCTAGTTGGATACCTAGTTGGATACCTGCTATAGAACTTTTAAACACTTTAGTGTTTTAATGTTCACATCTTTAAAAGAGAGAGGAAAAATACTTGTCTTCCTAGGTGGGACTGTTGTAAAGGCATCGTGGGATAATTCAAGGATACATTTTGGAAACTTGAAAGTTAACATATGTATGATTGCCTTCATTTGAATATTTTGAACCAAATATTAAGCTTTTGTCTAAAAGTACTTTGGACAAGCTAAAAGACTTAAAAAAAAAAAAAAACACCCAGCAACTGAAAATGAATTAGGATTGCTCATTTTTAAACAGCTCATTTTAAAGATCTATTTCAACATGTGGTGCCTTTGAATTTCATAGTTCACTATAACATGAAATGTAGCTGAAGTTGTTTTTCAGTCATCCAGTTGTGTCCAACTTTCTGCGACCCCATAGACTGCAGCATGCCAGGCTTCCCTGTCCTTCACTATCTCCTGGAGTTTGTTCAAATGTATGTCCATTGAATTGATGCCATGGAGCCACCTCATCCTCTCTCACCCAATTCTCCTCCTGTCTTTAATCTTTCCTAGCATCAGTTTGAATCAGGTGGTCAAAGTATTGGAGCTTTAGCATCAGTCCTTCCAATGAATATTCAGGGTTGATTGCCTTTGTTGAAGTAATCTCTCGAAATACAAAAGACAAAAGTTTTGATATTGAAGCTTCATTCATCAAATAACAGGGAAGCTTATTCTGTACCAACCAGAAACAAAAACATCAACAAAAGTGCAGTTTCAGAGAGTAGTCAAACACCTCTCAAATGTCTGACAAGTCAAATGGATATAACAGGGTAGAACTTTCTACATGCACAAGACATATTTCTAGGAATTCATATTATTGTTTCTAATATTAAGTATGGGGATAATTTAGTGATTCTATACAATTGTGTGTGTGTGTGGTTTTTTTTTTTTTTTTTAATAATAATTAGACTTCTCTGCTGTCTTAGAATAAATGCGCTAGGTTCCAACTAAAACAGAATTCGGAGACCTCACTTCACAGTCTGAGAATCACAACCTTTGGCGGCCAGACACATCCCCAAACAGCTTACCAAGAAAAAGAGCTGGCTCTGCTGCCCCCAGTTAGCACCCACTGCTGTTATCCCTGATATTTTCTAGTCTGCACAGAACATTGGGGAGTGAGGGAGGAGAGGAGAGGTTCATTTGCTTTATACCAAAAGTGAGGGGGCGAGTTCTAGGAGATTCTCCTATGGAGGCTGGGGGTGCCTGCAAAAATGTAAGTCCTTTGGATTTTCTGGTTGAATGTCTGAGCAGGCAGACTTGTGTACTTGCCCCTGTGCTTAGAAAGGGGTGAACCCCGAGAGCCAAGGAGGGAGAGGGCCTGCTCCTGGAGCCGCTGACATTATTTTCTGTTAAACTTGCAGAGAATATGAAAATTCTTCAAGGTGAACACTGAGACTGGTAGTTGGCCCTGGGCCATCTTGCTGGGTTGTCTGTCCATAAGAGCCTGGATTCTGGTCATGGGGGCCAAGAGGTGGGTGGGAAAGCTTGAGCCGGGACTCAAGTCAGATCTACATCAGAGATGCTGTGTGGTGAGGAGGGCCTATAGGGCCCTTGGGAGAATTGCCACAGCAGCCTGCATTAGCTTGGGAGGTGATCATGCCAGTCATATAGGAAGATAGCTGTCATTCCCTTCCTACCATTTCCTTGCAGGAACAGCCCAGGGAGGGAGGAGGGCTTGAGGGAAAGTGGATTCCAGACCTCCCTGTTCACAGGCCAGGTCACAGCTTTGCCTGGGGTTAGAGTGGGGGCTGGCGTGAAACCACAGTTGAACTTAAGAACAAAGATTCAACGTGGCCTTGAGTTTGAGTAACCAAAAGTTATCCCAAATGGTGAGATCTGCCCGAAACACTGTTAAAAATGGGAAAGAGGTTTAAAAAATAACCACTGGTAGCTCTTGCATGAGTAAAGCCATTTCCTATTAATTGCCCAATGAGATTGTAATACTCTAAATCCAGTTTTGTAAACTCTCCCTCTTTATGTTGTTAGGATATCAAATACTCACTGGAATATCCGAATCCATCCTAGGAATGTTTGTGTGAAGTGATAAGCTTCCAGGAGTTTCGTTGTTAAGCTTGTAGCCCTGCTTCATACTCTGTATGGTGTGTAGCATATATGATGACTCTTAGTCAAGATGTTTACTTAAGTGAATTATTTGTGATCATTCAGTGGTCTCTTTGTGATTAGAAAGGTCTTCATTTCAAGAATTTGGGGTTCTGTTGTCAATAATATGTAGGGGCAGATCCTTGAGACATACAATGGCTAGATACTAGACAAAATAATAGAGAAATGTATAGAATTATTGCATCGGAGGCACCTCTGTGCTCCTTACTTGCTTAAGAAGACTGTAAGTATTACATGATACCATGTCACCATAGCTCATAAAGGAAGAAGCGGATACAACAAGCCCTTCCTAATGTTGCCCAGAAAGTCAGTGAGTGAACTGAGAAGTGGATCCAGGATTTCATGTATCAGCACCATAGGTCTTATCATTTATATAATCCTTTTCTTCCCCCGTTACTAAAGTGGGATTATGGGTTGAGTTAGAGAGCAGGCAATTGAGGCCTACTGCACAGAGTTGTTAAATCTCAGAGGCTTGAGATTTCTTGGCTCCTTTTAAGTTTTGGAAGCAGAGCACTCCTAGAGAATCTATTAGGAATTGGCTTCATGGAGAAAATGTAGCTTTTGGACAGTTTGCTTTTGAAGCTGAGAGAGAGGATAATAGGTTGCTGAACTTGAAGCAGGGATTTGCTTCTGGTTTAGGAAACAGAGGGCGTGAAGGGGTGATGGTCCGAGGCGGACTCCGGCTGTAATAGTGCTTCAGGAGGGCCGAGTGCTGCTCCAGATCAACTTCAATTTTCCATTGAGGTCATTTTCTGAGTTGCGACAAAGCCTGGGGACCCTCTTATGAGGTGTCTATCTCTTTGTGCCCTGATTGCTAGGGCTGTGCTCTCTTCTTGGCCAACTGCCCATTTCCTTCGGGTCTGAAGGGAATTAATTCCAATCAGATTGTGCCGATTTAAGGCTTGGGAAGAAAAAAAAAATAATCTGCAGGTCTTGTGTCTAGGGTCGAGGTTCCTAACCTCCAGGATCTAATACCGGATGAGGTGAGGTGCAGCTGATGTAATAATAATAGGAATAACCATGCACAGTAAGAGTGATGTGCTTGAATCATCCCTCAACCACCGCCCTGCACCGCCCCACGCATCAGTCCGTGGAAATCTTGTTTTCCACCAGAGTGGTCCTTGGTGCCAGAAAGGTTGGGATCGCTGATCTGGTGGATACGTGGGAATGAGTTACACATAGAAGTGAATGACTCAGGTGTGAGGGCAGAGAGGAAGGAAAGAGCTGCGTACCTGCGCTCTCCTGAGTGGGAAGTTTCCTCTAGGCTGGGGCAGAATGAGCCATGTGGAGGGAGGACCGGGGAGTCCTCCTGGGGATGGCGTTCCTGACTGTCTTCACCCAGCAGATGAAAGGATTCCCTGGAAGAGTTCCAGTGGCCCCACCCCAGGCTCTGTGCTGACTGCTTTTTATTGCTTCACCGGCATTGAGTCACCTTGTTCAGTGTCATCCCTAATGCGGAGATGGAGTTATTCCTTGCCCCCAAGCTACTGGGAACCTAGTCAGGAAAGACATGTAACCCAGACACAGGTCCCTGCACCACAAACGCAGAGGGTTGCTGTCGCTCAGTTTTAAGTGGCTTGCGGGGCAGAATGAAGTGATCTGGCTGGAAGCTCTCGGCCGGAGGGCTAGCTCAGTTGAGGGGGAATTTGAAATTTGAGGTGGCTGCCAGGCATCTGTAGGGATGCTGTGGGGTGGTGCTTGTAGCATCACCCTTCCAAGAGGACTTGATCCTGACGCAGCGGAGGAGAGGGCTAGTGTGGCGTTTTTGCAAGATTTTTTGTTGGGATCCTAAGAGTGCTTCACAGGCGCCTTGCTTATACCCCTGTATTCAGTCTTCTCAGAAGCCCGTGGATGAGCTGGCCAAAAGGTCCAGGAGGCTCCTTGAGACAGATGCAGGAGCACGTGTGTTTCTGAATCCGTTTCCATGTGGGTTAGAATTCTGAGCCAGAAGAGCACGTCTGCTCTTTATTTTACCGATGAGGAAATTGAGCCCCAGAGAGGGCGCGGTTTGCCCCTTCCCTTGAGATCAGCCGGCAAAGTCGGCACAAAAATCTAGGTCTTCGGATTCAGCCCACTGCCTTTCCTGCACGCCACACTGCTTCCCTCATTATCTCGAGATTTGCCGGAGTCTCAGGACTACATCATGCTGGTGCTGATGCAAATTTTACTGCTGCTGCTGAATTAACTCATCACGTTGGTCCAGTCCCCAGCCTGTTTCTGCCACACGTGGTAAATGGCGACTCCTGCGGCCTGAGAACTGGGCGCCTTGAGGGACGCCGGCATCAGCACCCCAGGGTGGTTCTGGAGGCTGCAGCCTCGGGGTGCTCTCCTCTGCCCCCGCTTGTCTGGAGCCCTTTCCTCTCCCAGGCGGGGACTGCGGGGGAGGAGCCAGCGGCGCACGTGCCGAGGAGTGCAGCCATGAGCTGGACCGGATCTGAGCTCTCGAGTGGTGGTAATTCTGACTCCATGCAGTTTTGAAAGTCTAGGCCGTAGTTTTCAGCTGGACTTAGTTACAATTTAAGAATATTTGTTTAATATCTTCTGAGACCGGCGGTGAGGAGGATTGCCCCCCTGGTGATGAGGATTCCCTTGCGGATTTCGCTGGTTAGAACTTCTCTAGGAGTATGGCTTGCAAACTTCATGGTATCGTTTACTTTGGTGGCAGCTTTTGTGCAGTGGATTTTATTGATAAGGCTTGTGTGTCCTCAGTCGTGTCTGAGTCTTTGGGACCCCATGGGCTGTAGACCACCAGGTTTCTCTGGCCAGGGAATTCTGCAGGAACTCCGTTGAAGACTGAGAAACTGGTGACAGAGGATGAGATGGTTAGATGGCATCATTGACTCAATGGACATGAGTTTGAGCAAACTCTGGGAGAGAGTGAAGGACAGGGGAGCCTGGCGTCCTGCAGTCCATGGGGTCCCTAAGAGTCAGACACAGCTGAGAGACTGAACAGCAACAGTCAAGTAGGCCTCAGGATCTGCTGGGTTTGGAGTTCTTTACTTGTGGTGGATCACCAGCTGTATGGTGTTCTTACCCTAATTTGAGATGGAAAATATATTGAGATAATTGGATTTAGGGGTGCAGATGGCAGCTCTGGAAGGTTACTGGTTTTTGACCCCATCACTGGAATTATGTGAACCTCCATCACAGCTCATACTCATGTTTTAAAAAAATAATTTTATTTTTGGCTATGCTGGGTCTTCGCTTCTGTGCAGGCTTTTCTGTAGTTGGGGGGGGCACTCCCTCGTTGCAGTGCGAAGGCTTCTCAGTGTGGTGACTTTTTCTTGTTGTGGAGCACAGGCTCTAGGATGTGTAGGCTTCAGCAGCTTTGGGTCCAGTAGTTGTAGCTCCCCGGCTCTAAAGCTCAGGCTCAGTAGCTGTGGCACATGGGCTTATTAGCTGCTCTGCGGCATGTGGAGTTTGCCCAGCTCTGGGATCGAACCTGTGTCTCTTGCACTGGCAGGGTGGCCGCAGAGTGGTATATATTTACATCAGTGAGCCAGTAGGGAGGGCTTCCCTAGTGGCACAGCTGGTAAATAATCTGCCTGCAATGCAGGAGACCTGGGTTTGATCCCTGGGTTGGGAAGTTCCCCCGGAAAAGGGAAAGGCTACCCACTCCAGTGTTCTGGCCTGGAGAATTCCAAAGGTGCCACAAAGAGTTGGACACGACTGAGCGACCTTAACTATCACTTTTGAGCGGGGAAGCCCAGTCCATACTAATGTCATGCCCTGACACCCATTCTAGGGAAGAGATATTCTATTTCCTAACTTTTCAAAGGGCCAACAGTTTGCTTTCCTGTTTGTTTTTCTTAGTGTGCCGGATATCTTCTCAAAGCCCTTTTCACCAGAACAACCCACCCAGTGTGGCTGCCCCGAGGCATGGTAGCTTCAGGAGGCTTTTCCCGGCCAGCCTCTGGGACTGCTCATTTCCTCCCCTGCACCCTGGGTCCCAGGTACTGCGCGCTCATTTAGCTTTACTGCCTGTTAGCAGCAGGGGCCGGTGTGAATTACCACGATTTTTTTGGCGGCTTTCTTCTTCCCTTGGAGAGCAGGTATTAAAGAGGAGGGTGGGCAGACAGAGAGCCGTCTGGACAGGAGGGAGGGAGTGGAGGCCAAGGAGGGTTGTGGGGGTCTGGGGGCTGGTTGGTTGCCCATTAATGTAGCCGGATGTTAAGAAGCGCTAGGAGAAGGTGAATAAAAGCAGACTTGCTCTGGGTGCCTACAAAACCCCTTTCCTGCTTACCGCTGCCTCGAGCCGTAGGTCTGCTTTCCTGCCTGGGTTCTATAAATTACTAGCAGTTATCACCTCAGGTATAGATGGAATGAAAAACAAGTTTCTGTAGTAGGTCTGTCTGGAAAGCTAGCGACTGTTTGATGTTGTTTCTATGAGAAAGCTGTATTCTGAGTTCCCAATAAATTACCAACATTCCTTAGGAATATGAACCACGTGCACTAAACGCATCTTTTGTTTGAGTCTCTTTAAGTTTGTACTTCATTTTAAAATCGTGAGTTTTGATGGTTCTGAAGGGAACAGGAGGGCTGAGAGCATGTTCTTCCCCGGCATTAAATCCCTTGCTGCTTCCTCGTACTGCTTAGGTCTCCCATGTTTTCATTTTGGTGACTATCTTTCAGAGGATCATGTTTTGGTCTTGGAATAATTCTGCTTTCAGAATACAGCACGTAGCTGGGGACTTACATGAAACTACCCAGAGCTGTCTCATTTTAGAATATTTTTTCCCCTTGGCTGACTTTACTAAGTTCTGGAAATGCAAGGGGAGCTAGCTCCATGGCTGCAGATCTGGTATCGATTATCATTAATTCTTCCCTTTATGACTTTGCCACTTAAATACACATTTAGAAACAAACCAAATAAACATAAAATAGCATAACTAAAATTTTGACTTGGGTGGTCCAGTTAGTTCCAACATGTGCTTAGCTTTGAAAGGTGGTTATAAAAACACTAGAGTTTAACCAAACCATTAAATGATGGCAATAGGTTTTTTAAAAAATTTTTATTTTACAAAGTATTAATTCAGATATCTTTAAAAATAAACCTTGGGTTATTTACAATTTATTGAAATACAAAATAACCAAAATGGTAAATTTTTGCATGTCTGGTTGCTTTGTTTCTGTATATTTCCATTTGGCCTATAAAACTCGATTGACTGGTTTCCAACTATGTGACTTTGAGTAAGTCACTTAACTGCTTAAGCTTTAGTCTCATTTGTGAGAGGAAATAGGTGCTAGTTGGTTCCCAGGTGCTGTCACTTCTGAAATGTTAGGACTCTGCAATTCTGTGAATTTAAAAGTTGACATTAAAAAGAATCATATGAAGCAGAAGGTATACTATTGACTCCACCATAGAAGGGAAGAGATGGCAAGTTGTGGATTAATCAATAAAGGTCTAAAAATAGCATATAATCCTGAGCCTTCTTTAAAAAGTCAGTCTTATTTATTGCCCTGTTTATTGAACTATGCATATGGTTGAGAAAATAGATGGGACATCTGGAAAAAGTATTAAAACATATTTATAGGTAAGGGCTATACCTCAGCACCTTAAATATGTTGTGTTACAACAGTGTGTGCTGATGTTGTCATTAAATGCAATGCCAACCACGTGAGTCAGCCCCATTTAGAATCATTTTGGATTTGGCCAAATGGTGTTTTGGTGGTTTCTGGATTGTGGGTTAGAAATCAGAGCTCCTGGAGTGAGTCTCTTGCTTCTGCACACATATAACACCCCAGGACAGAGAGAAGTCCTTTTCCTTTTAATTTTCCACATCTTTTTGTGGTTGTCTTTGCTTTCCCTCCTGTGATCCATTTCCGGCATGACAGTAAGAGTTTCTTTGGGGTAATTAGTAGTTGTAGGTTATTTCCATTAAGGATTCTTGGGGATTAGATGTAAAAGCATTATAGAAAGACTGGTTATATAGAGAAGAAACATATCAACTGAAGTATTTAAGCATTCTCAAGGTCAGACATGGGTTGTTACCGAAATCTGGTTCCTGCAAGCAGAGCAAGCCTGGGGCAAGCCGTTTTGATTGTCACAGAGGCAGCCTTTGGGCAAACGCTAATGACACACGAAAAGAAGAGTGACCGTGTGTTTCATTGAGGTTCCTTTGATCACTCTTAACTGGTTTTTAATATTACACCAACATTATATCAGAAACCAAAGCATTTCTTGGTCCTCTCACTCTGTAAATCGTTCCCCCCACTTTTCTGAACCCAGAATGAAAGATGGATGTTTGGTCGGTATCTCATGTAAGCCACTCTTTCTTAAACACTACAGTAAAGACTTACAAGTGTTGCTTTTCATTTGTTTTGAAGTGATGAGAGAGGGCAGAGATGGTATCTTGTTAGTGTCCCAGGGCCCCAGTCAAGGCTTGGAGTAGAGTGGGGACTTCCTGTCATTTGGCTTCTTGTCAGATTGGGTTTTTGATGAAGCAGGAATCTTCCTTTGAAATCTTCATAAATCAGATAAAATCTAATTGGTTAGGAAAGGCAGAGAATGAAATGGACCTTATCTCTTTTTGGCCTTCTGTTACATCTTCAGAAATAAGGGTTTTTCTTCCCCCTTATAAGTGAGTCATGTATTTTTAAACTCTGCATTTGCAGAGTATAAAAATTGATTACTAAATGTGAATATTAAAGCATAGAGTTGGTGAATTAAAAAAAATAACCCCACAAATACTTCCTTTCAATAGTAGGCTAATGAATTATGGTTAAATCTTTAGAAATTAAGGACACAAAATTCAAGATGATTTTCGTAACTTTATAGGATTGTAAGTTGCTTAAAGTGGCACAGAGTTTGGCCATTACCTATTTTGCCTTTTTGAAGATGATTGGGCTGTTTAAGAAACATGGATCTGTTACCATCTCCACTTAGAACTTGGGTGTGTAGGTCTTGTTCTGTGAGTTGTATGGTCATATTTTTTAATTGATGTGTGGTTAATGTACAGGATTACATAGGTTATAGGTATATAGTGATTCACAACTTTTAAAGGTTGTATTCCATTTATAGTTATTACAAAATATAGGCTATATTCCCTGTCTTGGGCAATATAGTCTTGTATCTTTATTTTTTACAGAATATCTTGTACCTCTTAATCCTCTATCTTTATATTGCTCCTATCCCCTTTTCTCTCCCTGCTGGTAACCAATAGTTCTCTGTGAATCTGTCTTTTTTGTTAGTCTCTAGTTTGTTGTACTTTCTGAGATTCCACATATAGGCAATCTCATATAGTATTTGACTTTCTGTTTGACTTATTTCACCTAGCATGATATTCTTCAAGTCCACTGATGTTTTTCCAAATGGCAGAATTTCATTCTTTTTGATGGCCGAGTAGTAGTCCATTGTGTGTGTGTGTGTGTGTGTGTATGTGTGTGTACACAAGCGTATATATACATGCCTGCCACATCTTTTTTATCCATTCACCCATCACTGAATCTTTCCATATCTTGGCTATTGTAAATAATGCTGCAGTAAACATAGGGGTGCATGTCTTTTCAAATGAGTGTTTTTGTTTCTTTTATACACCCAACAGTGGAATTGCTGGGTCATGTGGTAGTTTTATTTTGGGTTTGTTGAGAATCTCTGGCCATAGTTCTGCCATTACTTTGCCACCTCCTTGTTTGACTTGATATCTTTAGGTCCCTCAAGGATTTATCATCCTACCATCTAGGCATCCTGCCTTCCGTTCCATTGGCTGCTTTTGTATTGGAGCCAGTGTCAGAGGTACAGGTCTGTGCAGCTTTGTGGATGCCTTGGGTACCTTTGGGCAGAACCTGTTTGTCAGTTGGTGGTTTAGGCAAGTTATAGGTAAAACACTGTGAAAGCCTCTGTCTAGATCTTTATCTTTTGCTCAGCAGAATCAGACAAATGAAGCTGAATGTTGGGCAGCCTTTGTTTAAAAAAGGAGATACTGGTGTTTAGAGCAAGTCAAGCCACTAAAACAGAACAGGGCTCAGGCGTGGGGGAAAGATGTCATAAAGCTCTCTGTGAAAAGCCCTATGTGTGAAGTTAGGCCTAGTAAAATCTCACATCTTTCTGAAAGACTGAAGCAAACCATCCTGGAATGTGAAAGTGTTCATTTTATAAATAGAATGAAATCTTTCTCCATAGACCGGAGGTCTCAGGATGGGTTAGTAAAGATAGAATAGATATGAAACATTATCTCCTCTTAAATGTTCCCATTTGTTTTGTGTGTTGGGTTTGTTTTATAATATCAAGATAAGTCTAAAGGCAGAGAAGGAGGTCTGTTGTTAAGACAGCAGCGTTTCTTTGATACTGAATAGTTGAAGGGGATCTAAGTGATTGTGTGACTGATTTTTAGACAATATAAAGCCACCCTTCTGAGCAGGGAAGAGTGGATGTGTTGGCAGCCAGCTTAGCCGGGAGTCTGTAGTTGCTTGAAGCTTGGGAAAGCTGGAAGAAGAAATTACTCCATGGAACTCATGCGGACCTGCCTCAAATAGTGCTGAAGCAGCCACATCAGATGTGTGACCCTCCCAGCTCACTTTACAAGGAAAGTGTTTGGGTTAGAGGAATTATTCATGATGTTTTAACCCACAAATTCCTCCTTCCTCCTACTCCTTTGGCCCAACTTAAACTCTGGTAAGTGGAGAAACTGATATCTAAGCACAAGTAAGAAGATGAAGTCACTTATCTTGAGATTTCTTTAAACCTTTAATTATTGTAAACAAAAGGTCTAGTTTCCTTGGAGCTCATGGTGATGTCTTAGCTGTGGGGCTGACTCTTATCAGATGGAGTCATCGTTGGACTTGAAGATCTAGAATAACATACCATCTACTATGAAGAAATGATTACAGTAGTTGGTCTTGACACACAAAGATTTGTATTAATGAGCTTATCTACACCATGCTTCGTTTAGTTCCTGCAGGAAGTCTGTGCTACCCCTGGCACCCAGAAGACAGGATTGCCACCCTCTGGTTCTCATGGGGCTCTGGGATTCTTCTTGCCAGTAAGAGGCTGAGTTCTAGACTCACAACCTATCACAAGGTTCCTTAGTGATAGGGATGCAAAGAAGCATAAAGCTCTTGGCACATAGTAGTTGTTCAGTAGAACCTTGGAAGGCAGCTGGTAGTAGGGAACATCCTCATGGCAGAATTTGTTGCATTTTTATTACAGCCTGACTTTACACTCTCTGGCTGGTGCTTACTCTGCTTTTGTAGACTCAGCCCTGGGATAGGGGGTTTGCAGGAGAGTCTGAATCTTGATCCGCATTGTCCTTCCTCTGTGTCTCTGGTTTAAGGCTTTTCATCATCCAAGGAGAGCTGTCTTCCTGGTCTCTTTCCTCTGTTTTGGCAAAGAATCAACAGGTGAGCCTCATCCCTTGAAGATCTTGTACAATTTAATTGGAATCAGGGCACTGATTACATGCAAGCAATCCTCAAGCTAAGAGCTTTAAAAATGAGATTTTTCTTTGAAATTTAAAAGAAAATAGAATACAAATGTGCTTGCTTTTCAACATAGATTGATTAGCTGGCAGGGAGGGAAGGGCAGCCTTTGAAATCTATAGGCATCGTGTTGCAGGCCTGACCCCGCTGACCCTGGGAGATTAGTAATGGTCTACGCAGCCTGCTCTGTCAGCACGTCTGGCAGGGCAGGCACAGATGGTGCCAGTTGGAGAAAATCACTGCTGAACGTTGCACCGCAGCCTCGCCTTGGCTGAGCAGCCTCCGGAGGAGGAGCCGAGACTGGGCTAGCTACAGATGTGTCTTGTCTGTGCCCAGTGCTTCAGCATAGACCTGTGAAGATGCCAGTTTGGGGTTAGGATGTGTTTACTGATTGTGACTTTGGTCTTGCTTCCTTGCCTTAGCAGCTGGGATCTCTATTGGGGTCTATGGCCTCGGGGTTGCTCTGAGAAGGAATTTGAAACGAGAACTGATCTCATTCCAAGGAGTCAGGCATAATGTAATACTTGTTTTCCTAGGGTCAGTCAGCCTAAGGAAAACGTGAGTCGGCTGGGATGGAGGGAGAAGTCTTGAGAGTTTGAGTAATAAACTTAACTCAGGGGTAAAGAGAATTAATTTCATTATGGAAAGCAGCGTGCATGAACTCTGTCCTTTCAGCTGCCACCAGTGTCTGGGTTGTCCGGTGGTACCCTGACGCTTGATAATGCACACTTTTTGTGTGGGGTTGGTCTTAGAAATGGTGACTCTGCTCCCCAAAGATAGCACGGAAAAGACCCTTATTGACATGTAGCCACAGGCTGAAATACTCTCCTCACAAAGCTGAACTGAGCTGAAACTAAGTCCGCTCTTCTGAAGTAGACGCTGGACTCTTTAACAGTTCTGCTTGGGGTTGCATTGATAACCCAGTGTTGAAGTGTAGCCTCCCGAGGCACCAACATCCAAGCTGGATTTCAGCAGTTCGAGGACAGGCTGAAAATCACTGATGCTGAACAGAAGATGTGCGTGTGTCTACAGTGGCAGAGGGCCCCTCAGTCCGTCAGTGGCCTGCCACCGTTCCTAACTCTTTTCTGTTCTTCCTGTCACAACTTAAACTCTCCATTCCAGTTAGGTCAGGCCTTGCAGCTTATTACAGTTTAACTGACTGGTTGGATTCCTTTTGGGTTTGTCTTATGAAATACATTGTTTCATACTTGAGGAGTTTTCCTTGGAGATGCTACTGTTGGGAAATGAGAACTGCTTTTTGAAGGTCTCATGTTTACAGAGGCTTCTTAAAGGGGATCACCCCCCTCCCAAAGATGTAAGGAAATAGATCCTGTGCAGAGCCAGCTGGTGCTTTTGAAATGGGGGCATAGGGGCATGGCCTCATGGGGGCTCAGCCAGAAGGAAAAGGGCGTTGGCTGAGCTCACCCGATGGGTGCCCGCTGCAATATGGCATCGCTTGCTGGAGCCTGGGGGAGAGTTCCTCCGAGAGCATGCTCACCTCTGACAGAAGTCTTGCTCCTCCTGCTTAATAGAGCGTGGCTCAGGCCAGAGTAGCTTTATTGATGAGACGCGAGGCAAAGAAGAGAGAGAAGTCAAGGATGACTCCCAAGTGAGACGGGGAGGCCGGTGGGTGATGCACCGCACTGGCAAGAGGAGGAAGAGTGCAATTTGAAGCAGTTTGTACTTGAAATGTTCATTAGGTCCTCAGGTATCTGGGTCAGGATTTGAGCGGAGTGGTCTGGTGTGGAGGGAGAGATTTGGGAGTCGTTGACATGTAGCTGGTAATGAAGCCACAGGAGTGACTAAGATTGTGTGGAGAGTAAAGAAAACTGGGAGCAAACGGAATTCAGGAGAGAGCTGGAAGCAAACGCCCCCCCTGCCCTGCAGATTTGAACAATTGTGTGTATTTGGCTAGAATAACAAAAATGGCCTGGTGACTGTCTGTGTTAGGGTCGTGTTTGATGTCTATTTGGAAGGAAAATTCAGAGTAGTCTTTGGATCTGTAGAAATAAATTCTTTAGATTATCCTGAAGTAGCATTTTGGAAGCTGGTCCATGTCACAGATGTTCCAACTTTTGCCCTCCAGGCTCCTCTGTCCATGGGATTCTTCAGGCAAGAATACTGGAGTGGGTTGCCATGCCCTCCTCCAGAGGATCTTCCCGACCCGGGGATCGAACCCAGGTCTCCTGCATTGCAAGCAGATTCTTTCCCATATGAGCTGCAGGGAAGTTCCTCCAACTTTTGAAGTAGATGTCAAAACATACCCGGGGACAGAGAGCCCAGGGCCTGCGGGACAGGAAACAAGCCTCTGCTGGTTTATTGAGCAGCAGGAGCAGGAAGAGCGAGGGACAAGAGGGCAGCAGAAACCAAGAATAAAGCCTGGTCACGAGGCCACATCAGCCCCGCTTGGCAGACAGGCTCAGTGGCTTTGGTAATTACCCTGGTGCCTGCTGTGTGTGCGCCTTTTCCACTGAGTTTTAAAAAGCCTTTCCTCTAACTACCGGGTCTCTCAGAACTGGGGCCACATTTGCCCCTGGTGGTTTTCTCCTGTGGAATCTTTGCTGTGTCTGTGCTCCGCGCTGTGTCTGCTGACTCCACGAGAACCCTGCTGGCCCTGCTCTCTGACACCACTCCTGCCCACACGCTCCTGCCTGAGCTCATAGATGCTCTGTGAGGACATGCCCTTCTGGAAGAGCCCAGCAGAAACCACAGGCCTGCATGGCCAGACCCGCACACGTGGGCTTGACCAGAGCCTCATCTTTCCTCTTGCTCACTCCTTTCCCCGCCCCTCCCCCCACCCCAGCCTTTTTTCTCTTCATACTTTTGGCATAAATACTACGTGTCTTAATCCTCGGTCATGTCTGATTGTTTGGGACCCCATGGACTGTAGCCCGCCAGGCTCCTCTGTCCATGGAATTCTCCAGGCAAGAATATTAGAGTGGGCAGCCATTCCCTTCTCCAAGGGATCTTCACAACCCAGGGATCTAACCTGGATCTCCTGCATTGCAGGCCGATTCTTTACCATCTGAGTCACCAGGGAAATCCCATAAATATTATGTAACTGTCTAAAATCAATAGAACTTTCAAAGCAAGGCTTAAAACTAATGGTGAGGCCTCATTAGCAGTGAAGCTTCCTTTGGATTAAAAATGTTACTTCGAATAGAAATGCCTTTCTGCGTCTGCATTTGCATGAATTATGTTTTTGGTATTCTAATTCTGGACATGCTATAGGAAGGAAGTGTACTCAAATTTTAGGGAAATGAATCCCCAAAAAGATTTCTGTATTTCTCCACAGTTTCTATATAGTCCCATAAGAAAGACTGATTTTCATCCATAGCTGGGGTTTTGCTTATGATGCTTTCCAAGAACAGATAATCATATGCACTAGTTAATAATGCATTTTGTCCTTCCATTAGTTTATTATCCTTTAGAAGGGGACACAGGTTACATTGAGACTAGGGTCTCATAAATATTTGCAGTTGGAAATACTCTAGGCATCTGTTGAAATTTTGTCTTAAAACTCCATTCTGTTGTTCATATGTTTTTACTTTGCCCCAGCCAGTATCTTTTAAAAAATAAAACATGCAGCCATAGTTTCCTGTGTATAAATAATAGATAATGATCAGAGTTAAGTTTAGCCTTTTCCCCTGCCTATTATGTGCTGGGTACTCTACTACATTTTGGACCTCAAAGATGAGTAGGAAATGGTTTCTGCCCTCAAGGAACTTAGGGTCTAGTGATGTGGATGTGAACATAAACAGTTGCTTGTAGCACAGTGTGGAAAGGGCAGTGGGTGTTCAGTCCATTCTTGGGGGCTGGAATCAGGCTCTAGCTGGATTTTAAAAAATGAGGTAAAGTTAATCTAGGAAGAGTGGCATGTTTCCTAGCCAGGAGTGATCTGAGATAGGGATAGGCAGGTAAACTTCAGTACTTCAGCACTGGCCAGTAAATGAGATTTACAGAAGACTTTCTGCGTACCTTAGGTTTTAGGGCTTTATTTATTGTATAAAATAATGTTAACACAACACCTCTGAAAAGTATACTAGTTTGTCATTGCAGTATAATCTTACCTTGGACAAGCTTTAATTGAAATAAATATGTATTTATCTGAAGGCAGCCATTATGCCAGCATCATTAATAATTCAGAAGAGTTTTCAATTAAGCATTAACAACATCATTGCCTTTGGCTGTGATCTGACTGCTTGAGCTCAGAATATCGAATTATTTTTCTCAATGAAGATAAAATTAAGCCTCAGGTAACCAGAACTCAAAAATTCTAATTCTTTAATCAACGTTGATATGCTCTCTTTGAGCATCTCTCTTAGGAGATATGAATGATAGTAAAACATGGCAAGGATTTTAACTTCCTAGCTGCCCTTCCCCAGGTATATCCTGGGATCTGTGTACCTTTGACCCAGTATTCTATAATAGCGTCATCACAGTTCACCGCATTAAAAATTCTAATTCAGAAACAGTCTTGCACTACTTGAAAGTTCTTCATCATCAAAGATTATTTTCATTATATGAAAAAGTGAATTTATTCCTAAAAATCTCATCACTGAGTACAAGAAAGGCTTCCTTTTATTGGGTGAGATTTAATTCCATCATCTGTACTGCTCCTGCCAACTTTTTTCTCTCCTATCAGATGGCTTGAACCATAAATAGCTTTCTGGTTAATCTTCAGTAAATCAGAAATGCTGTTTATTAAAACACCTCATTCAACCTCTGGGAGCCTGATAGCACACTGAGTGCATGTACTTTCGGTCAGAAGAATCTTTTAGTGACTGTGGATATAAGAATGAGGCTTTTCATTTCCTGGAGCAATAGTTGATGCTTGTACATTGCAAATATACAGAATGAATTTTCAGATTCCAGAGGTGTTGAAGGTATTTGTATTACTCAACAAGCCTCTCTGTGTGTGTGTGTGTGTGTGTGTGTGAAACAAATGTGATATTACCCTAATATTTTATGCATTTGTATTTTTTTGCTATTGAAATGCATTTCCTTCCAGCATACTTCCAAGCAGACCAGTATCAAACTCAGTACGTCACACTCACTCCTTTTTTTTTTTTTTAATAAAAAGGCACTTTCCCACCTCAGACACTAATTATTAAAGTTGCATGATGTGCCAGGCAAACACGACTCAGTAGTGGTATTTGAGCAACAAATCAATGAACAAATATTGATGCAACACACATGCCACATGAGCGTGACACCATCTGGGGTTCTGTACATGATTTATACAGGAAGACAGAACATCTCTGCCTTTAAGTGGCTCAAAATGTAATTAATAGGAGACAGGGAAGAAAAAGCAGAAAAACATAACCAAAGCTCTTCAACCAGTTTTCACAGTGGCTAGTGTAGCCATATTGTCATTCATTCATTATTTGCTGAGTGCTTTGCTACTCGTTGGGTCTATTGGGGGCTGGGGATAAATAGGGAATGGGACACAGTCCTGGTATTCTAGGAGCTTACAGTTGAGGTTTACTATGTTTGACCTGTATATATGGGCTTCAGTGTTAAAGAATCCACCTGCCAATGCGGAAGACACAGGCGATGTGAGTTTGATCCCTGGTTTGCAAAGATCTCCTGGAGGATGAAATGGCAACCCATTCCAATATTCCTGCCTAGAAAATTCCATGACCAGAGGAGCGTGGTGGCTATAGTCTATGGGGTTGCAAAGAGTCGGACACAATTTAGCGACTGAGCATGGATGCACCCTATATATACTCAGTAAGTTGAAAACATTCTCAGTTATCTAGAAATGAGTGAGATAACTATATAGCTTACTTATTAATAAATTCTGGAAGGTTTACTATCTGACTGTGGACTTCTGGGTGGCATTGGTGGTAAAGAACCTATCTGCAATGCAGGAGACAAGAGTCACAGGTTCGATCCCTGGTTGAGGAAGATCCCCTGAGGAGGGCACAGCAACCCATTCCAGTATTCTGGCGTGGAGAATCCCATGGACACAGGAGCCTGGTGGGCACTGGTTTGCAAAGAGTTAGAAACGACCGAAGTAACTTAGCACGCATGCGGTGATAATTCCAGGCCTCTAAATTTCACTTGCAATCAGGTTTGGGCCTTCAAAGTGGTAAAGAATGATGTAAAAACAGGCCAAATTCATGTTTCTTTTTATTTCAGTGAATAAATTTCCAAGCTATCAAGAAGAAATGAGGTTATCTCTCCAGTGTTCCAACAGGAGCCATTCCAACATCACTTCACCGTAAGCTCAATGAAAACTGGCCTTTTCCTATGTTTGGAACCCAGCACACAAGGAAGAACCGCATCAATAACAAATACCCAACGAATTTTCTTAAATTACTGAGACTGTGGAAGGCTGGTTGCATTGGAGGTACTCTGCAAGGCATGGGAAATACTGGGAAAGTAAATCCAGGGTCTACAACCTCATCATCTACCAGGTAGGAAGAAAAATAAACAGAAAATCACAGTTTGTAACTTGTGCTCCGAGAAAGGAGTTGGGGAAGGCTTCATGGAGGTGGTGAAAATAATTACATTCCACATAGTGTGTGTAAGAGTCGGGAGCCAGTGGGCATGCTCAGCTTCCTGTGTAGGTAGTCAAGGGGTTCATTTTCTATAGAGAATTTTAAATAATAAAACTGAGTAAAAGTTGGTGTGTTGTTTTATTACTCAGTAGTTAGCTATTCTAAAGTAAGACACTGATTAAAAATACTCTTTTCTCCAAGGCTACCATAGGCCAGCTCCCCACACATCTCACTCTCTTCTTAGTATGCTTGTTTCTCTGGGTGGGTATTTGAGATATTTGAGCTTCAGACACCATTGTTCCTGAGAGTAGAGCCTTTGAGCTTGGTAATGATTGCTTTACGTGTGTTCTTTAAAAAAAAAAAAAAGTTGAAAAATGCTTTAACTGAGTACACACATATTTCAAGACAACTCTGGTAGGAGAATGTTTTCTGTAACACTCAGAAGTCTAGAAAGGCGTTTCTTTTTCCATCTTTCAAAACATTGTGATGTCTTTTAAAAAAAATCTTCTTAGTCTTTAAAACTGATACTTTCATGGGTCAACTTCATGTCCCGTCACACCAAAGAATGACTTTTCATATGTTGAAACATAGAATTCACAATTGTTCAATAAAAACTACCATTTTGATCTTGAATATCCTATTGTAATATACTTAATGGTTTTGGTTATATATTAGGCGTTTTTTTCTAGACTAAAAAAAAAAAATCCTCTGTACCAGACAACTGCCTTCCAAAATTTACAATTTAGTGGTCATCATTTGCTATTGAATTTTATCTTAATATTGCCCTATTTTGGATGTTGTCCGTATGACAGACTAATAAGGATAGGTGGTTGTTATTTAGTCACTAAGTCATGTCTGACTCTTTGCGACCCCATGGACTGTAGCCCACCAGGCCCCTCTGTCCATGGGAATTCCCAGGCAAGAGTACTAGAGTGGGTTACCACTTCCTTCTCCAGGGGATTCCCCTGACCCAAGTATTGAACCTGTGTCTCCTGCATTGGCAGATGGATTCTTTACCTCTGAGCCACTACCTCAACAGTTATTCAAGTGTGTGAAATTAGGTGAGATATCTTTCTCCATATATATGTGTGTTTGTAACACACACACACACATCAATTCAAGAATGCTCTGAATTCCCTGGGATGGATTTTCTTCCCTTGAGGCAGTCACTTTTCAAATGGTACCTAATGCCGCATGGATAGGCATACCCACCAAAGTAGCTTATTTACCCGGCAGCATCTACACCATTGATTTTTGCAGAGTAAATCATAACAGCCTATTAACATTCCATTATGCTGAGCATAGGACTAATAGGAAAACATCTGTGAGGTCATATCAGAAGTAGGCTTTAGAATGTACTATTTAAAAAAGGGTGAAATGGAAACCATTTATGGAGGCTGGTGGGTAAAACAAAGACTTTAAGGAAGGGTAACAAAGAACAAAACTCTGCCCTTGTGTAATTTCCTGTCAGTCAGATATGGCACATTTTATCTGTACATCACCTTATTCACTCTTCACTTAGACTGAACTGACTTGGATGTCCACATGTGTTTTTATTATTATTCTTACTGGAATATAATTTTTTTTTTTACAATGTGTTACTTTCTGCTGTACAACAAAGCAAATCAGCTCTATGTATGTGTATATCCTTTCCTCCTTGGACCTCCCTCCTGCCCCCCACCACCCCACCCCTCTAGGTCATCAAGAGCACTGAGCAGAGCTCCCTGTGCTATCGAGCAGCTTCCCACTAGCTATCTTACACACAGTAGTGTGCATATGCCAATGCTGCACACAGCTTTTGAGCTTCCTCTAATTTTCTCATTATAGGTTCAAGTATTTTACTCAATTAATTGGATTAGGAAATGCAGGGACATCACTGACATGTCCTGATCTCGTTTAATGCTGTTATAGTGGGGTGAGACCTTCTCCAGTGGCAAGTGGGACCACAGCAGCTGGACACGGCAGCATCCAGTGAAAGTCCCTACACAGTAGCTCGAGATGCTCCAAGACAGACACCCGGTGAGGACAGCAGGAATATCCTGCCTCTGCATTAGCTATAGTCTGGAGCCCCTGTTGCGCCCTTCACTGTCCTTGGACTGAAGGGGACAGTTGAGTAGTTTGCGAACTTGTGTCAATAAAAAGTGACATTGTGTGCTAGGAAAGTTGACCTGAAGGAGAGAATTTAGTTGTAGTAAGATTCTGCAGTACAAGTCTCTGCTAAGGGTTATGATGTGTCAGATAGTGTGCCGGATGTTCAGAGGTGTGAGGAAGGTGATGTACAATCCTCATCTTCAAGAGACCGCTCCAGAGGACTCACATCCTGGAGCCCGGAGAACCTATTACACAAGTCTCAAGAGAACCCTGCGGACGTGTCAAATCAGTTTAGTGTACATCTTAACTACTCTTCATTTTGTCACCCATTAGCCATTGTTTGATGGAGACTGGGGAGGAAAATCTGTCAAGAACATGATAAGGAAGGACTGGTCAGAGGAAGAGGAGGCTGAGCAGGAGAAGATGGTGTCCAGAGACCTGAGGAAAGAGAGAATTTCCAGTAGGAAGTGGGTGGGGCAGACCCAGCCCTTTGCACATAGAACTGAAGTGAGAGAAGCTTCCAAAGCTGAGTGGCAGAGATGTGGAGGCCGAAGGGTGACCTTTGGGAGAGCTGTGGTGTGCGCGTGGTGTGGGGGCAGCCTGCTGAGAGGTCGGTGAGAGAAGTTAGGGGAGGCTGCAGCTTGAAAGATTCTTTTGAAAGGGGAGGAGGGTGTGTAAGAGGTAAAGGAGGTAACACATGAATTAGATGCTGCTGTTGCCATCCGTTTGTCATTATGATCTTGGACAGGTTTATTTGATCACTTTGGGCCTTAATGTCCTTGTCTGTAAAAGGAGGACTGATACTAGTAGCTACTACTTTAAGGAATCAAATTGAGTTAGCACCATTATACTAAGTAAATTCCTATTAGATCAATATCTTAAGAGAGATACAGTGAAAATGCAATAGTAATTTAGAAGAGAGAGCAAGTTACTTCCAGATTATGGGCTAGATATGTTTCTTTTTATTTTCAGTCATAGCAAACACATAAAATTTATTGTGTTAACCATTTCTGAGTATACAGTTCAAAAACGTTAGGTATATTGCATTGTTGTGCAGCCAGCCTCCCGAACTTTTTCATCTTGCAGAAACTGAAGCCTTGGTCGCGTTCTCAGAGGAAACGGGACTCACTGCTCCATGAGAATTGGGAACTTCTCTTAGGAGAGCTTCCCTGACTACTGGACACAGAAGCATAGACTTCATGTAGTGACTTAGACTTCCCATTTGACACTGGGCAGGAACCTGCTGACCTGTTGCCCAGGCTTTTGTAATTCTAATATCCAGAGGTCATGCATTATTTGGACTTGGGCTGTGATCGAGGTCTGGTTGAAAGGATGCTCAGCCGAATCTTTCTATAGTTCTGATTAATTACCATCCCACCCACAAAGCGAACGTTCTAATGTTTTGGTAAGGTTTGAAATACTGGTCTGCAACTTAAATAGAAGTGATTTTTCCACAATGATAATGATGAGAAACAACTGGTCCTGGGGATAAAACTTAGACTTAACATCACTAGACTAGGCTTTCTCTCCTGCCACACCCTTGCGCCATGTCTGTGTTCTCTGAGTAAACAAATCAACAATTTTTTTCAGTATGAATCTTTTTGGTAGCTAGGCTTTTAAGAAGCTGGTGCCTCCTTTTACTTAGATAGAGGGTTTTAATTCTTACTCCTGGAATTTTATGAAAGAATTAGGGAAAAGAGTGAGAGAACAGAGGAAGTAACAGTGGTTGTGGACAAAGGGATGGCAGATGTCCAGGGCAATGGGGAGAGAGGGAGGCAGAATTCCAAGCAAAACAGAAGAGCAAGACTTTGGCCTCTCCTCTCCAATGAATACATGTAGGTTTTACCTAACCAATGGTGCTGCTGATGAGAAAATAAATCTTGAGATACCATCTGCTACAGAAAGCCAAGTCTTGACGTTTTTCATTTTGTAGTGGATTAAAACTGAGTCTGTTCTGGTAGGCGTTTCTGGGCCTTTCTTTTCCTGTTTCCTGAATCCTCCTGCTTCCGAGACCCAGTCTTCCTTAATGACAAGATTTTTTTCTCCTGCGATAAAGCTTTTCCTGCATTCCCTGCTTGTACTATGGTTAAACTATTCAGCTGATTATGTTCTTTGGCTCTTGGTCACTAGATCACTCTGAAGCAAATTTATGCTGAGGAGTTACTAGTTGTTTTATCAAGCGGATTGGATACCTAAGACACTTAAGTCATAGTAGGGATTTTGGTATTCCGATAACCAGCCCAAGAAGAGAGAGTTTTGGAAGAGCAGTGCCTCTTGGTACTTCTGAAATTTTGTGTGTATATGCTTAGTGAGCCAAACGTGCAGCTCTGCGTGTACTGAAATACATTCAATGTTGTGCAAATAGTTTTTTTTTTTTTTAATGTAGTTTCCTATTATTCAGTGTTAGAGATTTTTATGAAATACTGGCTCTGGAAAAAACCCAACATTGGTCTCATCTAAAAAATTTTTTTTCATGAGTTAATAATAGATGTATGATTTGTCTCTTTCTTGGGGTAAGAGAAGATGAAGAAACAAAACAAAAAACCCCAAAGATGTGCTTCTCACTAGCAAGCAAGGCGCTACCCCAGTGACTCACAGGGGTGAGTGAGACTGGCTGTGTGTTTGTGTTCTCAGGTCAATAGTTTATTTAGCTGGTGTTCATTTGGAGCTAAATACTAAAGTGGTTTTACCTATAAGTGATTTTTTTTTTTTTTTTTTGAGCAGTGGTTGAGGCCATTTATAGAAATATGCTAGGAATACATCTAGCTTTTGTAAGAAGAAAGGATAAATAAACGGGTGATTAGAATGATTAGAAAATGATGGTTCCTTCTTGACTTTTGCCAGAGAAAAATCAGCACAAGACTTTGTTCTCTTTCATCGAGTACTTTGTCTCTCCCCAGCTGGTCAGGTTCTTTTTATGTGGCATTGGGTCTCGAATTTGTGTGGGTCAGCAAATGGGCAACAGCAGCAAATGTCCAGCCATCATACTGGTGTCAAGCCTAGCAAATTGACAAATTATATGAACACCAAATGCATAAACAAGTTTGCATGAGCCAAGTATTCCAAACGAGAACAACAGCTGCCGGTCCCGTCCTTAAGAACAGAAATGCCCTCGTCGTCTTCTCATCTGTTACTACCCCAGGTTGGCAAGTGTCAGCTGTAAGATGTATAGACTTAGGCCTCTGGGATAACAAGCCGCCTCTTTGAACTTTTCAGCTCCATGAGCTTCTTGTTATCCAACCAGATAAAGACACAGAGCCATATTAGTTTCCCTGTGCAACGCTTGAGTCATTACCAACAACAATGGTGGGCTTAAATTTTTTATGTTGGAGATTGATAGAAAGTAATCATCAGAAAGCCATAATAATGTTCAGATGACGTTCTCTTCAGCTAGGAAGTCCTATTTGTATTGGTCACTGGAGTACAAATCTCAGGCTTGTGGCTTGTACTCATTTTGCAGTCTGAGCCTAAATGCACCTAAGTGTTAAACCCAGGATAAAGGGAGAAATTAGTGCCTTCTCTGCTCTTCCATAGCACTGATGCTTTTTTGTATCTGTACAGTTTTCTTCTTCTTCCTACAGACCTGCCCTTTAAAATGATGTTTGAAAGATACTTTTATGCTTTGGCGAATTGTTGCTGTCTAATCAAAATTGAGTATCTGCACTTCATTGTTCAGTACTCGATAAGGGCAACGTTTTCTGGTCAATCAATAAAACCAGCTTCATACCTCCTTGTAAATAATCCATTGGCAGGTAGAAGGGACTTCTGACCTTGTTGGTCCTCCGCTTTTGATCAAAGAAATGGGTAAACCACTGGGTCTATAAATCTGCTTTCTGTGATTCCATAGTGTCAGGAGAACATTTCCATGGATCTTTTATTTATACAGAGAAAACGTAAATCTCAAGTCACCATTTCTAAAACCCACAGACTCCGGGGCTGTCATTTTGGTTGCAGCCTCTGTGCTGCTGGTTGTGTGCTGTGTGGTGGGTAGATGGGTGTCTGATGGGAGTGTGTTTTAAAGGCAAGAAGGATTTAAGGATATAATTTACTGACGTTCTGTTGAGTGCACTCTCTGCTCTACTTGTCTAGTCATATATTTTACTATTTTAATAATACTCAGTTATCTCTTGGCCTACTTGAGACAGGCCTAACAATTTGTGACTGCTCCTAACATTTGTAGTGGCTCAGTGTGCATGTCTGATGATGACATTAGCCATTCCTGCTTAACGTTAGTGCTTGCTCTTGGCCGGCTGTGCGAAGCAGTGTGTATTTAACAAAGTGAGCTGACTAAATGCCATTAAATGAGTTGTCTTTATTTTGGCGTATGCCCTGCCCCAGTTTTAAGTTTTCATGTCGAAATCTAGCATTTAACGACTGCTTTTAAATCTCTGCCTTTTAATTTTGGATACCAAATATGGCAGAGTTATTCAGGTGGCCAAGTAGACTTTTACTGACCTTGCATGCGGTTTACTGGTATTACGTTTTTTAAAGTCAGTATGTGCTGTTTTAGGATAGCAGGAGCCCATGTGAGATTATCTGAAGATCGTTTTTAAAGTCTGACATGCAGCTGCCTGGCATATACATTTTTAGCTAAAAGGTGCCTCTCTTGCGTTTGTATTTAGTGGCCCTGGAATGCGATTCAGGGGTAGTTTGATGTGGGTAATCTTTGGATACTTTCTATCTATGACAGGCATTGACATCTGTGGTTTATATTGCTTTGTTTTTTAGGTCTGTCAATAACCTGATGATAAGGGAATGTTTACTAAGATGAGGTTTCTTCCATTTGCACAATTTAAAAGCTGGAGATAAAACGTAACACGTGTGATGCAAAAAAAAAATCAGTGATGCAAAATTAATATATGGCACCAGTAAGGTTGAAGTAACCTCAGGAACACATGTTTTGTGGTGGAATGCTCATCAAGATGGATTCTTTTTGCCTAGTAACATATTTTGACCACGTACTTTAATATGAATGCCCAATATTTGTTAATACAGGTTTATAAGGGGAAAAGGTATTTTTGTATGCACACATATTCAGGCTAAGGCCTTAGTGTTTTTCCACAGTACAACCAAAAAGTCAAAGGAGATACCTTCGTTTGAATGTAATGTTAATGGAGTCTGGATAAGAGTCCTTTGTTGAAAGTGGAGCAGACCACAATTCATTTATATGCAGTCTAAGAGCTTTTGGCCCTACAATGTAGGGCATCTCATCTTATTAGAAAGCCCTTTAAAATCAATAAAAAAAAAATAAAACAACTTTAAAAATGTGGTAGCATTGAATTCATTCTTTTTTTTTTTTTAAAAAAATCTATTTTCCATTACATTAGTCTTCTTTAAATGTACCACAATGATTTTTTATTTAAAAAAAACTCACTTATATCCTATGTATATATTCACCACTGTTAAAAAGGTCAGTTCTTTGTCCTACAAATCTCTATTCTCAGCCATTTCAGAGCCTGAGCTTTGAGGAGGCCATCTTGCTGGAAGCAGTTAAAGAACAGCAAACTGTTAGCCTGGTCTGATTCTTGCTGAAAGAGTTCATAATGCTTTTCTTTGCCCAGTGTGAGCTTTAGTTACAAATTTTTGAATGAAATAAATTAAGGTCAGAGAGTCAAATAGGAAAAACGAAAAACAAAACAAATTTTGCAGACAGAGCACCCATTCACATCCACTCATTAATCTCAAATGTAGGAGCTGGGAAACCATTGTACTGTTATCACACTGTTATTGAGCTGATATCAAATTGATGAAACACTCTGGCGGTGGTGAAGGGCAGCTGATAAGAACAGTGCAGACTCCACAAAAGAGGTTGGAAAACACATCCTGCAGATCTTACTATCATTTAGTCTTCCTCAGTTGGCTTTTGCTTGGCAAGAAAAGAGACTGTGTACTTCTCCAGCTGGAGAAATTCTGAGGTGCTTTAAAGTATTGAGCCAGTACTTCTGTTGTTGCTTCCTCCCAAAAAGACAGACAGAATGGGAGCGAGGCAGTTGTATATGGTGTAGGAAACCCCACCCAAACTTACACAGTTCACTTACACCTGGAAACGATTTGCATTTTTTTGGTTATCAAAATAAAAGTAGATTTTGTAACCGTTAAACTCTTCCTCCTTCTGCTCAAAATGTAGTAGACAAATGGACACATTTTCTTAGATAACAGGGTAGCCTCAAATATTCCAGATGACCCTGGAACAACATGCATTTGAACTGCATGGGTTCACTTAGGTATGGATTTTTTTTTTAGTAAATACCTGCTAGAACAGTACATGGTCTGCAGTTTGTTGAATCTGTGGATAGGGAACCTTGGATATCCAGGGAAAGCTATACATGAATTTTCAACTGCGTTGTTCAAGGGTCAAGTGAATTTTGATTCTTAACCACTTCTATGTAAAAATAAATGAGATCTTTTATATAATTAGGTGGCATCTTAAAATATGACTGGTCGTATTTCTGCCCTGCCAAATTTAGGAGAGGGAAGTCAGCCTAACTATAGGACCAGTTCTGCTAATTGAAGTCAAGCTCATGTGGGTTAACATGCTAAAGATGCTTGGTTTTAATAAGAGTTTAGAAAGGGTACGAAGTCCTGAAATGTTCTGTTTGGAAAGCTTTGCTCTATAAAAACTTGCCTTTAACACGGCTGATGACTCTTAATTAGAATGATATACTTCCTGATGTGATAACCTCTTTGAGAAGAAACAGCACTGGTATGCCTGAGTATTATTATTTGTGATGTATTAAGATACCTTTCTTGGGTTTGGCATTTCTGAGTACCGGTCTTCTCGGCCCTGTTTCAGTGTGAATCATGGTGATGCACTGACAAGACAGTGATATACTGCTTTGGGGGGCACACGTGTGGATGATTAAGGGGTGTAAGTGCAGGACTCGGAGATTTACTCCCTTCCTGTTGCAGCGGGAATAGCCAAGGAGAGTGAGTAATGGGGTAATTTATAACACCATAGGCCTTTTCGTCAAGAGACCTCTAGTCAAAACAGGAAGATAAAACTCAGAAGATATCAACTAGGAGCATACAACTTTTGATACTCTCTGGGCATATCTCTTTCTTGCAAGCAGCAGCGTCTTGATTTTCTTTTACTTTTTCAAGGAAATTTTCATGAAAAGGTTTAATGTGTCAATCTGGTTAAATCATGTGGGTCCTTGGTTAAATTTTATGTCTTTCTTCCATGTTTCTTGTTTCTTTGCTTCTTGACCTTCTAATGTTGTTGGGATGCAAAGAAACTAAGTCGCCTAATTATAGAACTCAAGTTCTTTTTATAAGGTCAAGGTGTTAGCCAGATTTAGGAATGTTAATGACAAGTCAACATTTTGGGTTGGGGGGGGTCGTCTACCTATGGGTTTTTTTTTTTTTTTAAGACTATTTCATTTTCATTTATATGAACTAATTCCAGTTTTGAGGTAATCAAATAGGACTTGGATGGATAGTTTCTTTCCCAGCTATGTGTGTTTAGGGCACAAGGTTTTGAACTGGCCTTGGAGAAGACTTTATCCAGAGATTTTTGTGTTGCAAATACCTATAGGAGGAGTTGAGCAGGATGTTTGGTAGTGTTCTGATGGTGTTTTTATCAGCAGTGGCCCTAGATACAGACTGTGTTTATTTTCCTGTGTTTTAAACGTGCCTAATACAGCATTTGGAACCAAACTCATCCTAAAACTAAGGTAGATGCATTATCTCTTTGGAACTGCTTCACATTGAGGTTTCAAACACTATTTGATGTGGTGGGATCTTCTGATTTGTGATTGTAGGTGACATTAGATTCATGAAAGTTGAATACCACATGTGATATTTTTATGTTAAAAACACTAATTTTTACCTTTCACTTTGGAATGTCTTAGTGGTTGGCGGTAGACGTCTTATGTTAGAGATCGTGAAGATAAAAATGGGAACAGTTCCAAGTTCTTCCTTTCCTTTCATCTGCCTGGGGTCACTAGAACACTCCCATAAATAACTGCTACCCTTTTGAACTGACCTTCAGGTTCATGTGATGTACATATTGATGGCCTTGACATCTCTTGGTATGTGCACAGTTCAGAAGACACACTGTCTCCAGACAACTGAAAGCAGGTGGCCAGGTGGATGGACAGCCAGGAGCTCTCACTGCTGCCCATAATTCAGAGGGGCCCTTGCCCTGGAAAACCCTGCTTCTGGATTTTGTGCAGAAAGAATGTCATAGGCAAAGTAATCTACAGCTTCACATCTTCAAGGCATTTCTCTAGCCCAAACTTCCTCTCTTGGACCCATGTTAGTCTGGCCTTAGATATGTTTTCCTAGGGCGAATAACATGGAGGTGAGCTGTTTTTCCTTTCCTTTAAAATCGTGGACCCTAGGTCCACTGCCAAGGTGATACTGTAGAGGAGATAAATGCCTGGGCTCTAGAGTCTGAGTTCTCAGGTTCAAATCCCTGTTCTGTCATTTACTGGCAATGTGACCTCTTTGAGGTCAAATTATTTAACCTCTCTCTTAAAGCCTTCATTTCCTCAGCTGTAAAATGGGGATAAGAGTAATGTATCAGAATGAAATGGGAGCTATCCTATTGTGATCAGCCCTTTAGTAAAGATGTCTTAAATGTTACTGATTAAGAAGCTTTCAGGTACCCTGTGCCTGGAGACGAACCTACAAGGCTGATAAGACCCACAGCTTCAGAAAATATGTTTGAAGGTTCACACTCCTGGAGTATGTTTGGTTACGTGAAAATCACATATTTTAAAAAATGAGAACATAGCATTGACTTTGTAAAAATGGTTTAACAAGCATTATTTTGCTACTGGTATTAAAGTAAATTTACTAGTTCTATACACCGTGTGTATTAGGAATGAGGATATTAGAATACTTTCTTCATTGTATTGTCAAGCATTATTGGTAGCCTTAATTTATACATCCATTGTGCTATAGTTTTAGTTGCAAACTACCCCCTTCAGGGACTATTATAGCACCATAGGGGATGGAATTACTGCACCCTGTTTTGGGTACTTTTTTCACTAAGAAGTATGGGTGCCATGAGATGGTACTTACCCATCTGTCTGACGAAGCATTTGTATGTATATTACCTGAGTGGAGAGAGAGGGGATTTAAAATGGAGAAGAAGAAAAATTGAAAATTAACATGATGGAAATATCAGAAGCCTCTTTGCAAAGAATACCTAAGCTGCTCTTCAAAGCAGATTTAATGGCCAGTAGCAAAACCATTCACTATTGTCTTTAAGAAACAAAACCTGATCCACAAAGTTGAAACCAAAGTGCAGATCTGGAAATTTTCCAGGGAAGTCAAGCAAGGCAGGCTTCTAGATCTTAAATTCAAGGGGGAAAAAAATCCAATTTACAAAATAACTTCTTACATTGATTGCGAGCTGTCCATGTTTGATGGGTAGATCCTGAAACATTAACTGATTAAATTCTTTAGTGCTCTGAGGTCAAAATTAGGACCTTTCTGTTTTTGTAGATTTTAAATTTGTGCATTGACTCATCAGATGCTCACTAAATGAAGAGTAGAGAGCAGGGTGGAACATTTTGGCTTCACCTTGATCTTTCTAAAGAGAACCAGAAGAGAAGTGTTGAATTCAACTGAAATAAGATGTAACTGATTGTCTATGCTTTTTACTGTGTGCTAATTCACTTCAGTTGTGTCTGACTCTTTGGGACCCCATGAACTATAGTCTGCCAGGCTCCTCTGTCCATGGGATTCTCCAGGCAAGAATGCTGGAGTGGGTTACTGTGCCCTCCTTCAGGGGATCTTCCTGACCCAGGAATAGAATCTGTGACTCTTCCATCTCCTGCATTATAAAGCAGGAGAGTTCTTTACCACTAGCGCCACTCTATATTTGATAGCACCTAATAAACTGTCCTGTCCCTTAAAAATGGCTTCCCAGGTCCTCTAATGGTGAAGAACCTGCCCGCTAATGCAAGAGACGTAAGAGATGTGGGTTCAGTCCCTGGGTCAGGAAGATCCCCTGGAGGATGCATGACAACCCACTCCAGTATTCTTGCCTGGAGAATCCCATGGACAGAGGAGCCTTGAGGGCTACAGTCCATAGGGTTGCAAAGAGTTGGATGCAACCGAAATGACTTAGCATGCACTCACACATGTGCATCCCTTAAAATAAAAAAAAAACCGAAACTCTCTAATTCTCCCTTTCCAGTTATACCAGATACAGAAGCATTTGTTACTGGTGGAGAGGGGAGATTTCAGACGTACTCGACACCGCTGGGCTCCCTGCCAGCCCTTCTCCTTCATGGTTGTGAGTGCTCACACTTTTGAATTCCCTTGGGTGGATAAGATGTCCATCCCCCCCCCCCCCCCCAGTATTCAGTTGTCTTAATATTTTCTCCAGGTGGCCGCTGCCCCTGAGGACATGTTTTCACAGAGCTCTTTTCACCCACGTGGTAAAAGTGCAGTCTGGCCTCTTGTGATTCTGTAGCTGGGCTCACTGAAAACTATGGGCTCAAGATTTGAAAACTGTGGGCTAAAGACTGCGAGAATTTAGGTGGTAGTGGGGGTGCAGAAGATCAGCTTCAGTTTATGGGTGTAGAAAATGAGGCCCAGAGAGATGAAGACATTTCCCCCAGATCATTCAGCCATCAGGAGTCAGGATGATGCTTTAAAGCAGTGCCATTTTGGCTTTTCCACTGAGGCATGCTGGGAGGGAGGTTTATAACAGGGTGCTGGGCTCTGCCATGGTCAGTGGATTGACAAGGACTGATGGGAGTGAAAGGGTATAAAGATAGAACCGAGAATACAGGGTTTGTCTGAGGTTATACTAAAGGGATACCCTTTGGTCAGAAATCATGAATAATTCTTTCTGATAAAAGAGAAAAGAAGGAGATTGAAAGCATGATGAACATCAGATATTTTTAGTAGTAGTTCATCTTCCATTGAAACCATGGGACAAGGAATATTTAACCATCATCGGGTAACTTAGGATAATGGAGTCTGGACAACTTCAAGTTCTACCTTCTTGCCTCCTTGGATCCTTGCTCCCTTTTGTTCTGCTAGAAGAGAAAGCAAATGAGACAGCTTCCAGATCTGATAACCTGGGTCTCAGGTGAAGCCCCTGACTCCCATCCCGGGTTGAGGTCACACAGTCTGGTGTTAGTTGGGTTTGCGTCGCCCTGTCAACCAAAATGCGGGGCATGTTGCCATGATTGCTTTTCAGCCACTTAATCAAGTCAGTAGAAGTGGCTCTTTGATCAGCTTGTGTACTTTCTCATTCAGAAGCATAGCCCATCCATGGGCATGTGTGTGTCTTTTCTTTTCCAATGATTAGTTTTGGTTGCACATGGAAAACATGACTTTCGGTTGTAACTATGGCTTTGGCCCTCTGTGCTCACTCATATTTTCAAATTCACACTTGTTCTGGCAAGTCTGGAGGTCTGGTGTTTTGGTTTCTAAGAGTCTCTTCATCATTGTTTAGGGAATCTTCTTTTATGGGAAGACTTAGTTGAATTGGACAAGAAATATTCAAAGGACAGATAGTCATTGCTGACTGGAGGAGGAAATGGCAACCCACTCGAGTACTCTTGCTTGGAAAATCCCATGGACAGAGGAGCCTGGCGGGCTATAGTCCATAGGGTGCCAAAGAGTTGGATATGACTGAGCGACTGAGCACAGCCACTGCTTATGCCTTATGAGAACAGTAAGTATGTGTTAAGTGTGTATATCTGAGAAAAATGCTGATGATAACTAATGGTTATTGAGTGCTTAAGCCCTATGAAGTGAGTGCTGTTAACACATTTTATAGACAAGGAAATGAGGAACAGAAGTGAACAGAGAAGAGACACGTACAGTCTCATGAGCCTATGGTGGGCATAGAAAAGTACTACTTCCTTCATTCCAGTTGAA
The DNA here is from genome assembly GCA_007570785.1 of Antilocapra americana. Classification (NCBI taxonomy): domain Eukaryota; kingdom Metazoa; phylum Chordata; class Mammalia; order Artiodactyla; family Antilocapridae; genus Antilocapra; species Antilocapra americana. The sequence goes on along the minus strand of ML664180.1, from coordinate 6,318,652 downwards.
TGTCTACCAGCCTACTATTTTCCCAATCTGAATTCTGAAAATATATGTACCTCTCATGCTTGTCCAAAGAATTAGAAATCATAAGAAGGAATGTTTATGTAAACTGCACTTTAAGAAGCTCAAGGAGAGCATGGTGACAGTCATTTGGATTACCTTCCAGTTAAACTCTTCAGAATCATCCTGGAAACCTAGGGAGATTTGACTCTATTAAAAGTGGAAGCAGAGACCCCAGTGAACCGATGTCACCAAAACCTTGTGACATGAGTTGAGCCTGCGACCTGCCAACAGTCGCTCCATCAGGAATAAGGTTGGCAGCCACAAGAGTTAGGTGGCTTGAGCTCCTAGGAAGTGACATCCGTGGTGTCTCAGCAGTGAAATGAGTGCGTTGGCATCAGCACCTCTGACATTAGTTCTCGTAGCACTGGGTGCAACTGAGCAGAGAGAAGGAAAGCGGCAGCTACTGTGATGGACGACGAGAAGATACTGCTCAGGAGCTGATCCATCCTCTCTCTCGGGGAGTCTGTGACAATTGCCCGTGGTGGGTGAGAGTGCATGGTATGGGAGGGAAGCGTGTTGTCATCACAGAGAAAAGAAATGCCTGTAGAGCGTGCACTTCTGCGCCGGGTGTGCCATGGAGACACGAACTCCATCAAGTGTAGTGGAGCAGGTGTTTGTTCTGTTTGGAAAATGGCGATAGCAATGGAATCTACCTCACTGGGTTTGTTTAAGACTTAAATAAGTTAATATAACTGCTCAGGGTTGTGGCTGTAGGCCATTGTCTTAAGTGTTAGCTCTGAGGGTAATGAAGAAATAACAGCAATCAATCCTTTAGATTAAACAAAAGGAGACATAAACCACTCTGTGAGAATGTAGGAAAGGTTTTCTTCCCTCTAGGAGACTTATATCTTGTTGGGAGAGATAAGATATCCGAGGTTGTAAAAGTAATTAACTCGATAGCAATTCCTGTCTATCCATACCTGTCCAGACCCGGATTACCTTTTACTAACATGCATCCTCATTCTCTAGGGAAGCCAGACAACCTCTGTCACCCAGATTAAGTTCTCTGAAATCTTGGTGCATTTGCATAAGCCATTTGCCATTTCCATTGGTCTAAAAATGCCTTCTTGTATCTGCTTCTTGAAATCCTCTCTGCAAAGTCTTTATTTCCTGCCCCAGTTTAGCTTCCATTGCATTGCTCTTGTGCCTTGTGTTAGTCGGTAAGCTATGTCTGACTCTTAGCGACCCCCTGGAATGTAGCCCATCAAGCACCTTTGTTCATGGAATCCTCCAGGCAAGAATACTGGAGCGGATAGCCATTCTCTTCTCCAGGGTATCTTCCTGACCCAGGGATTGAACCTAGGCCTTCTGTATTGCAGGCACCCTGGACATGCCTATTTGAAAGTTTTTCTTAACCTGTGCATTCCTCCATTAGAAGGTGAACTCCCTAGGGGAAATCTATGTTAATTTCTGTATTTCAGATTCTGTGCAGTTTAGCTTATTGAATGAATAGTGATTTTTTAACTCCACTGTAAGGTCTTTGAGATGACAGATATCAAATTTTCTGAGCCTCAGTTTCCTCATCTATAGAATGGGTTGCTTATTAGCACCAAGAACCGTAGTTAACATGACAGCAAGTCCTCACTAAGTTGTTAGTTATTATTATGAACATAACTTTCAGAAATGTTTTCAATGGAGACTTTTCATTTGTTATTATGGTAACAACAGTGGTTACTTTTATTTTATTCTTTTTGAACCCCTAATCTCCCTTGTTTATACAAGGACCCTTCCTCTACTACTATTCAGCATATTTCCCTGGGGCCATTTACCTCCCACTAAAAGCAAAGTAAGCTAATCTCCCTGGCTTGAAATCAGTCTAGGCCAGAGAGAATATGCTTGTCACCTTTCCTAAGTGTTTTTTGGCCAAAGGTGTAAAAGCCAGACTTTGGGGGTGGAAGGAGGGAAGACAGTTGAATTTTCAGTCTTTAAATTGTGATTTGGAATTTGCACTTTGAAAGGCAATAGTATTGAATTTGATAAGCTCCTCACAGATAACTAAACATAAATTTTTGGCCCTTTTGGCTGCAAGAACTACAGCAAGGCATAGACTTGTGTGACGTGATATTTAATTCTGTTACATTCAATTTCAGTTTTAGAGAAACAGTACGCATCTTTCTCCCCCCATATGGGTGGACATGTAAGGCCATTCATTTTCAAAAAACACAGACCATTTTAAAGAACAGTGCTTAAGGCTGTCAGCCTGCCTCGGTTTCTTGTCAATGAGTATAACTCTGGCCACCTGCATACCTCCCTGGAGTGTTCCGATGAATGGCTCTGAGCTTGTAAAGTACTTTGGATTTCTTGGATGAAAGGATCTCCGTCAGCACAGGTCTTAGGAAGGTATTATGTGTGGGCTTTGTAAACTGCCACATGGCCTGTTTTGCAAGAATACTAATGCACTTCTGGGTTTAGAGTTATAAAAAAAGATGTACGTTCAAAAGCCTGAGGCTGCATCTTGTGAGGTTCCTGAGGCATGTGTCAGCGCTTGCTCTCCTCTAGCACAGATTGTCCCTGCAGTGCAGGTAGCTACAAGCATGCGTATATCCAGCAACCATTTGGATTTACAAGCTGCTTGCATTCGGCTCCTGAGGGATTGAGGAGAAAGCCCAGGATGTTGGAGAGGAAGGGCTGTATGTTCCTGGTCCCAGCACTTGACCTCACGGGAGACCCCGGGGTTGCTATAACCATGGGAGCACACCTAGTTGCTTTGAAGAGGTGAAGTTGAGGGGTAGGGGTTTGTCTCAGAAATTGGGCACTGAGACTTGTGAAGAATTGGCTTTGAGTTCTGGCTTTTTCAGCTACTGGTCCTGTGTCCTTAGTCGCTTGGTTAATGGCTCTGGGCCTCAGGTTTCCTTCACTGATTGTGGGGCCTCAGAGCTAGAACTCGAAGGCAGGTCCACATTCTTTTTTTTCTTTTGGCTTCTCCATGTGGTTTGCAGGATCTTAGTTTCCTGACCAGGAATCGAGCCCAGGCTCTGGACAGAGGCAGCACCAGGCCTGACACTGGACCGCAGGGAGTTCCCTGCATTCTATATATTTAAATATCTATAAGCTTGCATATCAAACTAAAAACAAAAAAACTGTCAAATCATGTTCAGAAATCCCCCTACTCCCACAAATACACCTTTGTTAACAACCTTGAAGGCCAGGTTTGAATTTTGAGTTTCTAAATTCTTCGGAGGTCCACACCAGACCAGGTGGCTTGAGAGGAAGCAAGGAGCTTGTCCGCCTGCCTGCCTGTGGCCGGCTGAGTCTGCCTGTCATGCTGAAGCCGTACCTCATCCTGTGGGCCCCAGGGTTGGGTACTGAAGGTTGTCCTTGGGAGAATATCTGGGGAAAAACCAACACCTGAGTGTGTTCGGGTTTGAAAGGGAGTATCAGGGTCCCTGTGCTCGGAATGTAACTCTGCTGATGGACTTGTCAGGGTAGGGACCCCTCTTGCCTGGGACTTAAGACGTTACTGCATTCAGGACTGGATAATGAGCATTCGTGGCTAAAGACACATAATTGGGCATTTATAAAGTGTTACTATTACACAGATGGAAAGATCTGTTTTCTAACAGAACAGTTTCAGCTCTTGGTTCAACCCGACTCATATCCACGTTCAGCAACAATGAGATCAAGAGCGACACTACACCCAAGAGACGATGCTTTGTATTTCTGCAGTCTCCAGGACCCAGCACAGTACTCTGCTTTTACTTCACATTTCATTCATTCCTTTGATAACACAAATTCAGTAAATATGGGCCGGGCACTAGTGTTAAAGAACCAGTCTACCAATGCAAGAGACGTATTGTTGGAAAGATGTTAAGAGATGCAGCTTCAATCCCTGGGTGGGGAAGACCCCCTGGAGGAAGGCATGGCAACCGACCCCGGTATTCTTGCCTAGAGAATCCCCATGGACAGAGGAGCCTGGCGGGCTACAGTCTATAGCGTTGCAAATGGTTGGACATGACTGAAATGACTTTAGCATGCTAGTGTATAGAAATTTTGGGGCAGTTATCAGGCTATAAGCAGTTGAATGTTCAGTTTTTACGTTAACTGCCTGAGTCTCTGTCAGCAGAGTGAACTTGGCTCCTCTCCTTTTACACTGTCTCCTGGAGAAGAAACCGTGCCTGAACCAAGGCACACAGTGGGTGTGTACTGAAAGAATTCTTTTCAACATCCTGGAATGCTGTCCTTGGGATTCAGCCGACTTTGCTCAATGGGGACTCATACATCAAGAGGGCAGTCATATAATTATCTCAGCTACTGTGAAGCCACTGAAAAGCACTTGCTGAATCTGGGTGTAAATTTATTGTGAAATTAAACAAAGGAAAAGTCACCTCTTTTTCTTCCCTTCAACTCGAATTGCATTTTAAAAATCTTTCTCTTAGGATAAATCTGTTATTTAACCTACTAAATGCCCAATCCTACCTGCTTTGGGGTGTGTAAATATCTTCCTGAAGCAAATGAGATGCTGCAGCTGTTTATACCCCTTCTTGGTGGCAATCATGCACTAGTTCTTGGTGTTGAGAATTAAAAATAATGTGTTTTATTTTGAAAAAGGAATGCATTTTATTTGTTAAAAGAATGCATTTTATTTTTAAATAAAAGAATGCATATTATTTTCCAAATATTTTTAAAATAAAAATATGATAGCTAGAAAGCAAAGGATAACAAATTGTGGTGAGCTAAGATTTGACAATCACTGTTGATAAATGGGTCAGTTACCCTTCACTATGTATTTTTTTCCCACTGTGTAGTTATCATAATCAACTATCCACTATGGTTTATGTCTATAAATATGATTCTTCTGTTATGTTTATTTAACTTTATGCAAATATAGGTTAATTTTTGCATATGAGCTGCAAAGGGTGATGAACTTTCTCTGTTAAAGGAGAAATTCAGGAGGTGCTTGTAAGAGATGGAGTTAGGAAGATTGCTAAACCCCTTTTATGATTTTTTGTAGAAAAGTGAGTGTGAATTTTAAAAATCTAAAGCAGTACTTTTTTGGCTCTGTATTTTATCCTTTATGAGATACTCCATTTGCACATAAACTTTATTTGGGGAAACTGTAGTTCTGGTTGCTTTTTTATTTAGAACTAGTTGTGTGATCCCGGTCGAGTCTCTTCACAGATGTGGCTCCTCTCTGTGAAAGGAATGTGAAGGGTTTTGATATGTAGGGTTTCTTTCAGGTTTAAAGTTCAGTGATTAAATAAAATAGACTATCAATTAACTTGAAGTTACATAGTGTTTCATAACCTTGGCTATGTATTATAATCACTCCATAGTCCTCCCCTACCTCTTTTTAAATTTTTTTTTTTTTTAATTCACATGCCTGGACCCTGATGTAGTCAGTCTGGAGAAGGGTCTTGGAATGTGTATTTCTATTAAAGTTTCCCAGAGAGTCTTCTGATGCACAGCAAGAATTGAGAATAACCCATTTGTTCCCAGTGATTCTAAAATGGGGAGAGTAGTAAGAATGCGTGAATTTAAGAAAACAATGGACATTTCCCTGAGAAAATCGTATGTGCATAGATTTTAAAACTCCAACGTAATAGCATTCATGCCTCCCCTGTATTTAACAGATGTTAAGTGTCCCTGTTCAAAAGTCACTTTTAGGACTCTGTTTCTATGAACTTCTGTTCTTCACCTCTGTAATGGCAAATATGATGGGGTTACAGTGACCACTGATGTGTCTGGTAGGAAATTGCACTGGGAGCTAGAGACAGGGGAATTTGTTGAAGAAATAGTAGGAGATTTTAAATTTTAGTTTTGCTTTGACCTTATTTACTGAGATCTGACCTTTACGATAAGTTTCATGACTTCTTTGGAATGCAGAGTTGGGGATACTAATATTTGCCACCAGGCAGTATTTATTTAGTGATGTGAGAACCTAGGGCATTAGTTGACTGCAAGTGTGATTATTAACAGGGCCCAGGAAAATTCTACCAGAAATAACGGCACCTTTGTTATCACAGTATTTTTTTCTTTTTTTTAAACCAGTGGCCCTGAATGAAAAGTGATATTTGTTATCACATCAGGCAGGGAATTTACAAATGATAACGAAGTTAGACTGCATTCTTTCTAGTATCTCTCTAGTAGTCACAAATATCTTTCTCCCCTGGGAAGATAGAAACACTTGGCCGGGGCCATAAATCCACTCTGTCCTCTATCACCGGGCCTTCGGAAGTCTGAACGGCCTTGACCTCCTCCTGGTCTTTTATTGAAAGGATACTTACTATGTGCTGATAGTTTTAGGAGGGCAGAGGAGAAACAGTAAATACGATAGCAAAAACTCCCAAGAGAAGATTGTGACCTTAATAGCGATGATCACACACACACACACACCATCTTACACAAGAGGTTTGTGCACAGAGGTAGTTGTGAATCCAATTGCTTAAGAGTCAGCATTAAACAAAAATGAAATCAGCTTTTCCTTGTTTTCCAATCTGGTGACAGATTTCTACTTTTCCTGTTGATTGTATTTACCTCCGTTGCTCCTCACCATTAAGGTAGAGGTACACCATCATTGGCCTCAGTTTTTGTTACCTGGTACAGTTGGGCTTGGCAGTGATGGAAACAAATGGTAAAGGAAGAATTTAACTTCTTTAATTTGAATGGGCTTAAATAATATCTCATAGCACCCTCTGAACTGTACAGTAATTTGTAGAATGGATATTGCCATGTATGTTCTGGGCTTGGCTTCTGAAATGCCAGAGTTGGATACACAGGTTACTGCCTCACTTGTCCAGAGTAGTGAGTTACTTCTGCAGGGCATTAGAAGTCTGTCAGTGAGTCCAGGGAGGGTACGCTTGGCTCCGGTCAAGCTTCCTGTTACACTGCTGTTGACCTGAAGCCAGCAGCTGGTATGACATCACCATGGGTGTTGCTGGTACTTTTTTCTTTGCTCAGGAGATCTGTACTGAACTATTTTTCCTTTTCAAAAGGCAGAGCAGAATTCTGGCTCACTTTGCATACCCTAGAGGTACGTGCATACTAAGTCATTTCAGTCTTGTCTGACTTTTTGCAACCCCATGGACTGTAGCCTGCCAGCCTCCTCTGTGGGATTCACCAGGCAAGAATACTGGAATGGGTTGCCATGCCCTTCTCCAGGGGATCTTCTCAACCCAGGAATTGAATCTGCATCTCTTACATCTCAACTGCATTGGCAGGTGAATTCTTTACAACTAGTATCACCTTGGATGCCCCCAAATAATCACAAGCAGGGAAAACTTCCTTGGATTTTGTCATTCCTGTCCTTCTTTCTAGTTCTGACCCTTCAGCTGCTTTTTCAGATTCCAAAAGCAACATGATTTCTCCTCATTGTGTTTGTTTCTGAAATAACTGACTATGTATGAAGTTGCTTCAGTCGGGTCCAACTCTTTGAGACTCTATGGACTGTAGGCTGCCAGACTCCTCTGTCCATGGGATTGTCCAAGCAAGAATACTGGAATAGGTTGCCGTGCCCTCCTCCAGGTGATCTTCCTGACCCAGGGATGGAACCCATGTCTCTTTTGCCCCCAACATTAGCAGGTGGGTTCGTTACCAATAGCACCAGTAGTTCAGTTACTAGCATAACTGGCTAAACCTTACGTTTAAACCACTTGCTCCAAAAGTCCACAGCCTGTTTGTCACCTACAGATACATTCAGGAAAGAGGCTGAGGTTCCAAGGACAAGGTTGTAGGTAGAGAGCAGAGGAGAGAAGGGCTCCCTGTGAGGAAGGTGTGGAAAGAGCTCCGGGATTTATAATTAGAACTTTGGGAGAAGAGTGCCTGATGACCCTGGGTTCTCTTTCATTAGCTCTTGGCATCCTACCCTGACTGGAGAGGGCAGGGGGCAGGCCTGTTTCTAACTCCCCTGCAGAAGCGAAGTTAGGTGTTGATGGTAGAAGATGGCATCATTATTGGCTTTTATGATGATCATATTCAGAGAGTGAGTTACAAACCTTTTGAAACAAAGGCAACTTGAGTCCTAAAACTTGAAATCAGTTTTCAGTCAGTGCTCCTTTGCCAAGGAAGCATTTACTATAATAAGAATATATTTTCTGTGCTTGACTTCATCCATTCCCCAGAGAGGTCAACTCATCAATCATGGACTCCTAAACCTCTGCCTCTAGAGTCTCCTGAAGCCCGCATTCTCTTTGCACAGAACTGCCTCGAGTCTCCATCTAGTTGCCTAGGAGGAGTAAATCTCATTGAACACCAATGTGTTTGAAAAAACAACAACAACAAAAACATATCTTTCTTTACCAATTGCTTTTCTCTTGCATTCTATCTTTAGGATGTGTCCGTGTTAGAAGCTGGGACTCCTTCCTCACAGCCAATTTAGTCACTGAGTCTTTCTGTTCTAGCTGCCAGCGATCCCTGGACTCTGTACTCCCCTCTCTGTTCTCATGGCTACAGTTTTAGTTCAGTCTTTTATCACTTCTTACCGGATAGTAACAAGAGATGCTACCTGTCTCTAGACTTTGTGTTTTGAGGAAACTTCTGCTCACTTCTCTCGCCTTAGTGCTCTGGGGTGTATAAGACCCTTTCCCAAATGGTCTCAGTCCTCTTCCATCCTACCCCACCTCATCCTGTGTGTAAAGTGCCCCAAGTTCTGGTGTTAACTGAGAAATCATGCTCTTTCATGTTCCATCTACACATGGACCCACCCTTCTCTTGGTTCATCTCTCTTTCTCACTTACTCCTAGAGGTTGTCTTACCTACCCAAAATCCCAGCCAAAGGTCTTCTCTGTGAAGCCTGTCAGTATCCCTTTCTCTGGGGCCCCTTTGTTATATATAGTAACTGGCATGTTAAATTGTAATTGTGTACGTCTGCCCACTGTCCTGGGTATTTCTCGAGGGCAGTGACTGCATCGTGTCTGGCACTCAATAGGTAGTCAGTAAATATTGAGTAAGCTGAAGATGGAGGCTCTGAGTGTTACTTTGTTTTTTAATGTGGATCACTATAAAAAGGCATCTTTTAGGTCTATTGTCCTCACACTGTTTCCTTTCTGGCACATTTTCCTTTGGCCTTTAAAATAGCTATGTTGCTACTGTTGGAGATGAGAGTATGATTTGAAATTAGAAAATTCAGCAGTGCTGGCGTTACACACACTTAAAACATTAAAATGTGCCATAACCAACTCCTCCTTCAGTTGACATATTTGACAGACTATCTCAGCCTTGACCTACGTTTTCATTAAGTCAAACTTTATTTTCTCTAGATCGGAAAATCTCCTAAATGTTTTGCGTGTCAAAAAGTCATTCACATCTCAGAACTGAGATTCTTTCAATCACCCTTGTCTTAACTTATCTAAGGGTAGGAGAAGGCTGGGTAAGCTGGATCAGAACAAGCATATAGAATCTCAGTTTTTATGTAGTTATGTTTCAGAGCACTGACTCCTTAAAATGAATATTGCTATTAATAAATTATAAGATGATTAATAGAAAATTAAGGTGAAAGGGGCTGTATTGACAACATTCAGACTTTTTGTGTGTGTGTGACATATCCAACTAATGAAGGAATAGCTTCTTATTCAGTGTGACCTTGCCGTTCTGGAATATGGCTCAAACTGTTCCTTCATGTTGCACAACAATATTGACAGTATTACAGTAGGCATAGACTGTGTCTGACTTCTGATTTCCAAATCACTAATTCCGGAAACTTAACTGCCTCCTGATTTTTTTTAATGCCCACAGTGGACATAATTATATATAACTTAAAATTATCAAAATTTTTAAAAAACCGTATAAATGAGAAGTAGCTTAAATTGACATTCTGAGTTTTATTTCACATATTTGGAGATTTTCTTAACAGTCTCTAATTGATTTCCATTTTGGTCTGAGGGTATACATTGTATGACTGCCATCTTTTAATATTATATGTGTAGTTTTTTTTTTTTTAATGGCCCAAGTTAAGGTTTATCTTGTTGAATGTTTCATTTACTGTAGAAGAATGTGTATTTTGCTGATGTTACATGGGTAGTTCTGTATACATCAATTAGATCCAGTTGATATAGTATTCAATTCTTTGCTATCCTTATTGATTTTCTGTCTACTAGTTTTAACTATTAATGAGAGGGGTTTGTTGAAGTCTTCAACTGTAATCGTGGATTTACTTTTTGGGGTCAGTTTTGCTTTGTATATTTTGGACTCTTATTAGGTGCATATATATATATGATTATTAGGTCTTTTGGTAAATCTGTTTTCTTATCATTATGCAGTATTCCCTCTTTATCCCAATTCTTTATCTGATTTTCCCTGATGGTAATAACTTATAGACTGTCATACAGTATTACAACCAAGAAATTGATTTTTATACAAATCAATTATCTTATTCATATTTATGGAATTTTACATGTAATTGTGGGATATTTGTTAAATAAAATTTTATCACATGTAGATCTTTGTATTTAATCAGCACAGTTAAGATACACAGCAGTTCCATTACCACAAGGGTCCCTTGTCTTGCCCTTTTCAATCACACTCACCTTGTATCCCCCTTCTCCCAACACCCAACCCTGGCAACCACTAAACTGTTCTCCAGGTCTATAGTTTTGTCATTTCAAGAATGTTACATGAATGAAATCATAGCATAGACAAGCTTAAGGAACTGGCTCTTTTTTCAGTCAGCATAAATCCCTGGAGATTCATCTGACTTGCATGTATCAGTAGCTCAATTTTATTGCTGAGTCATATTCCAGTGTCTAATTTAATAAACTCACCATTGTTGAGTGGCTTTCCAGAATGGCTCTACCATTTTGAATTCCCACAACATGAATGATCGAGTTTCTCTCCATTACTTCTGGAATTTGATGTTGCCACTATGTTTTATTCTAGCCATTATGACAGATGTGGTGTTGTTCAGTCACTAAGTCGTGTCTGACTCTTTAAGACCCCATGGACTGCAGCATGCCAGGACTCACCGTGTCCCAGAGTTTGCTCAATCTCATGTCCATTGAGTCAGTGATGCCATCCAACCATCTCATCCTCTGTTGCCTCCTTCTCCTCCTGTCCTCAGTCTTTCCCAGCATCAGGATCTTTTCCTGTGGTTGGCTCTTCACAGCAGGTGGCCAAAGTATTGGACCTTCAGCTTCAGCATCAGTTCTTCCAGTGAATATTCAGGGTTGATTTCCTTTAGGATTGACTGGTTTATCTCCTTTCTGTGCAAAGGACTGTCAGGAGTCTTCTTTAGCATCGGCCTTCTTTATGGTCCAGCTGTCACATACATTCCTGACTACTGGAAAACCATGACTTTGACTATACGGATCTTTGTAATATGTTCCTGTGGAATTAATTCTGATGTCTCTGGCTGCTGATGTTGAAGATCTTGGCATGTATTTATCTGATACCTTCATATCCTCTCCAGTGAGATAGACTGTTGCTTAACATATAAATGAATTGCTTGCCTTTTCAGCTTTATTTTCATTGTGACTTGCATTATATATTCATTCTTTTACTTTTGACTTATTATTTAAATATTTCTGAAGTGACTTTCTCATAGATAGCATAGTTGCGTCGTTTAAAAAATATAATATGACAGTCTGACTTTTAATTACTTTACATCATGTAAATTTAATATAGTTACTGATATATTTGGGTTTAGATCTACCATTCCATTGTTCTGTATTGTCTTGTTTCTCTTACTTTTTCTGTCACACTTTGAGTTACTTGCACATTTTTAATATTTTGTGTTAATTATGATTTTGACAAAATCTCTTTATGTAGCTTTTTAGTGGTTCTATGGATGACAAAATACATGTTTAACTTTAAACATATGATTGATACCTTATTACTTCATTAGGAATGTAGAATCTGTATCTGAGAGATACCTTTACATTTCCTCCTTGATATTATTGATGTCTTACGTGTAACATCTACACACACTGAAAATGTCATCAGGGACTATTTGCCTTCAATCATGAAACACATTTTAAAGAGCTCAAGAGGAGACTAGTCTGTATTTGCCAGTTATTTATTTGTTGTTCTTCCTTTGTTCCTCTAATTTGTTTCCTTCTAGTATCAACTTCCTGCTTTCTGAAGCTGTTCCTTTAGTGTGTATTAGCTGCTCAGTCATGTCCAACTCTTCTTGATCCCATAGACCGCAGCCCTCCTCTGTCAATGAGATTTTCCAGGCAAGAATACTGGAGTGGGTTGCCACCATTTTCTTTCCTTTAGTAATTCTTTTAGAGTAGGTCTGCTGTGAATTCTTAACATTTCACTTCATTTGAGAATATCTTTATTTCACTTTTATTACTAATATGTTTTTACTCTGAGATTACAGTTTTTTAAAATTGTTGTGCTATTTCTTTTTAACCTTCATGTTTTGTATGAGATAGTCACAGTCATTATAATCATGTAACATATCACTTTACCTTGGCTATTTTGAAGATTATTAATTTTTTTCCTTTCAATTGTGGTAAAATACATATACCATAAAAATTTGCTGTTTTCACCATTTTAAAGTGTACAGTTCAGTGGCATTAGTCAATACAATGAAGGTTGTGCAGCCATTACCACTCTTTATTCCAGAACTTTGTCATCACTCAAATTGAATGTCTTTCATTTTTAGCAGTTTGTCTTAGAGTAACCCCCGCCTTCCAAATTCATGCTGTTTGGGGTTTGCTCAGATACTTGAATCTGATGTTAGTCTTTCTCCAGAGTTGAGAAATTTTCCACTCTTGTTTCTTCAAATGCTTTTAGCATGCATTTTTTCCCTGTATCTTTCAGGGACTTTGATATTAATGTTTGGCCTTCTGTTATTCAGTCACATGTTTCTCAATTTCTATTCATTTATTTTCATTTGTTTTTCTCTATTCATATGAGATAATTTCTATTGATTTATCTGCAAGTCTTCTGACATTCATTTGCCATCTCCAGGCTGCTTTTGAGTCCATCCTGTGAATTATTAATTTTGATTATTGTCACTTCCAGTTCTAGGATTTCCATTTGTTCTTTATATTTTCTGTTTCTTTGCTGAGACTTTTATTTTAATGTTTCTTTCAAGAATGTTCATGATTGGTCATTCAAACATTTATATAGTAGCTGCCTTAAAGTCTTTGTCATTTCATTCCACCATCTGTATCATGTCGGCATTGGCATCTGTTGACTATCTTTTCCTGTGCGAGTTGAAATTCTCATGGTTCTTGGTATGTTGAGTAATTTTGGAATCTATCCTGGATATTTTGAAGATTACATTATGAGACTCTGGATTGTGTTTAAATTTTAGGAATAATTTTTCTTTTTAACCGGTTAATTGGCCTGGTTTGATTCAGGCTGCAAGTTCCAGCCTAGCTCAAGATGTTGTTTCGATATCCACTTTTCAAAATCATCACCATACTCTGGTTCTCTTCTGGTTATGTGTAAACCATTGGCCAGTATCTGACTTGTATAGTGTCTCATTTGTTAATTCAGTTCTCAGTTCTCTTTGATAATGCTAATTACAGTCTCTGATCCACCAATTCTGGACTTGGTGATGATCTCTGAAATTCAGAAACGATGTTACAGGGTCACTTTCCTGAACATCTTCCTCTCTGCACTCTCCCTGGTACATTACAGTTCCTTAGCGTTTACTTTTCAGTCCTTCGGAACTCTACTGTGTTTCCCTGTTTGGACCTTTTGAGACCCAACCAGCAGGAGGAGAGAGAGGAAAAGAAGCAACAGAGATTGGCCTCAGCCTCTTGGGATGACACTTCCAGTAATGGATGAAAGATTCCCCTCCTTCAGAGTTTCTCTTCCTTTTGACTCTCCACTCCTTGTAAAGTGTTAATTGCTCAATCATGTCTGACTCTTTTGTGACCCTGTGGACTGTAGCCTACCAGGCTCCTCTGCGCATGGGATTCTTCAGGCAAGAAGACTGGAGTGGGTTGCCATTTCCTCCTCCAGGGGATGTTCCCAAACCAGGGATTGAACTTGGGTCTCCTGCATTGCAGGCAGATTCTTGACCATCTGAGCCACAAGGAATATCTATTCCTGGTGACCGACATGGAATTGTGTGGGAGCAAGGTCATGAGAAAAGTGACAAAAAGGGGAGAAACAAAGAATAAAATTGGCGAGTTTGCGCACTTCTGTGAGTGATAGGAGTGGCCCCCTTATTCTGTTTGCTTCATGAGTGATAGGGCTCCTGTAGGATCCTAGGATTTTATCCGTTCTCGCCACAGTGCTCATTTCTAGGTTTCCAGTGATACTCAGGCTAGAAGATAGAGTTAGAAAATAAATGGTAAACCCATTTTGATTATGCCAGTCTGATTATACTTCAGATTCCAGTGGACATCTGAAGTTCACCTGCTGCTGTTTACTTTGCCTGGTTTTCAAATAGCTGCTCTGTGTCATCTACCCAGGTTTTATAGTTTTATTCAATAGTAGGGGTGGGTGAAATATGCTTATACCTTCTAACCTACAACCAGAAATCTGACATAATTGGGATTGATTTTTGAATAGCTTAGGGGGGTGGCTTTTTTCTTTCCACTCAGCATGTTTGAGAGATTCAGTGATGTTTACCACATTTTAGTCATCATAGAAAATTCTGTTTTAGGATAGAGACTATCAACTTTACTGTAGTTGATATAGCTTTTGGTAGTGTGAATTATGATGCTGTGGACATTTTTGTATAAATCTTCTTATGAATATGTGTGTACGGTGCTTTTGGTTACACCTATGCATGTCCACACAAACCTATATGCTGTGGAAGCAACATTGCTGGGCTACTCTATGAAGTTTTCATATATTCAATTTTAATAGTCAGTGCCAAACAGATTTTGAGGCTAGTTGTACTTTCTTGAAGTAGTGAAAGTGTTAGTCGCTCAATTGTGTCCGACTCTGCGACCCCATGAACTGTATCTTCTTACACAACCACTAAAAGTATATTAATTTTCTCATTGTTCTACATCCTTGTCAGTACTTGGCATTGTCAGACCTTCCCATTTTAGCCATTCTGGTGGGTGTTAGCAGTATGTCTTCATGATTTTAATTTGCATTTCCTTATAATGGCTAAGAAGTTTATAATCTTTTATTATGCTTAATGGACATTTGGATACCCTCTTTTTCAAGAAGTTATTCAAATTTATTGCCCATTTTTAAAATTTTTTTTGACTTCTAAGAGTTATTTGTATACTTTGAAATGAACTCTGGTAGTTACGTGTGTTACAAATATCTTTGTCCACTCTGTGGTTTGCCTTTTTGCTCTCATAATGGCCTTTTGATAAACAGGAGCGATTAATATTAATTTACTCAGATTCATCGGCCTGTTCTTCTGATTGACGCCATTTGTATTCTGTGTAAGAACTTTTGTTTCGGTCACCAAATCGTGCAGCTACTCTCCTATGTGTTTGCTGTGAACTTTCTCACATGTAGATCTGTAATCTACCTGGAATTGATGTGTATGTATGCTGTGAAATACAGGACCACTTTTCCCCCACTGATGGATCTCAAATTTGAACCAGCCATTTGTTGAAAATATAAAATAATAAAAATATAATAATGATACCATCCTTTCTCAAACGCACAGAAGATCACCTTCGTCATAAATTAGCTTCTGCACATCTGGGCCCCTTTTCTCATGGTGAAGTGTGAGATGCGGCTAATGACTGTCTTCTGCTTTGGCTGATGGACTCTACTGCTTCCCCTCCCCTCTGCCTGGGCTCCAAATAGGGATTATCTTTGTTACCTTTTATTGTAAAATTTTAGGTGAAAGACCAGTACATACTCTCAGACCAAAAACATGTAGTGTTACCATTTCCACCTGGTTCCTTATGAATTAGGCATTCTGGTTTGTCCCTGTAGGTCTAAGAGAGACTCACTTGGTAGACTTCAGGATTTCTGAAAAGCTTATATGCTGTGATTTACTTTTTCCTTACTTATCAGGCATTTATTGACTCAAATGATTCCAAGCCCTCAGTTTTACCTATTATTTCTGCTTCCTCCTAAGGTTTTCATCAGAGCTGCCTGAAAGAAAGATGGACTAATTTCATATGGCTTTTGCCTTCCTGTCACCTCTTTCATTGTTTGGTGAAGGCAGTTTACAATCAGAATTCTCAAAAGTGGAAAAGATGGGGATAGTTGTGGGGAGCTGGTAAGGAAAAGAGCAGAGGATTTGGCTAATCCCTAGAGTTATTAACCTCTTCTTAAGTAATCTGTAGGCAGCTTTGAGAGTGGATTAGGACTGGTAAGAGGTGGGCAGTGTGTGGTTATTTTAGGAAACTGACTTTAAAATTGTCTATTTTCCATGGGTATATTTGTATTCTCTAATTTTGCTTTTGGAAACCTTCAGATGGCCTTTTTTGCAAGCAAACAGTGCTTCATTTCGTCTCATATCCTGAAATGAACTTTGAGAAAAGACAACTTCATCAGAAAATTGCCCGGAGTTTGCTCCATGTAAAAAACAATTAGGAACAATAAAAAGAGAGAATAAATATTGCATATAGTACTTAAATAAAAAGACACATTAACATCTTTTAACTTTGCACTAGTTGCCAGTGTGCCTGCATACTTTTGCTAAAGGTTAACTAAATCGTTTAGACATCACTAATGGTTGGACATTGGAGCGCTGTACCCAGATGATTGATGTGCTAGATTTATGGAGAAGATTCTTTTAATTATTATAAGCTGAGAGTGGCTAATTTTCTGAAACAAAATTGCTATATGAAGTTCTTAGCAACTGAGGGAGTTAACACACATCAGCTTGTATAAGAAAAAAACAGAAGAGCTTTTGATCCTTTGAAATGCAGTAAAACTTAGTTTTATAACTACTATTGGTGTAATATTAGTAATTTAGAAGGTTTGTTTTTTCTTTTTATTTGCTTCTACAACCATATAGCAGTGCTCTGAAAATAGGAATGTTATCTTCTTATAAAGAAGACAGCAGAAGCTTAGATTTCAAGAACTTGGACTCAATGGCATTAAACTAGAAAGCTGGTGATTGTAATAGCTAAAGGTCTATTTAGTGCATTCTGTTTTCTGAGAACTTTTCTAAGTGCTTTAAACATGCTAAATTTTAAATTTTCACATTAGTCCTGTTAGGAAATGCACTATTATCCCTGTCCTCTTACCCATGGGATGTTGAGCCATGAAGACACTAAGCAGTATATCAAGATCCTGCTAAGTACAGAAGCAGATGTAGACCAAGCTTGGGCTACACCATTGTGCTGTTCTGACCAAGGCTTGGACCCATGGTTATGATTTCAAGTTCAGGACCCTTGCTCCTTAACAGTCAGTTCACTTCAGTTTCTCAGTCCTGTCCAACTCTTTGTGACCTATGGACTGCAGCACACCAGGCTTCCCTGTCCATCATCAACTCCCGGAGTTTGCCCAAACTCATGTCCATCGAGTCAGCGATGCCATCCAACCATTTCATCCTCTGTCGTACCCTTCTCCTCCTGCCTTCAATCTTTTCCATCATCAGGGTCTTTTCCAGTGAGTCAGTTCTTTGCCATCAGGTGGCCAAAGTATTGGAGCTTCAGCATCGGTCTTTCCAATGAATATTCAGGACTGATCACCTTTAGGATTGACTGGTTTGACCTCCTTGCTGTCCAAGGGGCTCCAAAGAGTCTTCTCCAATACCCCAGTTCAAAAGCATCAATTCTTTGGCACTCAGTTTTCTTAATGGTCCAATTCTCACATCCTTACATGTCTGCTGGAAAAGCCATATCTTTGAATAGATGGACCTTTGTTGGCAAAGTAGTGTCTCTGCTTTTTAATATGCTGTCTAGGTTCGTCATAACTTTTCTTCCAAGGAGCAAGTGTCTTTTAATTTCATGGCTGCAGTCACCATCTGCAGTGATTCTGGAGCCCAAGAAAATAAAGTCTGACACTGTTTCCATTGTTTCCCCATCTATTTGCCATGAAGTCGTGGGACCAAATGCCATGATCTTCATTTTTTGAATGTTGAGTTTTAAGCCAGCTTTTTCACTCTCCTGTTTCACTTTCATCAAGAGCCTCTTTACTACTATTTCACTTCCTGCCATAAGGGTGGTGTCATCTACATATCTGGGGTTATTAATATTTCTCCCTGCCATCTTGATTCCAGCTGTGCTTCATCCATCCTGGCATTCCGCATGACATACTCTGCATGTAAGTTAAATAAGCAGGGTGACAATATACAGCCTTGATGTACTTCTTTCCCAATTTGGAACCAGTCCATTCTTCGGTGTCCAGTTCTAACTTTTGCTTCCTGGCCCGCATACAGATTTCTCAGAATGCATGTAAAGTGGTCTGGTATTCCCATCTCTTTAAGAATTTTCCACAGTTTGTTGTGATCCACACAGCCAAAGGCTTTGTTGTAGTCAATAAAGCAGAAGTAGATGTTTTTGTAGAACTCTGTTGCTTTTTCTGTGATCCAACGGATGTTGGCAGTTTAATCTCTGGTTCCTCTGCCTTTTCTAAATCCAGCTTGAACATCTGGAAGTTCTCGGTTCATGTACTGTTGAAGCCTGGCTTGGAGAATTTTGAGCATCACTTCGCCTAGCATGTGAGATGAGTGCAATTGTGCGGTAGTCTGAGCATTCTTTGGCTCCTTCAGAATTGTGTCATGTAATAATAATGCTGGTGATGATGTATATGGATTGGGAGACCCCACTCATCAGTCATGAGTCTTGAATTGGACCCTGTTTCTGCCCAGTGCCCAGCCTAGTGGTAGGGATAGAAATGTCTGAATTGATTGGAATCTAGATCTGGTTCCATTTTCTCCTGTCTCATCTTGCGTTTTCACTATTTACCAATGCACTCCCCTTGCTGCTCTCCAGATGGTCCCGTCATCTCTTTGTGGTCACTCATGTGTCCCTCATCCCTGTTCTCACTGCTGCAGTTTCTCCGTCCATCCATCCATCCGAAGAGCTAATCTCACGTTGCATCTGTGACAGAGGTACACACTGCATTTCTCACTGTCCTCAGAATTCATCGACCCCATCGAACATTTCCAGATGATGCTCTTCTGGCTTCTGTCCTCTGTAATGCTTGCGTGTGTGCATGTCATGTAGAGTTCCCAAACTCTAGATTTCAGGCTGCCCAGGGAGTGTGCTTTGTCTTTGGTTTTCACAGGTTCTTGAGCCTGTAATGGGAATCCTGATTCTGTCTCCTGGTATAATTGTCAGTCCCTACATCATGTTACTTTGCCCCAGTAACTAACTCCTTAGAATCATGTTTCCTTATAGGGTATGTTCCCTCTATTAATTTTCTAAATTTTAACTGCCCTTGGAATTCTGGTTCTCTGTATAAGTATAAAGTTTAAGAATTACTGGGAATGTTACATTCTTCATTCGGCAGGTTCAAGATGTCTAGTTGTCTTTTTATGATTTTAACAGCCATTGATAATTATTACCCGGATGGGTTTTTTCATTAGGATTTCCAAACTGGCAATGTACTAATTCCTCAATTATTAGCTGTGATACTTTGATAGACTATAGACTGTAATTTAACATTCCATTGGCAAATGTTTTAGGTCTTCTGATTTTAATCTCTGCTGTGTCTTTATATGTCATTTATCATTCATGACAAAGTTTACTTATATTTCCTTTTTAAATAATATTTTAAAATACCTTAACCCTACCCATTAAACAGCTTCCCTCATCTTCTTTCTGTTTTGTAGATTTTTACTTTACCCAATTTAATTTAAAAGGCTATTAATTTCTTAATCAAAATTACTGATATTTTGCAGATTTTTTTTATTGTTCCTTATGTTCCCATGCTTTTTTTAACCCATTGGCTTCACTTTATTTCTCTGAAGTGGTTTAATGTTTGCTTTTGTTGATTTTTGTTTTACCTTCATTTTTCTTAGGTCTTTTCTCCCTTTCCTGAAGGAGAAGTTTTTAAATATTTGATACAGCAAATACACACATACTACACTGTAGGAGAATTTTTTAAAAATTTGATACAGCAAATACACACATACTATATGTGTGTGTTATGAAACATAATATTAAATGAATACACAGTAATTCACCACAGACTTTCCTAATGCAGTACAGTTTACCTCTGTATAATCCTTTACTTCCTCCCCAAAGGAAACCACTGGTCTGAATTTAGTCTTTTTTTTTTTTTTGCTCTAATACACACACACTCTGGGAAAAATACATACTCTTTGGGTTTTCAAAAATAAGTTTAAATACGTTTTAAAAATAGGTTTAATAGATTTAGAGTTGCCTATATTAGAATGTCATAAAGCTAGTTGCACATTGTGGTCTTCTGCCTTATTTATTCAAAATCATGTCTCTAAGATTCATTAGTAATACCTGTAGCAGCAAGTTTTATACTGTAGAAATGAATATTATATTCTGCATGTACTACGGCATATTTGTTCTCCCATTGGTGAGCTTTTGTATTTTTTGCTAGCAATAGAAGTGCTGTTAGGAACACTCTTGTGCTTATCAACTGATGCACATATTCTGGAGTTTCTCTAAGGCATAAACCTTGGAGTGAAGCTGCTTGCTGAATTGTCAGGCATCATTGTCCACCATTGGCTTAGATACCTCTGGATTCCAGCATCCTGTGGTTTACCATTTTGGTAGTTGGTGTTTTTTAGTCTGATTCTAGTCCTTGAAGGTATTTATGATTTTGTCTCTTGGGACTTCTCTGTTAATATTTGCAATGGGTTTGGAACCATGGGATGTGTCGCTTGTGAACTTCAGGCACCATCATGCTATGTGGTCAGCAACATTTACCCCTTCAAATGTTTAGTGTCAGAATGGAGACCCTTTGGAATTGTAAGGTTTGACTCCTTTATATAATGATGCAGCTAGAATTTTAACAATTGTGTTTATCTGTAAGAAACGAGGAAAAGCAGCTTTACTATCCTGAGTTTAATATGTATAATTGTTTTTCAACTGAGGGTGACTTTTGTCCACAGAATGTTTGCCTATGTCTAAAGCTGGTGGTGGTGGTTTAGTCGCTACATCATGTCCAACTGGTGCCATCCCATGGACTGTAGCCCTCCAGGCTCCCTGTCCATGGGATTCTCCAGGCAAGAATACTGGAGTGGGTTGCCATTTCCTTCTCCAAGGGATCTTCTTAGGCTCAGAAACTTCAGTGTACATGAAAGCAATTGGTCTTCATGTTCTGAAAATACCAACACTAAAATCTGATGGATTTACGGCACTTTTGATTTGTCCTTTCATGTCATAGGTGTTTGGAATGCTCAAGTAATGACATTTAGCAAATTATTTGCATAAATTCTATGAAGTGTTCAATTAGTATGAAATGAGAGATTAACTGTCAAGAAGTAACCTGTGCTGATCTGCTCAGCTATATGAAAAAAAGCCAGATATGTAAGAATTTTCTATTTCTGTAAATGTTGGTGGGTGTTCTTCCTGTCCTAAGATGCTTAAGATGACTGCTCTTCCCAACCATCTCAGTCTCTGGTCAGGAGTGACAGGCAGGCATGCCCATACACATCAGAAATGGCTGATGTATGTGGGGGTGGAATTTGGTCCTTGGCTTTCACTGAATTGGGAGGGGAAAAAAAAAATCATGCCTCCCACTCCTTGATGGGCCCCAGCTCAGCCATGGGGCCACCAGTAAATGTGAATGAGCAGGAAGTTCCCAAGTCTGACTTGCTTCCTTTCTGTTGTAGGTCTCTCCCAGTCTAACTGCTGAAACCTGAGAGTGGGCTCTAACAAAGGAGGCTGGAGGGAGATGGAGAAAAGGCAGATAGCTTCAGAATGTAATCAGCATTTTATTACCATCCTCAGGAAGCAGGAATAGGAAAGAAAAAAAAAAAGAGGTTGGAGCAAGGAAAGTTAATTATGTGAGGTTATTTGACAGGAAATTACTAAATACAAACAGACAGAAGAAACACATTTTAAAGCAGGGTAGGAAATCTCAAGTTACTTCTCTGTGTGTATTCAAAACCCCCAAAGCAAATTCTGAAAATAGTAGTTTAAACAAAAGCTATCTTATCTGATAAAAGTATTTCAAACACAAAGGGAAATTTATATATTGGGCAGGCAGTCTTAAACTGATCTTGTTGATAACATTGCATATTTAATTGTGGGAAACCCCCCCCTCAGATGTCTGAATTTTATCTTGTAAATGTTTTGAA
This sequence comes from Antilocapra americana, assembly GCA_007570785.1. Lineage (NCBI taxonomy): Eukaryota > Metazoa > Chordata > Mammalia > Artiodactyla > Antilocapridae > Antilocapra > Antilocapra americana. The sequence continues at coordinate 6,296,598 of ML664180.1, read as the reverse complement.
TTTATTTTAAATCTGGCATTTCATCTCTGTCAAGGTGTGTATGTGTAAGTGTGTGATCCTGGAAAATTGTTTATGTGTGTGAAATGAAAAATACTTCTGTCTGTTTCTTTTTAGGGTATCAGCATTTTTTATTTTTTGGGGTGCGTATGGTATTATCAGTATTTCCAGAAGCACATTATATCAGTAAAGCACAAAGAACTGAGAAAATATTATCTAAAATATTTATTCCCAGAGGTCATATATTTTTAAATGTTTTAATTATTCTGCCTTTGATATAATATCGTTTGGTGCTTTGCAACAGTTGGGAAGGTTGGCAGAATATTTGTAAATTAGCCAAGCGTTTTTGATAGTGTTTTTCTGTAAAAGACTAGGTGATTAGGGAGAGGAACCCTTCCTACCCTTAATGACTTCTGGTTCTCTAACGGACTCCTGCTGAGTGATCATTGTTGTGGACTTAGTGAGGAGTGCCAGAGGTGGGGGGGGGGGGGGGGGGGGGGGGTGTGTGTGTGTGGGGGGTGTGTGTTGAATTCTCCACTCCGCTCTTTCGCTCTTCGAAAGCTGCCGTTCTCCCCTCGTTGTGAAGAGCCATATCATAGAAACACAGTCTGGGTGAGTGTGAAAGTGCACCGTCTGTGGATAAAGTTACACATTCCGAGTTCAAAGAAAAAGCAATATTTTGAAAACTTAAATGGAGCTCGACGTCTGCATTCCTTTTAAAAGGCCAACACCTGTGGAAGGAATGTAGGTTGTTTCCACTTGACCTTCAACGGTGGAGCAGGGCAAGGCACTTGGATATGATGGTGGTCAAGTAGAAGGGCTTCTCACACAGCAGTGGCTCTCGGGGCAGCACCTGTCCTGTCTGTTGTCAGGGAGGGACATCGTGGCAGACGGTCAGGGATAGTCAGCGCCTTCTCAGCCTTGCCTTGAAGAGCTGGCTCTGTATCCCACTGTCTCACAGTGATGGCTGCGTGGGTGTAGATGATGCGAAATAAGCCGTAACCTCTCGAAGCAGTCAGGCGTCCATGTGGCTAGTCCTGGGAATCCCTGGGCAGACAGTGTTTTAGAACACTTAGGCAGAGTCCTCTGTGAGTAGTCCTCGAAGATCCAGACATCACTGATGTTCCAGACAGAGGCTCATCGTGCATAAATAATTCCTTAGGATGGAGTTGGCGGCCTGGAGTGGTGCTCCGACTCCTTTAGGCTACTTAGACTTGCTCAGCGGTTGATTGTGGTGTCTGAAGGGCCAAGCGCACAATTCGAGGTCAGGAAGAAAGCTACACATAAAACACTCTTGAGGAGCAAGGGATTTATTAGTGTACATCACTTGTGATGCGAAAATGTGGAGGTCTGGCTTCTTTGTTGTTTATCATCAGTTCTTCGTGTGTTCTCATGCCAGGAACTGTTGAGGCAGGGAGTGCAGTGTTGAGCCATAGTTCATGTGGTCTGTGCTTGTTAGAGCACATGGCTCATTGGCGTGAGATCATGCCCTCTCTGCAACCAGTTTGGTGATCTTGGGCATGGGATGGTTTCTCTCTACCTCAGTTTCTTTGTATAAATTAGGTGGTTTTCCCAGATGACTTGTAAGTTCCTGTGCAGTGCTAATATTTTCTGGATGTACTTTTGCATGAAGTATTTTTATCCTTGTGACCTAGCTTGGTGCTTCAGCAAGTTACTGAAAAAGGTGATGTAGGCTAGACCAGTTTCAATGGTTATATTTGAAGTAGGATCATGGATTTGATTTTCATGTAGACTAGTTACCTTTTCTGAGTTCATACCATTTTTGTGCCTTCCAACTGTTTGGTGGGCTTGAGCCTGTGTCCATGTGGTTTCCTAAAACTCAGTGTTATTTTTAAAGAGGAAACATGGATTTATATGGATGCTAGAAGCATTCACCAGTCCTAAAGCATGGTCTTCAAATACAAGATCATTGTCACATGCACGTCTTTGCTGAGACGCTAGCTCAGCACAGTTGGGTTGTATTTAGGTGGAATTCAGTGCTAGCCGACGGAACTGTGCTTGGGACGGGGTTATGGAAGCATGGATCTTCTAGGATTTAACATTACTGGTAACGTTGATGAGCTCAACTGTTAATTACATCAGCTGGTTTTGTAAATAAAGTTTTATTGGCACAAAGAGATGTCCACTCATTCACATATTGTTTATGGCTGTTTTGGGGCTCCAAGATCACAACTGAGTAGTTGAGACAAAGATGAAACCAAAAATATTGACTGTCTGGCCCTTAATAGAAAAAGTTTGCTGTCACCTGGATTATAGGATGTGCTTGTAGAATTCAGTCTCAGTCTCTAGTTTTTCAGGTTGTGTAGGGCCATAATGTGGACTTCCCAAGTGGCAATAGCGATAAAGAACCTGCCTGCCCAGTGCAGGGGATATAAGACACGCGTGTTCGGTACTTACATTGGGAAGACCCCCTGGAGGAGGAAATGCCACCCCGCCCCAGTCTTCTTGCCTGGAGAATCCCATGAACAGAGGAGCCTGGCGGGCTACAGTCCGCGGGGTCGCAAAGAGTGAAACACAAGTGGGCACTCGTGCATGCAATATGAAAGAAGCTAAGAAGAAAATGGTAAGTGTACCCAGGACACCGACAAGTATGTTCTGTTCATAAAGAAATAAAACTATTCAAAGCCAATAAAAGGTGATAAATGCCCACATAGGGCATGTAGTAGACCATAAGCACATGGTACAGAGGTATGCCTGTTTGGAAAGAGGGCAGAGGGCATAAAAAGTTGACTGAGCAGGAAGAGGCTTTATTCTGATCTGTCCCTGGGGATGTTCTTGTCTGTAGAAGGGAAGCGTGTGGGAAGGATGTGTACAGGCCTCTGAGGACGGGCCTGGAGCAGAAGTCCACAGGAGGGGTGCTGGGAAATCCCCCACCCACCTCGTAACTGCACCCCCCAGTTTTCCCCCGGCCTGGTCCTGTCTGAGGGAGGAGACAGACACGTCCAGGGACCCTGGTTGTGTAAGACAAGCAGCTCCCATCCTAAGACTGTGGATTAAGCCATGCCCTATTGTGAAACCAACCCCGATATACAACATTGTCTGTGAACCCGAGAGATCACCCGGTCTGGGATGCCGCCTCGACTCCCTTAGAACCCAGCCTGGCTCTCCTTTCCCTGGCATTTCAGAGGCTCCTTCTTCTTCCCAGGAGATATTATAATTAAGTGAGATAAATAAAGACAGGAAATCTGTAATAAAGTGCGAACTTCCATGGATGCCAGATTAAGGAGGGGAAAAAAAAAAGCCAGCCCACAAAGTAACACAGTCTGGTGGGAAGAGATCAGAGGGCAGCGTGTGACCGGGCTGGCCAAGGGCTGCTTTCCCAGGGTACATATCCTGCCCCTCGGAGCAGGACCAGTAGGGGAGGAAGTGGTGAGCAGAGGCTGAGGGGAGTGCAGTTCTCAGAGTTGTGTCTGCTCCAGGGCTCGGGAGTCTCTGCCTCTCTGTGCCTGGGAACGATAAAGCACACATCTGCTTGTGTTCAGATGGGACTCCAGGAGGCGCGGTTTCCAGTTACCACTCCTCCCGCGGCTCACGTCCCCCGTGATCCTGAAAAGATGTCAGGTACAGATAGACTTAGGAGGGGGGAGCCCTATCTCCCCAGCCCGTATCAAGTAGCCAGAGAACCGGGGGATTGGCTTGCAGCAGGAATACCCTCATCTTGATTGCATTGTTTCTCCTCTCCCTAAAAGGGTGGGATTGGATTCGGAGGTGGGAGGCAGATCTGCGGTGGGGTTGCTGACACCATGTAAGGAAAACCTCAGAGGCTGCGATTCCCATTTGGAGGGCTCAGCAAAAAGGCCAGCAAAACAAGCCTGCCTCTGTTCCCGACGACTGCCCAACCACACAAAGGCCGGCAGGCAAACAGCTGCCGAGGGGTGACTGAGGCATTCCTGATGGAGGGAAGCTGAGGGTTAGTTGAGCCAGACTCTGGAATTGTTACCTGGAAGTAACTGGGCCAGGTGACTGCAGCTCTCACTGGGGGGCTGGGGGTGGGTGGGTGTGCAGAGACCCCTCCCACGCCAGGCTGGAAGCACTCTGAATGCTCACAGAGGAGCAGGGAGTTTATGCTTCCTCTCTGGTCTTCCCGAGTTTTTGTGGATATACTTAGCGATGAGTGCTAGTTGGGGAATTTCCCTAGGATGGGCCAGGACTTGTTTCCAAAATAACACCTTTCAAAGCATGCAGAGACTTTTAGAAATTAGATAATTGTGTGATATTTATAAAGTGAATTACGTTGTGCTCACACAGTCTGGGCAGCTGTTTCTGACGCTTCAGTAAATAACACCTTATGATTCATTAAGATTGGAGTGGGGGAGATCTTTTTAAAAGTTACTATTTACATCTGAGTCTTTGCAAAAATGTTAGACCAACTCACAAAGTAAAACAGTCTCAAGGTAAAATGCTTCCATCTGAGTGTGCCCAGCATGGTTCTGTTGTCCTAGTTCATTCTTAAGACACTTGCTGAGCATTTAAAATACGCCCATCCGTGTATGCAGACACACAGATAATGCTTTATTGCTCTTGTCCTCCATGAATTCTCAGTCTAGAGGAGGCAGATGTGTAAACAGATAATTGCAATATAGTGAGCCAAGTGCTAACGGAAGGATAAAAGAAATGTTATAATGGTATGTGGAGTATATCCATTTACAGTGCAAATGGAGAGGAGGGAATAGCTTCCCAGAGGAAGTGATATTTGAGCTGCATGGGATGGAAAAGGAGTGACTTTGAAAGCAGAGAAGGGTATTGCCTCCTTTGGGTGTCTGCTGTTGACCAACTTCCTCTTAACCCCAGGGCCTTTGCACATTCCTTTCCCTCTGTTGGGAAAGCTACTCCCATTCCTCTTCCCTGGTTCAGTCCTGTAGATCCCAGATCCCATGTTAATCCCTCAGGCTAGTCTGACTTCTCTAGGTCATATCCTTTCTATGAGAAGAGCTGGCTCATTCAGGTGCCTTTTCTTTAGGGCAGTCATCGCAGCTGTGCTTTGATATTATTTGCATGATGATTTGAATGATATGTTTTCCCCACTAGGCAGAGACTCTGTTCAGCTCTGTTTCTTGACTAAATATTTGCTGAATGAATTAGATGAAGGACATTCCAGGTGTGAGAAAACAGTGTATGTTCAGCCAATGACAAGTAGCAGGGTATGTTGGATCTTGGGGTGAGCTAATTGGGGGAAGCAGAAAATTGAGCAATTTAAGGAACTTGGAAGATCTTAGCTTCTGTTTATGTACTAGCTCAGTACATATTTCTAAATATCAAGACATTTCAAAGATCTGCCTCTCTGTTCGGATAATATCCTTATCAGATGGTTTAAGTCAAAGATGGCGTGTTAAAATATTTAAAAATAAAATTTTGCTTGTGGTTTTGGGGCTTCACTAGATATCATTTTAAGATGATGACGAAAGTATAACTTACGTATAGAAAAATGTACAGTATATTACTGTCCACCTGGCACCATGTGTAAAATAGATGGGACTCTCATACAAGTCAAGGAATAGATCTGTGTCCTGGAGGCTGAACTGCGCACATTGGTTTGTGTGCTGTGTCAGACCTAGGAAGGATGAAATAGAAGACCCTCTGCAAGACTCCAAGAAAATGCAGGCTTTCTGGAGAAAGAAGGCTTTTCCTGGTGCTTCCAAGGCTCACTCATGACCTTGAGCAAGGGGAGTGTGAGGATCGTAAGCCCCACCCACCCCTAGCGCCTCCTCAAGCTGCAGTTCACAGAGTGGAGGGTGGACGCAGAGGGGCAGCTCAGGTGTTTTCCAGGAAGCCTTGGCTCCTGGCTCAACACCTCCCCCGGATTCCTGCTTCCTCAGCACTCTCACCTGTGCAAGGCTGAGGGCCGAGTGCAGATCCTGTCACCCCCGCATTCTGCAGGAAGCGGTGCTGATGGGCTTCAAGGGCGCAGGCAACCCCAGGGTCACTGATGGCACAGTGGCGCTGAGTGTGTGGATCGGAGTGCCTGTCCTGTCACTTATTAGACACCTATGTGTCACTTTTACCTCATTTCTGTGTATGTCTTTATTTTTTGAATTGAATTTACTTAAAAAAATTATTAAAATATAGTTGCTTTTGCAATGTTGGGTTTGTCTCTACTCTACAGCAAAGTGAATCAGCTATACATGTATGCCCTGTTTTTTGGCTTCCTTCCCTTCTAGATCACCATAGAGCACTGAGTAGAGTTCCCGGGGCTATACAGTCGGTTCTCATTAGTTATCTCCTTTATACATAGTAGTGTGTGCATGTCAGTCCCAGTCTCCCAGTTCATCCCACCCCCTTTCTCTTCCTTGGTTTCCGTATGTTTGTTCTCCACGTCTCTGTCTCTGTTTGTGCTTTTGTAAATAAGATCATCTATACCAGTTTTTTCAGATTCTGCATACACACGTTAATATATGGTATTTGTTTCTCTTTTTCTGACTGACTTCACTCCATGGGGATGGTAATGTAACATACTGCATGGGGTTGTGAGATTTGATGTGTTCTTATATGTAAAGGGCTTATAACCTGATGTAACAAAGCACTCGATCTAAAAAAGCTCTGTAGTTGAAGCAGCCTTCTCGATTTTGCCTTGTAAAACATGGATTTCCTTAATGGGCTACCGAAGTCATTTGAGGACTTTAGAGAGACAAGGTAGTACGAAAATCAATATTGTAATTTTGGTAAAAGAAAAATGTATGAAAGGAACAACTGCCTTTGTAAGCAATGCTAAAAACAGGATATGACTTTCTGAATCAGGTCTTATATATAAAAATGATGGAGTCATGGATCCGAGTGGAATGCATCTGTGGAGGAAACAGGAAGGGTACATGTTGAAAAGGAATGCAATTTGATCTTCAGAGTTATAAGCCAACATTGGTCTTATAGTTGAGGAGAGGGGGGCTATAAGGAAACTGTGGCTCATTCTTATTACCTTCCCCATTCTCATACACAGTAGAGGACATACCCATAATTCCTAGAAGAAATATCAGGGAAAAGAGTATTAATGACTCAGATACTTAAACTGAACATAGATGATGGCTTGGAAAACAAGGAAATACTAAATTAATCTTAACAGGTAAACACAGTTTCCCAGATTACACTGAAATACAGAAATCCTCCTTGGATAGGGCAATAAAAAGACAGCAGGTGGAAAGGAAGAGTAAGTATATATATGCTTGCATATGTATGTATTTTTCTTTCATATCAATACCATGTTCAGAGATTTCTATTATTTCTAGTCTGAAAACAATCATTAGAACTCAATACTGTTAGCCCATTTTACAGATAAGGAAACTGAGGCTGAGAAATTTCAGTATGTTGGCAGTATGTCTAACACCATGTAGACATTGACCAGTAGAACTATGGATGAGACACAAAGCTGAATTTAAACTTGAGGCTCCTCCTACTCTCCTATATTGTTTCTCTTATTAAGGAGATATGCGCATGTATTTAAACAAACAAAAAGTCTTTCTACCTGAAGGTGGAAACACGAAAACTAACATTTGGGGAAGATGAAAAGGAAAGAAGTAGTATTACTCTGGTTTTATACCCGAGTGCCAAGTCAGATGGAGGAGTTTTGTATGATGTTTTTTTAAAGCTTGAGTTACAGAATTAATATAGTAAAAGAAGACGAGGGAGGTGAGACTTCAAATGTCCAGACCTTTGCAGGGAATTTTGTTTTCACTATGAGTACCATGTGTTGAAATCTAGATCTGTCTTTCAAACAGTTTTATCCCTGGAAGGTTAAGTAAATACACAAGGAAACTAGCACCAAGTTTCACTTTGCAAATAAAGAACCTTCAGAATTGTTTGAAAGCGGCAGAAACTTGGGCAAAAGCATTAATAACATTATTTCAAAGCTCAGAATGAAGGGGAAGATAAGTTGGTACAGTTTCATCTGTACTTCAGATGCTGACTGGCTAAGGTTTCTATTGAATGTCAATTGTCATCAGATGTTTGTTGTGAAGACTGTAAGATGGATCAGTTTCCATAGGCATTTGGATAGCAAGAGGACTTCGTGTGTGTGCTGGACCCACTCTAGCCTTTGAGGCTGAGGTTCGACCTAAGTAATATATTTGCAACATATCCAGCTTTTTAGTGGCTAAAATGCTGTTCATATTACAAGTCAGTGCTTTCCCACCCAGTGCGTATACAGTTCATTTTAAAAAATCTGAAATGAAGGAGTTTTTGTTAAGCTCTATGATGAGAGTTGGGGCTCATTGCTTCCTTTTGTTAAGATTTAATTCAGTGGCTATTTATGTGAAGGCTCTGGTGTGCAGAATTGTGCTAAATCATGTGTAGAGATCACCCATGCAAGAGTTTCAGACAGATTGTGGTGTAGTGATGGGTTTAGGAAAAAAAAAAACACAGCAAAAACAAATGGCCATCATGGGTGTTTTAGGAGTTTTTCTGTTAAAAGAGGGAGAGAATATATTCAGTAGTGTACAGTCAGGTCATCTCTACCTTTGGGCTGGCCATGGGTACAATCTGTCTTAATGCCCAATAAACTCACACATCACCTGATGCAAAATTGACAAAAATAGGTACATAGTAGGTGACTAATGTTTCTTAGGGGAAATTAAAAATAGATTAAAGGAAGGACAGATTTTAATGGTTTGGAAAAGATTGGGTGGGAATGCAGGTATTCTGAGGGCAAGTGTATTCTAGCTTCAGGTCATAAAATGCTTTTCAGTAAAAGTGAGTTGGTTAGTTTTTTTGGTATATGAGGGCATGTCTTTGAAATTTGAATATTAAACACATTTACAGTTCTGTATTTTCAGTATTTATTTTCCTGTCTTGCCATTCAAATCATTAAGACAAATATTTAACAGATCTTCAACCTGGTATTTTCAGATCTACTTAAAAATACTCACTGGAAAGAGAATTGTGCGATACGCTTTCATCTGGGATTGCTCTCCTTCCATCTTAAGAGCTCCCTTTAGTATTTCTTTAGGTCTGCTGATGTTAAGATTCCTCAGATTTTACATAAAGGGCTTTATACTGCCTCTTATTTTCATTGTGTACAGAAATCTTGGAAATCACTATCAGTGCATTTAAAATAGCATTTCTGATATCATGTCTTCTGGCTACCATGATTCTGTTGAGACAGTCTTATTTTTGCCATTTGAAAATATTTTCTCCCTGTTAAACCTTCCCTATCCTCCCACCCCATTGCTTTAATAATGTTCGCTTTTTTTCTTTTTAGTGATTGTAAGAGTATGTTTTTTGTTTTCAGTTGCTTTTCTATAATTGTCTTGGTTGAACTTCCTTATGTTTATCTAACTCAAGATTTGTAGCACTTCTTGAATCTGTGCTTTTTTTTTTTAATCGATTTTGGAAAAATCTCTTCTAGTTACCTCTTCAAATAATGCTTTTACCCATTTCCTTCTCTCTTCTGGTATTCTAATTACATGTATGTTAACCTAGGCTATTTCCTCCTGATGTAGCATCCAGTTCATTTTCTCTCTCCAGCTATACATAGTAGGTTGTTTAATATAGATATATATTGAACAAAAATATATATTGAATATTTTCATACCAGTGGTTGTATTTTAAATTATAAGCTGTCCTTTTTGATTCATTTTACACTGAAATTCTTTAGTTGTGCAATTTATTAAACTTGACTAATCACAGTTATTCTAAAGTCATCTGCTAACTACATTGTCTGAATTTCCTGTGGGTCAGTTTCTATTGTTTCTTACTTTTCTCTTGATTTTTGGTTAGGTCTTATTTTTGCAAGCCTGATTATTTCAGACGAATGCTGGGCATTGTGTCTTAGAAGTATAGAGAGAGCATTTAGCTATGGGTGATCTTTTCCTCTGACATGTTTATTTTTCTTCTGGGAGGTAGGCAGGGGAAGGATAAAGCACTTCAATGCATGCAAGGATTAAACTGTTCCAAAGGTGGCCTTTAGTATTCATGAGGCTGCTCCATTTCTGGCTTATTCCTCCTTTGGTTTAGTTCTAGGAATCCCAGCCAGAGTTCTGGGTTGTTACCACGGTCCCTTTCTCTTAGCAAGCCATGAACTCCAATTTTACCTGCCCAGTTCTGATGTGAGTTTTGTTTATAACTTGCTAGGTCTTCCACTGTCTGCAACAGAATCAGCAGATGTGTTTGTTGAACAGGCAACCATCAGATTCACTTCTTACTAGGGTCATTTGTTATTGTTTTAGTCCCTAAGTCATGTCCGATTCCTGCCAGGCTCCTCTGTCCATGGGATTCTCCAGGCAAGAATACTGGAGTGGCTTGCCATTTCCTTCTCCAGGGGATCTTCCAGACCCAGGGATTGAACCTGTGTAGTCTTCCTGTTTTCATGATCCTCAAATTCCTTCAGACAGAAGCTGTGGTAACAGTTTTTCCCTGCAGTTACTTCATTGTCTGTTGGGAGGGTTGGTCTGATCTAACCTACTCCACTGTTTTGAAGAGGAAGTATAAATACTTTGAGGCGGTCTTATCCTGGATTTGTTGTTGTTGTTGCCTTGATACTGTGTTTTAATAACTTCAAATGCCAATTCACCATTAAGTTATTAAAAATTGTATCCTCTGGCCTTAATAAAACAGCACAGTAGCCTGTGTCTGCATTTAAAGATAGCTTCTAAATTTTTCTTACGTTACCTCATTTAACTGTCACAACAGCTATACGATGTCACACATTACAATGAAGTTCTCTGTGAATAAATTGAGTCTTTATTCATTAATCTTCTGTTTGTGAAATGAATATTCTGGAAATTGGGGATGGAGAGAAGAGGGGAGTACTTGAGAGGGATTGAGAAAAATCAGAATTTTAAAGGAGTGGTTGACCAACTGATTGTGAAATGAGGAGGGAGTAGTTGACCGATGATAGTTCCTCCTTTACAAAAACAGGAGATGTATCATGAGGATTAAGGTTTGTCAGGATTAATAATGAATAAAGAAAATTAGTACTGAATTGTACTCCCAGAAGGGAGATTACTGTAGCAGAGTGAAACTGTTGTTGGACATTTTAAGGATGAGGACCAGAAAAGGACAGGAGGCAGGACTGTCCTGGAGGGAGAATCTAGAAGCCAGAGTACCCCTCTTGGCCCCCCTCGTCTCCCCTCTCCCCGCCCTTCCTGTGTGAGGGCTCAGAGTGCCACGTGCTATGCATTCTCATTTCATCTTTAATTCTGCAAGACAGCTGCTATCACGGTCCCATCTCAGAGCCTTCTCCAGGTATCAGACACTGAGTCCACTACCTCAAATGGAGTCAAGGGGCAGAACGTAAAGTTGAGGGGGTCAGTGCCGACGAGAGAGAGGGCTTTAGAATTTGAACCTGAGGATGCCGGGCGCATTGCGCCTTCGGAGGCGGGTGCAGGCGGCGGAGTGCCTAACCGCTGGGAGGCTGGTGAGGAGGAAGAGAGCCCAGGGCAGGTAAGAACAGGGGGCGCTGTGTCAGTGGTGCTCGCTGCGTAACGACGTCCTCTGCTGGAGCCGAAGCAGCTCAAGGAGAAAGATGGGACTCCTGTGAGATCTCTGAGCTAGAGAAGTCGTGACCTGCAGACTGGGAGGATCTGAAAGGTGGAGGACAGGGATGTCAGAAAGACTTGTTCAAGACACGTGGTCTTCTCGCTGCTGCCTCCTGCTCTGCCCTTTTTCCTGCTCTCTGACTCTAACCCACCAGGTGAGTCCTCTTCAAGACTCAATCAGTGTCTGCTCACAGGCACGCCTTTCCTGTCCCTCTTGGATAGGAGGAAGCCATTCCCTTCTCCAGGGGCTCTCTCTGACCCAGGGATCAAACCTGTGTCTCCTTGATTGCAGGCTGATTGTTTACTGTCTGAGTCACCAGGGAAGCCACACCTTGAGACAATAGTAACCAAGAAAAAGAAGATCAAAAGACGTATGCCGCATTGTACCATTAGTGACAGTCTCTTCTATTTACCACGTTAACTTCCATTTCTTTTGACAGTTGTGCTTACCCCTTGTTCAGACTTCTGCTTGATCAAGATCCTGATAAACTCCACCATGCCCAGGTATCCGACTGTAGAAGAAGGGAGAGGAGGAGAGGAAAGACTTTGCAGAGGGACTCACTTGCTTCACGTGGTTGAATACACTAGATTCCTGGGGAGTGGTGGCCAGTTTTGGAAAGCAGACGAAAATGTGGTTGCACAGAGCTTAATTTAAGAAAGAAACTTAAACTTGGGAAATCAAGATGTAACAAAATCCATTCATTTATGCCTAGATGGAGAATTTTTACATTAGGGAAAAAAGGTCCATAAAAACAACTTGCCATCTCAAGTCCAGAATTATGTGCCTAAAAGTTACAGCCCTTGGTCATTAGCTGTCATTAGCTGACCTTCCCAGCAGACTAGACCTGTGCTAGGGAAATCACACAGCCATCGCTGCAGTGTTTTTAGCCATCTTTTGAAGGAGATTCTCAGCTCTGTGTTTGGTTCCTTGACTGTCTCTAATAATTCAGGAAGGTCAGCATGTGGTTAGTAATCTTCAAGCTTCTGGAACCAGACTCCAGTTGATTTTTATCTGTCATTTGTCCAGTGATAAGCGCACTGTCTGGGCTTCCCAGGCGGCTCGGGTAAAGAACCTGGCTGCAATGCAGTTGATGCTGATGCAGGAGATGCGGGTTCTATGCCTGGGTCAGGAAGATCCCCTGGAGAAAGAAGTGGTACCCCACTCCAGAAAGACACTGGAGAGCCCCAAGGACAGAGGAGCCTGGCAGGCTACAGTCTGTAGGGTCACAGAGTCAGACACGACTGGATACCACGCAGGCAAGCATGCTATTGAAGAAAAAGAAATACTCAAAATAATTTTCATTAGTTCATGACCCAATCATATGTTAAAGCTGTGAAAAGTTCAGTAGCTTTTCCCAGTCCCGGGGATGAGTGAGTCTCAGGTATCATTTGAACAAGGTGGTAGCTGGACACTGGTGCTCCCCTGGGATGGTGGGCCTGAGGGAACCCACCCTTGGCTTCCAACTAGCTTTAAAGGGTAAATGGTGTTCTAAGACTAGGGGTCGTCGACTTTTCGGTTTAAATTCCCCCTTTTCCCTTAGGTAGGACTCCGAATTTTAGATTTCATGGATGAATAGGTAACCTCAGTGAGTGATTTGAGACTGCAGTACATAAAAATGTGTCAATAGTTCAGGATGACTGATGGCTCCTCTTGTAACCAAAGCCACCTGCAATTTTTTATAGTCCTGCAGCATAAGCCATCTTGAACAGATAATCAATTCTGTTCCACAAACAGTCACTTCTGTTCACCAGGGAGGCCCACTTTCTCTCCCCAAGCAGGGCTATTAAAAAGAAAAAAATAGCCTGCATAATCCAAATAATCAAAACTTCTGAAATACTGGAGCAGTTGTAAAGCCAGCCTTCTGCGTCTCCCCTCTCCTTCTTCCCCCTCTCTCCCCTTATGAACTGGAGAACAGCAGAACCATTTATGCATCCGTAACACACGAGGGAAAACTGCAATGATGTGTTCATATACATACATGAAAAGACACACACACATGTGCATGTTTTAGTCAGCCTCTTGTTTCTTGCACAGCTTTTCACTAGCATTTTAATCTTGAAAGGATTAAGAGAAAATTTGCTTTTCACAAAGTATCAGGTGCATTGCAGAAATAGCTTGTGGACAGGAGAAGTTAATTTTTCTTCAATGATTTCCTTCATTTCATTGGATTAAAAATTAGAGTTTGGATTTGAAATCTGAATGTCATGAGGTGTTCCCTGAAAATACTCTGGTGAATTCAAATTTTTGGTAAAAGCCAACTTAAACTGTTATCCATTTTCCCTCACCCATTAAAGTGCTATTATTCTGCAGAATTAGTGATGCTGGATTTCTTCAGCATGGTACACAGGGGGTCATATTTGCCCTTGAAAATTCAGCAATATTCAAATGCAACTTAAGTCACTTGATTCTTCCCACAAATATTTACTGGGCTTTAAATGGGCCACAGGCGCTGGTTTTAGGTGGTATGGGGCTGGGGATGCTGTGTTGAACAAGACTGTTAAGGCCCCTGCCCTAGAAGCTGACTTTTGAAGAATGTAGGCTATCAGAGTTTGATGAATACAAATTTAAAATTCTCTTTGTAGTATTTGGGCCACTAACAAATAATGATTTGAAAGGAAACTCTAAACCTCAAACTTTCACAAAGAGAGGAAACATCAGTAATAAAGGATTCTCGCTTTTTAGTTATAAAATGTTATTTTCATATCTGGATTTCAACTTGAGATGTGGTTGTTATTACTTAAACTTGGATAGTCTTGTAATAGTGAACAAGCCAAATTCACTGGGCTGTATCCTTTCTAGTTTCTAGTATACAGCTTAGACACCATTTAGAACTCTGAAATTTAGAATTTTGCTGACTAATTCCAGGTAGAAAGTCAACTGGGACACTTTTAAAAAATGATAACTTGCCCCTGAAAGGATCCCTCAAGGACCTTGCCAACTCCTGTCACATTCTGACCTCAGATCATTTTAGGTGCCATGGTAGCTGAAAGCAGCGGTGCTCAAAGTGTGGTTCACAGACCCCTGAGGACCTAGGGAGGCTTCCTGGTGGCTCAGCAGTAAAGAATCCACATGCAGTGCAGGAGACAAGGGTTCAATCGTGGGGTCAGGAAAAGCCCCTGGAGGAGGGCATGGCACTACAATATAGTTGCCTGGAGAATCCCCTGGACAGAGGAGCCTGGCAGGCTACAGTCCATGGAATCACAAAGAGTTGGACACGGCTGGAGTGACTTAGCACAAGGTCCTTTAGACCTTTTCAGTGGATCTACAAGGTCAAATCTATTTTTGTAGTAAGACTAGGATGTTATAGCCCCTTTTCATCTTCTTTCTCACATTTATCATGAAGTTTTCCGCTGTGCATTTGGCGCCTCTCTATAACACAGTGAATCAGTATTTTTTAAATAATCTGACTGGTGTCACGAAATTGGGCATAGGTTAAAGATCAGGTGTAGTTCTGTCAAGGGATTTTAACAAATCAAAAGTATTAAAAGTTCACCAATAAGGGTTCAGATTCCTATGGGAAGTACCAATTGTTGAGTTTTGGTGTAGTATAAGGGAAAGAAAAATCCAAGATTATTAGAAAAGGCTATTATGTTATTTCTCTACGTTCCTGCCATGTTTACATATTCTATCCAAAAGGTCACAATAGATTGAATGCAGCACATAGGAGACTTCAGCTCTCTTCTGTTAATGCAGGGATGAAAAATTTCTCAACACTGGAAACCAATGCCACTACATCTTGAAGGGAAAATCTAATTATTGCTTTTAAAAGTCTTTCACTTATGTTAATGTGTTTCTAGATTATTTTTAATGAATTAATAAATATTAAAGACTTGTTCTAATTTGCAACTTGGTAAATGTTTTTCTCTGTAATTTTTAATAAAAGAGTCTGGATATTAACCAACCTAAGAACTGGTCTAAAGGAATGTATAAGTAAACTCACCTTCAGGAAGTTCAAGGGTAGGGTTACATGCCTTGAGATCCAAGATCTGTTCCTACTTCTCAGTTTGAAGTGGCTTCAGGAAGTTTAGATAGTCTCCTTCACAGTTAGGGGCCCCCCATTCTGTGTGGAGTGACAGACGATGAAGACAAATAGCCTGTACGGTAATTTAGTCAATAGAGTCCATTTTTAATCTCCAGGCTCCTGTTGGTAAAGGCATGAAATCCTCCAGGACCATAGAGAGTTTCAAACTATGGCTGCGGAAGATGAAGCATTGTACAAGGGCTGCATGACATGTATTCTTGGAGACACAGCTTGCAACTCCGCATGCGTAAAAGGGAATCACAGCTGCTTATCTGAAACGTCTTCATCATCCATTTGGAAATGAAGAATTCCGCCTGCTGTGCTTCCATCCCCACAGGAAGCCACACCCAGCGGACTTCTCAGTCTAGACTTGTTCTCAAGGTCATCTCTGTAATTTTTTTCTTCTCCCCCGAAGCTTCAGTGTCCTTCTCGGAGATAATAGCCCCAAGCCCTTCAGTCATCATTTCCTTCTCCTCAATTTTCTTCGTAGCTTCCTGCAATTTTAATCCCAAGCCCCTGCAATTCCTTGCCTTGGAGGTTTAAGTGGCCCCATTTACAACCAATTTTCAGCTAATATTTGATGCATTCTTTTCAAATAAACCAAACTGTCCTCTTCTGCAGGCTTGGTGCTTTTGGACCTAATAAAATCAGAGGGTTGATAGTGGGCTTTTAAACTGATGTGGTTTCTCTTCTGTGATTTTTACGGAAAAATAGATCTTTCAAAGTAGGAGATAGACGCGTTCCTGATGGGTTAATTTCAGAATCTAGTGCTGTCATTAATCAAGGGAAAGAAATCGCTCTTTCATCTGCCCTTTGCTCCAGTTCTTAAAAAGGAGAGGGAATGAGAGGGGGGTAGATGAGTAAAGAAATCATAGACTCTTTCTGGGGGCTCTTTCCTTCTAACCTTCTCTGGGTGCCTTATCTCTGGCCCCTTCTGTAAGCTGATCCAGCTCATGTCGGCCTGACACATGAACCATGCAAAGCTGCTTTCTAAAGAGATTTTAATTCCTGCTTGACAGGCTAGGCTGAAGCCCATGAGCGACAATAGATGGTGTTTTTTTTTTTTTTTTTTTTAAAAAAACTGAAAACCATGGTGCACCTGGTATTTCATTGAACATCAGACAGACATTTTTTTTTTCATAAAAGGAAAAAACAACAACAGTTAAAAATAGCTAAACTTTTAAGTAATAAACTACAGCTCAGCTTGCCAGGAGTCCTGTATTAAGAGAGCCACCATTTTTGGCCTGCCTGAAGACTGTTTTTGTCCCTAATCTGTTTTAAATCGTCTGAGGATTTTATTGTTTTTTCCGCCTTTCCATAAAATTAACTCAGTATATATATTTTTAATCCTAGTCTGAAATTTCATCCTTCATGAGTCCCCTGCGTGGCTGAGTATCAAAGTATCACGTCATTTAAGATAAATGCCATCTTTGGACCCAAGATATCTGGGTTCACTGATCATGCTTAATGTCTCGGGTGGGGGTGGAGCTAGAAACTGGGATCTTCCTCCAGGATTGTATGAGGCCAGATCCAGAAAAAATGAAAATGATTTAGGAGTTGCCTACACATCCTCTTGCAAACACATATTGAGTTCCCTTTTTTTTTATGATTGTAGCAAATTTCAGATAGCTTTTGTTTCTGGCCAGTACTGTGCATTGTGCGCATAAGGTCTGCACGTAATAAGGGTAACTCTGATCACAGAGATAGTGGTGGCGGTGCTTTGATGAGGGTGATGACTGACATTTATTAACTGGGCACCAGGCTTCGTGTTTGCTTTCCTTGATTTCTTTTCTGTTTAATTTGCATACCAGCTCCAGGCACTGGATGTTGTCACTTTAGTTTTACCAACCGGGAACAGGGAAGCTAGGCTGGCAAAAGTTGGGATGACCTGCTTGGTGCAGCCTTTGGTGTGAGCTTGGTGCCAGAGCTGATACCACGTTGGGCAAAGTTGGTTTAATCAGCCTTTTGCACAGAAACTCCCTATTTACATCAAGGGAAAAAGAGCCATTTAGAACTGTAGGGCGCAGCTCAATTTACATAATACTTTCCTGAGCATTATCTTAATCCTTCCAGCATGCTTAGGAGAGAGGTGGTCTTCCCATCGCCATTGTGCCTTTCTTCTTTGTTGTTCTGTGCTGATTGATACTAATTTTGACATCTTGGAGGAATTGCAGACTGCTAAAGTTAAGGGGCGCTTGTTGGTTATGTGAGCTCCGTTTATAGTTCAGCATTTGAGTAACTGTTTTATTAATGTTCCCATGGAAGAGACTGTTCTCTTCTAGTTATTTAAAGGAGGCCTGCTGCATTCACGGGTATAAATTTTGCTCATGAGGGCTTGCAGCACTGTGTGTTTCTCAGTGGGTATGTTTTAAAATTGTCTGAGAACGTTTTCAAAGGTAGCACGGCACACAGATCCTAAGGATCAGATGGTACTTTGCTAGCTTTGTGACACCAGGCCAGGCCTGTGACCTTTCTGGGTCCCACTTTCCCCATTTTCATTACAAGTGGGTTGTCTTTTCACTCAGGATTTACTAGAATTTCTTTGATTTCTTTGGAAAAAGTTGACACCAGATTCTCAAAACCTTCACTACTCAATAGCTAATTATTTTTATTGTAAATGTATGAACAATTATGTGTCTTATACGAATTGAAAGACAGATGATAAGCCCCTGGAAAACAGCTTTAAACTTTGTTATCCCCTGTGACTAGGGAATGAGGTACAGGGTTGAGATATTTCAGTTTAGGACCTAGGTTGTGTTTTTATTATAAGGAGACGACCAATTCTCAAAGACTTGGTATTGCCAGCCTTGCTTGCTTGCAGGCCTCCTTCCTTCCTTCCTCGTTTAACTTAGTTAAAAAGCCATTAGGCAGGCCTGAGCAAGGAGGCCCAGCAAGGCCAATAAGCAAATATATTGAAGGTAATGGGAACCAGACTTCTTACTGTCAGTGAAGGAAGCTACAAATTGAAAAAAGGGAAAAGCTAGAAGGAGCCCTGTGCTATGGATTAGAGTATGAGTGAGGTCATGAATTTCAGTATGTAGAAAAGTTATGGGTATGACATTTAATTTTAAATATAGAAATAAAAATTAAAGTATGTGCACATATATGAATATGTACATGTATGTGCGTAAATATACAACATACCCATTTTCCTAACTCAGCTCACTAGGAGGGCCAGGATGCAGTGATAGCCCAGTGAATATGAACACATTTATTGTTCAGATCTTAGTTTCTAAATATCAGTCTTTGCTCAAAGAAACCATAGGACTTTGGGGGAAAAAAAAAATGTCTTGTTCTAGGCCTAGGATAGGGAAGACCCAAAATTAGTTTTGAATATCTTCTCATGCCAGAAAGACATGTTCTCAGAGAATATTGGAAAGGTGTCAGGAGAACACAGTAGCCTGCTTGAAGGCATTCCCGCTAATCAAACCTGAGACAATTTGGGCATGAACATACTATTACAGATTATATCTGACTAATGTATGGGGCTGTGATGATGTCAGTAAATGCATGAAGAAGTGAGAAGAGAGAGTGCTCCTTAAAAGTAAAATGTTATCTGTTGAATAAAAAGCCGAGATTAGAAACATGGTGATCTGGCATCTTTCTAATAAGAATGTAGCTAAGAAACATCCATGAACGCTAAAACCAGTGAGTGAAGTTGAATGAGGATCAAGATAGTTGTATTACCTCAGACTGTCCACAAATGCTTATTCACTGTAAAGGGCAGCCCAGCAATTCTGCTAGAGAAACTTGGAAGATTTGATCTGAATCATGTGATCCAAGTTGCTGTCACCACTGATGAGACAAACTGACATTATGTGTCGCTTGATGAGATGCGCTGAGAACACAGCATCTTTCCCCAAAAATGTAACCTTTGAATCTTCTCATGAGAAAACCTTACTAATCCCATTTGAGGGGCATTGTACAAAAATAATTAGCCGGCCGTCTTCGATGTAAGGGAAATGAACTTTAAGGAACAGCTGGATACCGTTCCAAATTAAAGACTGACGAGAAATGGCTTAAGTGCACAGTGAGATCCTGGAGTAGATTCTGTGTCTAGAAAGAACATTATTGGGTCAGTTGGGCTCACTTGTATGAAGAAACTTTTATGAATGAAGGGTATATTGGAACTTCTTGAACCATTTGCACAACTTGTCTGCAAGTTCATTTTTTTTTGGAAATAAAATGTAAAGGAAATTACTAGTACTTAAATGCTTAGTGCTTAGTTTTTACTTTATTGTATGACATTTACAAAATAGGTTCTGAATTGTTTTTCTTTTATTTTACTCATGTACAAATCTTACAGGGTGTAATTAAATCAGACTTTCATTTCTATATTTTTATGAATGTTGTATAGTGAAGAATATAGTTTCACCAAATCAGGACATTCTGGGCCCATGATGTGGTCTGTGCACCGAATGGTATGGCTTGACTGAGAATAAAACGAGAACCGTAGAGGATTCTGGGTCAAAACTATGACTGTCTTGATGGTGGTGAGACATTTCACCACCATTAATGGGGTTGTGAGTAGGTGTTCTGGAGCCAGAGTGCCTTCACCACTGACTAGGTGTGTGACATTAAGCAGGTGACCTAACCTGTGTGTGTTCCATCTCAGCAGTCGAATGGGTAATGATAGTACCTTGGTAATGGAGTTATTGTGAGGACCACTAATAGTCAAGGGGTGAGAAGGATACTTGGTGTAGGCTAAAAGCTGTGTGTTTTATTATTACCACCATTGCAACTATCACAATATCTATAATTTATGTAGAGACTAGAGAGGCTGGTTAAAAGAATTTCCATTTGTCAGTTGAACATTTAATCCCTTCTCCTACACTGATGAAAGAAGAACAAATGCCATCAGTTATTGCATGCTTAACACTGTGCACTGATTTTTTTTTTTTAAGTGATGCTTCCCTTATCCCCAAAGCCACACCTTGAACTTTCTTTACTGTTTTATAAGAGGGAAGGCACACATTTTAAAATGTTCAGGAAGGACAGCGGAAATGAAGACAGGATCAAAACCAAACATAAAGAAAGCCAGACTGAAGATCAGAGAATCAGGATTCAAGGAAAAATGTTGACTTTGGCAAAAACATCATGACTGCGGGTCTTATTTCAAGTTCACATATTGAAGCTCAGCAAGTTTGCATATTTGCAAATGCAGCTAGAGAACTTGGAAGATTCCTGGAGGGAGGGTGCTTTTGAGGTTCTCAGGAGCCTGAGTAGCCTGTCACCTGCACTTGACTCCCTTTCCCCAAAGTCCTGCTGGTCGAGCTCATGACGTAGCCCACACAATACTTACAGAGCATTAAGCCTTAGGCGCTTTTATTTATTTATAGTCTGCTCCTTTCCTAAAAGGGTTTGAAGGAAGAAATCGAACTGCCTATTCCCTGAATAAGTGCTAGATAATCGTGGATAGACCAATATTAAAATGTAAAATGAAAGAAGAGACCAGTTGACTGAGAGGAGAGAGATTTGGATCAGTCCCTGGAGGGATGGGTAATGAGTGATGATTCAGAAGAAGGATGTAGCTCTTTCATTTTCACTGATAAGGAATTTTAGGACTATATAAGCAAGCACATTTGGGAGCAACTTGTAGAGTGAACTCAGGCATAGGAAAGCCTGAGATACATCTCAACACGTGGTTCATTAGTTGCAGTTCTGCTTACCAAACCCAGGTCCCCTCCCTTAGGTTTGGTCTCTCTTCTCTATATCTTTCTGACTACAGTATTTTGAATTTGGGTCCCATTTGTCTCTTTTGAGAATCACTAGCAACTGAATGGAAATGAAGTACCTGGAATTCCTCATACTGCCTAGGCTTTGGAGTAGAGTGGATGGATGTCCAGACAGTCTAGGTGGTGATGACAAACTTAGAACCTAGAACCATGCATTCCAGTCTCGGCTCTGCTTTTTACTAGCTGCTCATCTTCACATTCTGTAAACAGCATTGGGATAAGAAACAAATGAAGTCTTATGTGAAAAGAAAAGAGGAAGCGTTCAAAAAATATTTCACTAGTATATATTTGTTTAGTGCACAGAAATTGGAAACATTTTGTGTCTTAAGTAGTTTGCTTAATGATGGAAGCTGATTTTATTTTTTTGTAAAGCAAGCGTGGGAAACTTAATAACTGGCTTATTTTCTGATCACCACTCTTTGCTTTTTTTGAATAGAGGTTGTTCATATCTTACTCCATTCACTTCAAACTTCCTACCTTACCAACTTGCTGAAAATGAAGTCGCTCAGTTGTGTCCAGCTCTTTGCAACCCCCTGGACTGTAGCCTACCAGGCTTTTCTGTCCATGGGCTTTTCCAGGCAAGAATATTGGAGTGGGTTGCCATTTACTTCTCCAGGGGATCTTCCCAACCCAGGGATCCAACCCAGATCTCCCGAGTTGCAGACAGACGCTTTACCACCTGAGCCACCAAGGAAGCTTGCTATACCAACTTGCTATTTGATCATAAGAGAAGCTGTGAACATCACTTTCCTCAACTTCTGTCTCAGTATCCACACAATGAAGCTGTGCTCCCTCCTGTGGCTTGGCCACCAATGGAAGGTGGACCACTCTCTCATTCCCACTCAGTTCCCTTCTCACCAAGTTCTGAACCCATATTAGTTCCCCCCTTTCTCTTATCATGTGCCATTCTTGCCATTTATTTCTTTGTCGTCTTTTCCCTGGCCTTAATTTTGTTAATACCTACCCACTCTTACTGTTTATTTTTTTCAATCAATTCAGTTCAGTTGCTCAGTCATGTCCCTATGGACTGTAGCACGCCAGGCCTCCCTGTCTATCACCAACTCAAACTCATGTCCATTGAGTCAGTGATGCCATCCAACCCATCTTATCCTCTGTTGTCCCCTTCTCCTCCTGCCCTCAATCTTTCCCAGCATCAGAGTCTTTTCAAATGAGTCAGCTCTTCACATCAGGTGGCCAAAGTATTGGAGTTTCAGCTTCAACATCAGTCCTTTCAATGAACACCCTGTACTGATCTCCTTTGGGATGGACTGGTTGGATCTCCTTGAAGTTCAAGGGACTCACAGGAGTTTTCTCCAGCACCACAGTTCAGAAGCATCAATTCTTTGGTGCTCAGCTTTCTTTATAGTCCAACTCTCACATCCATACATGACTACTGGAAAAACCATGGCCTTGACTAGATGGACCTTTGTTGGCAAAGTAATGTCTCTGCTTTTTAATATGCTATCTAGGTTGGTCATAACTTTCTTTCCAAGGAGCAAGCGTCTTTTAATTTCATGGCTGCAGTCACCATCTGCAGTGATTTTGGAGCCCCCCAAAATAAAAGTCTGCCCCTGTTTCCACTGTTTCTCCATCTATTTGCCATGAAGTGATGGAACCAGATGCCATGATCTTAGTTTTCTGGTTCACTGTTCTCTTTCACTTTCATCAAGAGGCTCTTTAGTTCTTCACTTTCTGCCATAAGGGTGGTGTCATCTGCATATCTGAAGTTATTGATATTTCTCCCAGCAATCTTGATTCCAGCTTGTGCTTCATCCAGCATATTGAGATGCAATTCATATGCCTTGAAAAAAGTGAGCGTTAGTCATACTCAGTCATGTTTGAGTCTTTGCGGCGTCATGGATTATTTCCTGCCAGGCTCCTCTGTATTTCTCCAGGCAAGAATACTGGAGAGGGTTGCCATGTTCTCCTCCAGGGGATCCTCCCAACCCAGGGATTGAACCTGGGTCTGCTATACTGCAAGCAGATTCTTTACAGTCTGAGCCACCCGGGAAGCCCTCATATTTTGCTTAGTTTTTTCCACTTCGAAATGCACAGTTCAATCAATTCAGCAGTTTTTAGTATAGTCAACAAGTTCTAAGACTGTGATCATCATCTAATGCCAGAATATTCTTACCACCATTGAAAGGAACTTCAAACCCATTAGTTCGTACTCCATTCCCTCTGGCCCCTGGAAACCACTAATCTACTTTGCCTCAAGGAGTCTCCTTATTCTGGACAGTTCATATAAATAGAATCATACAATTTGTGGTCTTTTATGTCTGGCTTCTTTCACTTAGCATCATATTTTGAAGGTTCATCCACATTCATGCATTTTCTAGCATTTATCAATACTTTGTTCTCTTTTTGACTGGCTAATAATTCATCTTGGTCTGTACCACATTTTATTGATCCATTCATCAGTTGATGGACATTTGGGTTGTATTCACTTTTGAGCTACTTTGAATAATATTGCTGTGAACATTCATGTACAAGTTTTTCTGTGGACATATGTTTTCTGTTCTCTTGGGTATATATCTAGGAGTGAAAATTACTGGGTCGTAGGGTAATTTAACATTTTGAGAAATTGTCCACTGTTTCTCAGAGCAGCTATACGATTTTATGTTCCTACAGGTGATGTATAATGCGTGAGGGTTCCAGTT
The DNA here is from genome assembly GCA_007570785.1 of Antilocapra americana. Lineage (NCBI taxonomy): Eukaryota > Metazoa > Chordata > Mammalia > Artiodactyla > Antilocapridae > Antilocapra > Antilocapra americana. The sequence goes on along the minus strand of ML664180.1, from coordinate 6,272,701 downwards.
TTTCTGCATCTCCCCCCATACCTGTTACTGCCAGTTTACAGCCTGTTACAGCTATCCTAGGGGACATAGCGTAGATCCTTACCTCCTAGTCTTTGTGGACATCATTTTCTCTGGGACTCTTGAACACCAGTAACCTCTCTCCTCTTGAGATTGTGTTAAACTTCCCTCTTATATTTTTGTGTAGCACTCTGTGTTTATCCCTGTAACATCCCTCATCACGCTGAATTATAATTGTCTGTTAACTCTATCTCCTCCTTTGACTGTTAACATGTTAGGGAAGTACTAAAATATAATTTCCTGTGGTACCTCCGAAGATTAGCACAGTGTCTGACACAGTTACGTAGTCTTACCTTATTTTTGGAGGGGATGGTTAGGAAACTTGCAGATTAAACTTCATAGCATTGTTACCTGGGCACCTGAATGTAAGAATGGAACTCTTCATTGCTTTTAATGGCTAGATTGTACTTAGTTGTCTGGGAGCTAAGACAAGAGTTTTAAGCCTGTATGTTTGGTTTACTAAAAAGTTATTTATTTTTTACTGTTGTACTGATATAGTACAGTACCTAAATTAATCAAGAAGTACGAGGGAAAGAATTAGAGACACCATAAAGTATCACCGTAGGGAGAAAACACTGAGATGACTTTAAAAATATAAATCACTAGCCATTTTTACTTTGATCCTTTTGAAGAGCATAACAAATCGAGAACTGATTGCTTCTTTTTTAAAAAAATACTACCAGTTTCTCAATGTAGGTAGACGTCAAGGGCAGTGCCATGAAATTCTTAGACCATCAAAACTAATGCTGAATTTTCATGAGTTCAGTTACAAATATCAGAAATCTGAGATTTATTACAGATAGGGATCAGTGCGGGGAACAAAAGCTGCAAGTGGAATTAAACATAATTAAAGACTTAAACAAATTGAATTAAAAAGTACATGCAACTTGAGGTTGACTCAGAGTGAATTATAATGTCCTGTGCATAAACACAGAGGAAAAAGCATCTTTAATTAGTTCTTTGGAGCTTTCCTCTCCCCAAATCTATTTGTCTTTCATAATCAGTGTTTAGATAATTTTGTTTCTAGGTATTATTTTTCATCCCATTAAGATCTGCTGTCCTGTTTTTCGATTTTTCTTCATTGAAATAAGGTTATGCTTGGACTGGATGGCCATTTCTTTCTATGATAGTGTTTTCAGTGTGTTCTTGGAAACTCTAGCCAGATTCTTTGCTATGGTTTTCCTATGCTTCTGGATTGAAGAGGAAGTGGGGGAGGGAAAGGCAGAGAGAAACAAATCTAAGCTGGACCCAGATCAGTGAGATAGTATCAGAAGAGGCCAAAACGAATCTGCCAGATCCTCTTCTCATGTTTCCAACATGAGCGCGCGCATATTGTTACTTGGAATACCACTTGCATTTCTTTCATACTTCTAAGATTTTCTTCAGCTTTAGTAACAAACTTTAGCTTCAAATAGAAGCCAGGCATGGATATTGGTTATTTTTTTTTTTTAAACGTGTGAATGTGCTCAGCATGGATAGTTTGCCATTGAGGTTTGGTTAATGAGTAATAGAATAGATGCTTTTTTTAAAGCATAGCCTCAAAAGTATGGAGGGCAGAGTTATGGAAGATGTATTGCCTTCAGAGTCATATAGACCTGAGTTTGAATCCTCACTTTATTACTGAATAGATGCACAATTTCATGTTAATCTGGCATGATTTCCACATACGAAAAGTGAGCATGTTAATTTCTACTTTAGAGCTTTGTTATGATAGTGGATAAATTTAATGACACATAGATGGTGCTCAATAAATGGGAGCTGTTTAAAAATTGTCCCATTTGCTGGAAAAAGGGGCTCAGTAATTCTTAGGGATAAAAAGTAAATTTCTAGTCCCATACTCTTTTTAATGTCAGCTAGGCATTTTATTCTCATAATGTTCAATTTAGTTATGAATGGTAGCCCTTTCCCTGGGTTCTGTATGTAAATACGTTAAACAAGCAGGAGAAATCTGGGAGTTCTGTGGGAGCACCTACAGTTGTATAGATGAAGTAGTCCAGGGCCATGTGGTCATGAGTGTTTAATGAAACTTTATTAATACTGAATGGGAGTAGAAGGGATCCAGTATTTTATTTGTTATGGTCATTACAGACAACTGAGAATTAGCTTTGGAAAAAATCTTCAAAAGAAATACTTAATCTCATATATATATATATATATATATACATATATATATATACCTCAAATATATATTTATATATGAAATATATCTTAGATATACCATAAGTAAAGATATATTGATGATATACAAAGTTGTTTCTCTTTCCCTTGGTATCCATAGGAGATTAGTTCCAAGACTCCTACAGATAACAAAATACGGGGATGCTCAACTCCCTTATATAAAATGGTGTTGTATTTGCAAATAGCATCCTCCCCTGTAACTAAGTCATTTCCAGATTACTTAATAGTAAATGTCATAGTTATAAACACAGTGTACATCTTATGTGAATAGTCACAAAGCAAACTCAAGTTTTGCCTTTTGGAACCTGCTGGAATTTTTTCTGAATGTTTTTAGTACATAGTTGTTTGAATCCACAAATTTGAACCAGTGGATATAGGGGACCATCTGTATATCTAAAGGGAAAAAGTTAACTGATCTTATTAAAAAAATCATTCCCATTAATTTAAAAAATAATTTTAGGTCACAAGAAGGTCTAAAAATAATAGAATGTCCTTGTACCCTTTTCCCAGGTTCCCCAAATGATATGGTATCTTCAATAACCTCATAAAATAATCAAAACCAGGAAATGGTCATTGGTAGTTTACAATTCCAGAGCTTAAGCCATGTTAGTCTTCATGAGTGGAGAAAAGTCTTTTTCACATAACACTTAATTTTCATTCAGATATAGTTTTCAGAGTCAGTACACTTAATAACAATAGTAAAAACATTTTGAAATAAGAATGCTTTGGGTTAAATTGGCTCTGCAACTTAGTTCTTCCTGTGTAACCTTCAACATCTGTGTTAAAGGACTTTGCTTATCATCTGTGATGGTATCTCTCTTCATCTGTGAAAGGGGATATTATTTACCTTGCAGAATTGTTGGAAGCACTAGCAATTGTATATTGTAAAGAGCATTTTCAGTAAATGGTAGCTTTCAGTATTACTGTTCTCTTGCTATATTTTCATCAAAACTGAAAGTAGCCGGTCATTATCTTTAACGTCGTTAATGTGTACTTCTGCACCTTGTGAATACCTGTGAGTGAAGGCCCAGTATTTGGTAAATACACCAGAACTGCTTCCTGGCTCCTCTGTGTCCCTCTGTCTTAAATGTGCCTGCTGCAGTCTGTTAGTCTTCTTCCTGTCGTATCTGCATAGCTGGCTATTTACCCTTTTCTACCTGATAGTCCAGAAGTCATACCTCTCCTTGTGCAAATGCTGTTACTTCTGCAGGTGCTTTCAGTTAGATGGAACCTAGTTATCTTTAGATTTTTGTTTTGTTTTCCTAATGTTTCTTCTCACTTAGTTCTGTTTTCTGAGCAGTTGATGGTAGCCCTAGGTAGATGCCAGCTTCAAACCCAAGTTCATATGGGCAGCTCCTGGGTATCTCTCCACGTTGTGTGATGGAGGGATGAGAAGGGGGTTAGTGCTGTTGGCTCTGTGAGTGGGGAGAGGATGCTGGTGTTCTGTTTCTGAACCTGTCCACATGTTCTCATCTCTGAACTTGGGTGCAGCTGCAAAGGTAGAAAGGAGGTTCTGTGCCCTGCTCTGTATTGTACTTTTTTTTTTTTTCTTTAAACTCATTTAGCCCGGATATATCTAACTCTGTTAAAATTCTTTAACATGACTATTTTCAGTACTGACCCAATAAATATGTTTTCTGATAAGACCTTTCGATATAAGAAGGACTTAAAACTGCCCTCAAAAGGTAATTTTCTGTTGGAGTAGAAATTTTTGTTTACTTTTAATTTTTATTGAGCTGCACACTGGGAAGAGCAGATGGACATTCCAGGTCTCCTGCAGCCTTCCCCTCCTACTCTGACTTAGCTTCCTGCTCTCTTGAAGTCTGTACAACCCTACTCCTGTTTCCAAGGTTTTTGTTTTATTGTTTTGCTCCTGAGCACGTCTGCCCTTTTCATATGTTCCAACTTTCCATTCCCAGGACAGCGACCGTATTTTCTTATGTCTGCATACTATTGTTTATAAGTATATACACATAGAAATGCATCTAAGGAATGTTTGAAAGTGTTCCTTTATGTTTTAAAATAATCCCTTGATGCTTTAGCAAGTGGCATATCATTTCCTGCTTTAGTTTTTTCTTAGGCAGACAAGCCAGGGCTGAAGGAGGGGTGAAAAGTTCACTCTCTGGAAGTGCTGTTTAGGTCTGAATCACGTGACAAGGAGCAGCCCAGGCTCTTGGCCATTCCCTGTGGATGTGAGTCTCTGAGACAAGGCTGCAGAAGGGAGGCTTCTTCTCAGTTCTGCTTTCTGTACTTAAATTGAAAATGAATGCATGGCACTATTATTATTCCAGGAACTCACTATAATGCCCTTATTATCTAGATCTGTGCTTTAAAATTAAGTTTTAACCATGTAGTTATGCAGTGGATTTCATAGAGATCAGCATTATACATAGTAAACAAAATATAAACAGAGTACATTAAGTGTAATAAGAATGTTATTTTTGTGAAACTTTTAATACACATACACACACATGTACAAACAACCATTTCCATAGGGTATTTTCCATCACCCTGTATGTCCAATTCTGTTCATTTAAAAAGCCCAGTTTTCAAAGTGTATGTACTTGTCAATGAACATGTTCTTTTAAAATGCCCATAGTTTCATATTTTGAATTTATTGTACCTGCATTTTAATTTATGTAAATATGTTATATATCCTGTAATATTTTCTCCACTCAATGTTGTTTTCAAGGCCATAAATACTGCTGTATGTATACCTAACCTGTTGCATCAAACATCATGGAATGTTACAATGATATTATCACTGGTATATTACAGTGAAAGAAATAGAGGAAAACAGTAGAATGGGAAAGACCAGAGATCTCTTGAAGAAAATTGGAGATACCAAGGCACAATAGATGGGCACAATAAAGAACAGAAATGATATGGACCTAAAAGAAGCAGAAGATATTAAGAAGAGGGGGCAAGAATACACAGAAGAACTATACAAAAAAGATCTTCATGACCCAGATAACTATGATGGTGTGATCACTCACCTAGAGCCAGACATCCTGGAGTCAATGAAGTCAAGTGGGCCTTAGGAAGCATCCCTATGAACAAAGCTAGTGGAGGTGATGGAATTTCAGGTGAGCTATTTCAAGTCCTAAAAGATGATACTGTTAAAGTGCTAGACTCAATATACCAACAAATTTGGAACACTCAGCAGTGGCCACAGGACTGGACAAGGACAGTTTTCATTCCAATGCCAAAGAATGCTCAAACTGCCACACAATTGCACTCATCTCACGCTATCAGAGTAATGCTCAAAATTCTTCAGCCTAGGCTTCAACAGTACATGAATCGAGAACTTCCAGATGTTCAAGCTGGATTTAGAAAAGGCAGAGGAACCAGAGGTCAAATTGCCAACATCTGTTGGATCATAGAAAAAGCTAGAGAGTTCCAGAAAAAGATCTACTTTTGCTTTTTTGACTACACCAAAGCCTTTGACTGTGTGGATCACAATAAACTGTGGAAAATTCTTCAAGAGATGGGAATACCAGACCACCTGACCTGCCTCCTGAGAAATCTGTATGCAGGTCAAGAAGCAGCAGTTAGAACTGGACATGGAACAACAGACTGGTTCCAAATTGGGAAAGGAGTTTGTCAAGGCTGTATATTGTCACCCTGCTTATTTAATTTATATGTCGAGTACATCATGTGAAATGTTGGGCTGGATAAAGCACAAGCTGAAATCAAGATTACCAAGAGAGATACCAATAACCTCAATACCCTCAGATATGTAGATGACACCACTGTTATGGCAGAAAGTGAAGAGGAACTAAAGAGCCTCTTGATGAAAGTGAAAGAGATGAGTGAAAAAGCTGACTTAAAACTCAACATTCAGGAAACTAAGATCATGGCATCCAGTCCCATCACCTCATGGCAAATGGATGGGGAAACAATGGAGACAGTGACAGACTATTTTCTTGGGCTCCAAAATCACTGCAATGATGACTGCAGCCATGAAATGAAAAGATGCTTGCTCATTGAAAGAAAAGCTATGACCAACCTAGACAGCTTATTACAAAGCAGAGATATTACTTTGCTGACAAATGTCCTTCTAATCAAAGCTGTGTGTATGGATGTGAGAGTTGGACCATAAAGAAAGCTGAGTGCTGAAGAATTGATGCTTTCGAGCTGTGGCAATAGAGAAGACTCTTGAGCGTCCCTTGGACTGCAAGGAGATCCAACCATTCCATCCTAAAGGAAATCAGTCCTGAATATTCATTGGAAGGAGTGATGTTGAAGCTGAAACTCCAATACTTTGGCCACCTGATGTGAAGAACTGACTCACTGGAAAAGACCCTGATGCTGGGGAAGATTAAAGGCAGGAGGAGAAGGGGATGACAGAGGATGAGATAGCATTGCCAACTCGATGGACATGAGTTTGAGCAAGCTCCGGAAGTTGGTGATGGACAGGGAAGCCTGATGTGTCCATGGGGTCACAAAGAGTTGGACACAACAGAGCGACTGCACTGAACTGAAACTTGCATCTCACATCATGGTATTTTACAGTGTGCCTAGAGCACAGTTGACTTACATTCTCCCCCAGGAATGAACACCCAATTGTCTTAAATTTTTTTAATTATAAAGTTTAAAAAACTTTTTGGTGTGTGGCGTGTAGGATCTTAGTTCCCTGACCAGGGATCGAACCTGTGCGTGCTGACTGCCTGTGAAATCCATACACTGGTGCTGTCTCCATCTTATCTTGCCACTAACAGAGCTGCTGTGAACAGTCTAAGACACGCCCCTCCTGGAAAATACCAAGGGGCCTTTATCTGGGATCTAGACTGACAGACTCTCTGAGCCACAGAGGATATGTATCCAGTTCAGATACTGTGAAACAGTGTAATTTCTCGAAGCACTCTGGGATTACCTCCAAAGTGATTCCCTAGTCCATACTGCCACCAACTGTAAGAGTGTTTATGTACCTGTATTCCCTCCAGTACTTAGTCTTCTCATTTCTCCTGTTTCTGTATAGTGGGTGTAAAATGACATCTTTTTGTTGCTTTTATCTTACAGATTAATCTGATTATCTCGATGTGTTGTTTAGTCCCTAAGTCTGTCCAACTCTTTTGCAACCTCATGGACTGTAGCCTACAAGGCTCCTTTGTCTATGAGATTTCCCAGGCAAGAATATTGGAGTGGGTTGCCATTTCCTTCTTCAGCGGACCTTGCCTGCCCAGGGATCAGACCCTTGTCTCGTGCATTAGTGTTGGGCTCTTTCCCGCTAAACCAGCAGGTACACTTGTCTTTTGGATGTTTCTCTTCCATAAATTTCCCCTTTAAATTTAGCGCACATTTATCCACTGGAAGCTGTGGTTTTCCTGTTGATTTGCATAAGTTCTTTGTGTCTTCCAGATAGTCTCTAGGTGGTGTTAAACTCGACAAGTATTCCCCTAGCTTTTTATTTCTCTATTAATGTTGTCCATGGTGTTCTTTTAGTGAACAAAAAAATCTAAATCTTTAATGTAGTAACATCCAGATTTTACTGTGAAGACTTTGTAATATAAATAATTCGTTATCCCCCAGTCATAAAATTTATACTACCTATTAACAGTTTAATTTTTCACATTTAGGTCTTTACTCCTCCAAAGAGTCCACTGTTTGTATAGGGTGGTAGGCGGGAATCCAGTTTTATATTTCCATATGATGGTTCTCATCTTTTTGGCAAGTTGGTTACCCCTTTGTGTGCCTCGGGTTTGTTTTTTAACCACAGTTCATGCTGTTTTGTTACTGTAGCTTGGTTGTATATTTCAATATATGAGTAAATCTTCCTTGTTGCTTTTCTTCAGAATGGACTTAGATGTCTGTGAACTTTATTTTTCCATCTGAACCTTAAATTGTATTAAGTTTCTCACAACTAAATTTTTGATTAGAAATGTATTTGATTTTTTTTTTTTTTTTGAGTCACGCCATGTGGCTTGTGGAAATTAGTTCCCTGACCAGGGATTGATTCTAGGCCCTCTGTGCTCAGTGAGACACAGAGTCCTAAACGTTTGATCACCAGGAAATTCCTATAATGGATTTGAATTTATAAAATACAACAGAAGTAGTAACATCTTTTTAGTAAGTTCTGTTTGTAACTTTCTGGTTTCTCCGACTGTTCCATCATCTTGTATGAAATTTATTACAGTACAAATTACGAACCTTCTTACATTTCAAATTGTTCTCTATAGAGATATATAGCTGTTCTTTCCAGCAGTTGGAGTCAGTAGAAGATAAAGGCAAATAAAACAAATCCATAAAAATGATTCTTTTTTTAGTTGAAATATAGAAATTGAGGGTTTAACAGTTGTTCAAGTAACAATATCCTTTGATCATTTATTATCTGTGTAATAAAAAAATCTTAAAGATAATCTCAGACACTCCAACATACTGTAAATAACAAAATGAGTTCCCAGTGAGGTCAGATGACTCACTGAAGATTACAGAGTTAGACTGTGTGAGAACCTCAAATTGAAATCAGATTTTCTAAGTCTTAGTTCAGTACTTTTTCTAAGAAACCATGCCTGCAATCACCGTGTAGCTCTAATACCTTGGCATTTAGTGTGTGTGTGTTTACCTGGTAGAGTTAATACTAGTTTGCTTCTGCTTCAGAAGAAATCAGCTTATTTTCTCACTGATCTTCACAGAAAGAATGATTGACCTGCTAAAGCCTTAAATTGGAGGTGGAGGGGGAACACCTCTTGAACAGCATATTGCTTCTTATTAATAATGGTGTAAGTTAGTTTTGGGGTCTTTTTCAACAGTAAGTCCCTTGCCTTCAGCTGCAGTTGATAGAGACTTCAAAAGATGCAGACGATGGAGCTTGCACAAAATAATGGGCGCACATTAGCATGTTAATGAAGTGTTAGAGTGGGTGCTTGGTGAGCACGCTGAAGCCTGGGAGAAGGGCTCCTGGGAGAAGGGCTCCGCCTGACTGCTGCACCTTTCAAACGGCGCCCTGCTGGGGAGGGGGCCGTTATTCACTGTTGACACACATTTTCTTCTTCTCCCCCTCTACATGGGGAAACTTGATTTTTGCTGTCTTTAACCCATCTAATTTCTCCCCAAATAAGTTGCTTTGGGAACAGAAATGAATGCTCTTCCTTTTTTTTTTTTCCAAGTCGGCAGAACCCACAGGGAATAATTACAAGTCTAACTCCTCTGTTGTAATGGCATCAATTGGATACCATTAAAAAGTCAAAACCCACAAGATTTTGCAGCATTTTTATTCGGCACATTTGAATCTATATAACAGGTCATTTTGCTGTGAGGTTGTCTGTGTAGTAGGGCCATTAACTTAAATTCTCTATGTGTGCATGTGTGTGTGTTTATGGGGTGAATCCTGTTGGTGGCTGACAGGGAAAATTCCTCCATGTTTCCTGAAGGTTAGTGAGATATCGGTCTGTTCTTGCAGCCAATGCAGACACTATTTTCCCGCGCAGAAAACCAGAGAGTTGCTGCTGAAGTCCCGTATGGCTGGAGCCACATCATCAGGCCCAGAGTTTCTTCAGAAATTCAGTTTATTTCCACTCATGTGTCAGGATTTCTTTGCCCAGCTGTTCCCTGCCTCCCTGCCCCTCATCGATCTAAAACCAAGTTCACTGTCATCGGCTAAAACCCAGGCCTCCTTGAGTGTCGTCTTTCTTGAACTGTTAGCAGCCCTCTTTTCCAGCCTTGTAGGCTCAACCCTGAGTGCAGCTCTCTGCACACACACCTACAGGCCTGACCTCTCGCTCACTGTCTTTTAAACTGAGCTATGTTGTAAGCTCTTGGTCAAAAACTTCCCTGGACCCTGAGTGTCCGATGTGACGTTTTAAAATCTATCCTCCTGGTCAGCTTACTTAACTTCTGTGAACCTATGTGTTCATCCACCAAGTGTGAATGGTTGCAGCTTGAATTGTTTTGCAGATTGAGGAGATCATGAATGCCAAGTGCCCAACTTAGTGCCTGGCATAGAGTGGGTGCTCACTTGGTACCACCCTGCTCCTCAGGTTCTTTCAACAGGGATTTCTTTCTTTCCCATTCATAGAGCAAGCCCCTTCTTGATGTTTCTGCCTAGAACACCTTTCTTCCTCAGCTCAGATTTCTCCTTCTATGCTGACTCCAAACCAGAGCATTCTTAACCAGCCCTGATGCATCACAGCCTTTACATATTTTTAAAAATCTCTTTTAACTCTTGACATTATCGTGTATTTATTTAATAATGACATTATCTTGCATTTATTTGTTTAAGGAATGTTTTTGCTCTCTGTTCTTTTTCCCCACTTCTTCACTATGCTGTGAACTCTATAAAAGCAAAAGCTGTGTCTGTCTGCCTTGTTGCTACAGCCTACAATGAGTAGGGAGCCTTAGATATCTTTTTAAGGTTTATGAGTCAGAAGCTGCGGCCCTAAGCCATTCAGGATGTAAAGCAGCTGCTGCAGGAAAAGGATGGAGAAGAATCTTCTAGAGATGAAGGTAGACCCACGAGAGGATGAGCACCAACCTTGAAAGGCTTCCATGTATTATACATAGAAGAATCACCCTGGGGTGGTAATTATAAAGACCTCAGTAACTCCATGAAATTAAGTTTCTCTTTTTGTTGGATCAGTTTCTCATGGCCTTCCCATTCCTGGCATTGGACTTCTTTCAGCCTTGCCCCCAACCCTGCCCAGCCCTCCATCTGCCTTGTCCATTACCAGGAAGCTCATCCTTATGGATAATCCTACTACAGGCCGCTTAATGCTTCCTTTAGTGACCACGGGCTCAACCTTACTAAAAGGCTTGACCTCCTCCTGATCTATCCTCCACTCTAGCCTGCTCCTCCTGGTTCTGTGACACCCTAAAAAGACTTGCACCCTCACTCTCAGCTTTGTTCCATTCACCGGCCAAATAAGCATGTGCTCTGTATAGTGTGTGAGGCTCTCCCATTTCAGTTCTAGTGTAGTAAACCAGGGTAGAAAGCAGCGCACTGACCTAGCCCACTGTGGAGGTGAAAACTCTGGTGGCCGCCATCCCCTCTCTGCTTCCCCCCACCTTTGCGTCTCCCTGCCTCTTCCTGATGCACACCGTGTCTATGTCTCTCCACTGTGAGGAAAGTTCCATGCTTCCTCCGCTATCGCAGGATGACTTGTATTTCTTGGACAGGTGTTCCAGGCTTGCCCAAATTGGACTCCATTGGTTGCCACTGCTGATACCCTTGCCTACAGGGGTCCATCTCTGCTGCAGTTAGCTTTGCTACAGTTGCATCTCAGCCTGCAGGAGCTGCATCTCCTGCTCCTTTGTGCATTTTCACGTTTGAGCTGGGCTTTAGTTTACAGTTCAAGTCTTGGTTATTCCAGGAAGCATCTCCAATCATTCCAGCTAAGACTTACCCCTCACTCCTCTTGAATTTCTCTTTTCTGCTGTGCTCTCATTTGACTGGTAGCTTCTGTTGCTAACAATGGCATTCATGTCACTGTGAGTTTATGGGGCCCCTGAGTTGGCTTGAAAGCTCCTTAAGGGAAGGGATTTGATTTTCTTCCATTAAAAAGAAAGCTGACATTTCTGTAACTGTTTATTGCTGAAGATGGCAGTGATAGGTGCCATTTTTCTGGGCACTGTTTTCATATACCAAGCTGTCCTAGGGTAGTATTACCCTAGGACATAAAATTTATATTATTGTACAAGAGAAAATGGAAATTCATTTGGCTGATAGCTGGGAGTGTAGTTTCAAAGGTCAGTCTGATTTCAAAGCTTGTACTCCTTTCCATTGGTCAATGATGGGTGGTTCAGAGTGGTCCGTATTTGAAAATGTGGTGATAGATACCAGAAGGGAAAGTGAGATTTCTAATGGCATCAGAATACTCTAGAACCTGCTACTGAAGAGAAGGAATAGTGAAGACAGGAAAAGAGTGTGGGTCAGGCCGACTCACACTTAGAGCTTTGTGTGAGACTGTTGTTTAATTATTGTCTCCTCACTGGAAGATGAATCTGCAGTCAGTTCAATTGAATCAGGTAACGGGAAGCATTGACAAATAGATAAGATAATATCATTGATAATATCTGAAATGTATTTTAGTCATTGGTTTCAAGACTCCTTTACACATTTGTTACGTTAGTGACATTTACAAGTAAGAACACTATTGGTTCTCGACTATTTTTTTTTCCTTCTAGGCTCTCTCGGGAGCCAGTTTGTCTAGTGGAAGGAACATTAGTTTTACAGCAAGTCAATGTGGTTTTAGATTATATTGAATAAAAGAGGAGAGAGGCTGAGTGTAATTTCTAAATAATTTGTTGGGATTAAACTTATCTGTAATATCCAGCAGGTTATACTTCTAGATTTTGGGGCTTTTTAGGAAGGTATGTATTCTTCCATGTGTTCATTTAGATGGTCCTGTCCTAAGAAAAAACCTTATATAACTTTGTTAACAGTCTGGTATTCATGTTTTATGTGCACATTGTCATTGCTATAATTATTGCTGTTATTGCTTGAAAAGTCCCAATAAATGGATTTTAGGACCACAGGACCATTCAGCTCTGAGTAAATGTTAATGTCAACTTTTGATGCCGTGGTGTATGACAAGAGACTGGGAATAGAGTTTCCTCGAAAATCAGAGCAAACAGTTTAGCCTACCAGGGTTCAAGTTCTAAAAAACAAAATTAGAGGATTAGACTGGATGGCCTCTAAGGTCTCTTGAGCTCAGACTTTTTCACAATCTGTGACTATTAGTTCCACTTCTTGCCTCGTTCATCTCTCCTCCAAAAGGAAACCTAATGTCTTACAAGGTCTGAAGACAGAGAAGTAGCATGTTCATAGGACCTGGAAAGACTGTTGGAATGAAGTGCTTATTTCCTTCACCCTGTGTTAAGAACATCAGTGTCTTGAACATCAGGGAATGAACAGGATATATCAAAGGGACTACTAGTCCTCAGTGATAAAGAAGTTTAAATTCCTGTTGTTCAGGATTTTTAAAAAACCTGTCCAGACTTGGCAAAGTGAGTTGGAACTGGAGTGCTAACTGTCCCAGAGTTTTTGCAACTTGAAATAACCAAAGATAGTCTTATAACCCACGAAGTTTACACAATTATTCTGTCTGTACAGAGCATTCTAGCCAGGGTGGACTTAATGTTAAGTCAGAATTACTGTTCCCATTTTTCAGATAAGAAAACTGAGATGTTGGAGACATGGCTTCCTCGTGGTCACACAGTGCTGAAGCAACCATCCAGCCATGTCTGTCTGTGCGTGCTGGCCTGCTATCCTAGTTGGTCGCCCTGTGCTCTATCTGTCAGCGTCAGATATTCTACCCGAAGTGCTACGTACGGCCTCAAGTTCCAGCTCTGTTCCTGTAGTTAGCTGTGTACAGCTCATGTGCTACAACTCACTACCAGCTCTTTTCGGTGTTATGACTTAATTAAATGTTGAATAATGATGAAGACACACTTCTATAGGAAGTGTGAAAACACTTTATAACTGACAAGATCAACTCATCGTTATGTCTGTCAAGGGACAAGAATGCAAATTGTAAAGTGCTAGACAAAGGCCTTTTCTGTCATCTCATTCTTAAAACTAGGGGTGAGTGATACCAATAGAAAGAAATGAGTGGTTGTTTTAGTTGTACTTTTCCTTCCTAAAATACTCATGGGGCAATCTGTTTCCTATTTTTATAATAATTCATTGCCTTTCTGCAGATGCTAATAATGTCTGAAAAGTATCAATGGTTCATTAAAAATCAAATGACACAGTATTTTAAAATGTGCTTTTTTTTTTTTTTTAAAGATTGATGCTCCCTGCTAGTTTTTACCTTGGGTCCTAAGGTAGTTGCCTGAGACGTTGAGAGTCCAGCACGTTTGATCTGTTAATGTGTGTGTGCTCAGCCACTCAGTTGTGTCCGACTCTTTGGACTGTAGCCCTGCCAGGCTCCTCTGTCAATGGAATTTTCCAGGCAAGAATATTGGAGCAAGTTGCCATTTTCTATTCCAGTGGATCTTCTGGAGCCAAAGATCAAACCTGCGTCTCTGTGTCTCCTGCATTGGCAGGTGGATTCTTTACCACTGAGCTACTTGGGAAGCCCTTGATCTGTTAAAATTGAACCCTAATTGTAGTTGCAAATATTATTCTTGTATTCTAGATTTTTCAATCATAGGTCAGACAATAAATTTTTTCTTACTGATTAAGCTTTCTGAAACTATGCTATCCAACATGGTGGCCACTATCCAGTGAAGTGATGTGAAAGTCGTTCAGTTGTGTCTGACTCTCTGCGACCCCATGAACTATATAGTCCATGAAATTCTCCAGGCCAGGATACTGGAGTGGGTAGCCTTTCCCTTTTCCAGGAGATCTTCCCAACTCAGGGATCAAAGCCAGGTCTCCTGCATTAAGTAGATTCTTTACCAGCTGAGCCACAAGGGAAGCCCAAGAATCCTGGAGTGTGTAGCCTATCCCTTCTCTAGCGGATCTTCCCAAAACAGGAATCGAACTGGGGTCTCCTATAAATTGCAGGCAGATTCTTTACCAACTGAGCTATGAGAGAGGCTTTATGTGCGGGTCTCAAAATTTCAAATAAAATCAATTAACATGAAATAAAACTGAAAATTTGGTTTCTCCATTACAATAGCTACATTTCAGTGCTTAGTTGCTGGGAACTACCAGGCTGGAAAGGGTATATATAGATGATTTCTGTCATCTTAGAAAGTTCAGGGATGCTCTAGGGTCCTTCTTTGTTGTTGTTCAGTCGCTGAGTTGTGTCCATGAACTGCAGCACAGCAGGCTGAATGATTTTGTTAAGAGATTTTATTTTTATGATTTTGAAACTTAAGGCTAGTTTTAGAGCAGTTTAAGGTTCATGGCAAAATGAAGAGATTTCCCATATACCTCCCCCCAGCCTGCATGTACATCATCAACATTCCCTGCAAGAGCAGTGCATTTGATAAACCTGTATTGACACATGGTAATGGCCCAGAGTCCATAGTTTACAGTTCCTTCTTGGTGTTGTATCTTTGATTTGGACAAATGTATAATAATATATATCCATCATTATGGTATACAAAGTATTCTCACTGCCCCCAAAATTGTCTGCCTTCCACCTGTTCATTCCTTTCCACCCCCGGCAACCACTAATCTTTTTAGTGTCTCTGTAACGATGCCTTTTCCAGGATGTCATCCAGTTGGTATCTCACAGTGGGTAGCCTTCTCCAATTGGCTTCTTTCACTTCATAATGTACATTTAAATTTCCTTTATGTATTTTCATGGCTTGACAGCTTATTTCCTCTTAGAACTGGATAGTAGTTTATTGTCTGAATATACCATAGCTTCTTTATCTATTTGCCTAATGAAGGACATCTTGATTGCTTCCAAATTTTGGCAGTTATAAAGCTGTCATAAATATGTGTGCAGGCTTTTATGTGGACATAAGTATTCAACTCCTTTGGTAAATACCAAGGATCATGATTGCCAGATCGTATGGTAAGAAAATCTTTAGTTTTGTAAGGAACTGTCAAACTGTCTTTGAAAGTGGCTTTGCTATTCTGCATTCCAATCAGCAGTGAATGAGAGTTCCTGTTGTTTCACATCCTTGCCAGCATTTGCTGTTGTCAGTGTTCTGGATTTTGGCCATTTTAATAGTTGTGTAGCGATATCTTATTGTCTTTCCTTGATGACATGTGATGAGTATCTTTTCATATGCTTATTTCTCTGCATATCTTCCTTGGTGAAATAGCTTTTACGATCTTTGGCCCGTTTTTTCATCGTGTTGTTTTCTTACTGTTGAGTTTTAAGTGTTCTATGTATATTTTCGATACTAGACCTTTATCAGATAAACATTTTCTCCCAGTCTGTGGCTTGTCCTCATGCTTGTGACATTTTCTTTGACAGACCAGAGGTTTTTAACTTTAATGATGCCCAGCTTGTCAGTTCTTTCTTTCATGGATTGTGCCTTTTGTGTCATATCTAAAAAGTCATTTTGATACCCAAGGTCATCTACATTTTCTCCTGCGTTAACTTCTGTGGTGAGTTGTATAGTTCTGTGTTTGACATTTAGGGCTTCCATGATCCATTTTGAGTTAATTTTTGTGACGAGTGTAAGGTCTGTGTCTAGGTTAATATTTTTGGATGTCCAGTTCCAGCACCATTTGTTGAAAATACTATCCTTGTTGCATTGTGTCGCTTTTGTTCCTTTGCAAAGACCAGTATCTGTGTGTATTTATGTGGGTCTATTTCTGGA
This sequence comes from Antilocapra americana, assembly GCA_007570785.1. Taxonomy (NCBI): domain Eukaryota; kingdom Metazoa; phylum Chordata; class Mammalia; order Artiodactyla; family Antilocapridae; genus Antilocapra; species Antilocapra americana. The sequence continues at coordinate 6,256,297 of ML664180.1, read as the reverse complement.
CTCTTATTTTGTCCCATTCATGTGTTTTCTATTCTTTCACTAGTACCCCACTGTCTTGATTACTGTAGCTCTATGGTAAGTCTTGACACTATGTAGCAATGATCTGTTTATTTGGATTAAAACATTTCAAACTGGATCATCGGCATAAAAGGTAACTAGATCTTATTGCCAGAAGAAGTTCTGGTATAAATAGAGTGCTTTCCATTCTTGGGGAGATACGTCTCATTGCACTTAGGCAGCTGCGGATACATTGTTTGCTGTAGTGTATGTAAATAGCGTTGGCTACCGTAATTTAACCTGGTATCAAGACATATATTCTAAAGATCTCTAGTTGTATTAACTCCATTGTGCTGCAGATTTCAACCATTCTATCTTTGGTGAGTGGACTTGGTCAGAAGCAGCCACCGACTCAAACTAATTTAGTATAAAATCCTAACACAGAGAGTCTTATGTTACTGAACCACTTGCTTCAGTTCATTTTGTAGTCTCGAGATTGTCCTACAGAAATTCACCCTCGAGGTCCGCGGAGAGTTCAGCAGACTGTCTGGTGGCTGTCTGTCCAAGTTCCTTGAGGCAAAGAAAGGAGACAACAGATCCTTGTCCTTCGACAGCTTTATTGAATATATTCAGTCTCAAGTTTTGAATAATTTGTTTAACTACAGATATTCTGCACAGTGAATAAAATGTCTTTGGTATGAAATTTAATACTTATGGTATCTTCAGAATAATTTCAACATTTGCCAGATCTTTGTATCTATTGCCCAACTCTGAGTAGATGTCCAAATGACTTTACTATTTGAAGAGAAAATACCACATTTCTGACTTTTCATCCCTAGTAACAGCTGGGAAGTATAGAAAATGTGTTTTAAAAAAAAGATACAAAAGATGATAGCTTTTAATGGTTCTCTTGATCTTACTCCCCCCAGGCATACCATATTTGCCCAATTTTCACTAATTCTTACATTTCTTGTTTATAGATGAACAAGTAGAACAGTGTATAAAAGATAATTCACAAGCTGCACAAGTAGCTGAATGGTATTAAAAAAAAATGACTAGGCAAGCATACTCCAAGGGCTTACATGAAATTAAACATGAATTTGGAGGACACAGCTGTTTTCAGCTGGTATAGGTAGTGTTTTAAGATCTCTTGTGATTGTGAACAATTGCACTTAAATGTATTCACTGTAAGTTAGCTTAGTATACTTCTTGCTTTGTTAAGATGTTGTTCTGCTGCTGTTTTTTTTTTTTTTTTTCTTTTTTGCACCAGACCTCATGCATACTATTAGGGTGAAGGAACAGTGACTCACCTCCTGGGCCCCTGGCAACCCCCTCATTTAAGACATCTGTTTATGGACAGGCCTGAAGCAGGAATGAGAGGTGGGCGGCTCCTCCAGTGATAGGATCTTAGCTTCCTGTGTTGGGTAGCTTACAAAGGGTGTCAGCTGTTTATCAGCCTTCCACATTCTGTCCAGTTTGAACCTGGTCAGATTAACACTTAGACAGCTTCTGTAGTCAATTAAGAGCGCATGCCTCAGAGTCCTTCCCAACAGATGGCTTTGCAACATTTACTGCCCTAAAAGTCTTCTCTGCTTAAATTATAACCTTACCTGTTATGGCTGCCATGCTTAAACCGGTTCTTTTGAAAGTGGCAGATTGTTAAGGTTGTATTCGTTTTATAATGCACCTTGGTTTTAAGTAACTCAAAGAATTTAGTTAATACAATTATCTCTGTTCACCTTTCTGTTTTTGTAAATGATTTACCTAGACTTAAAAGCCACTAAGCAACCCTCCCTAAATTCACAGGCAGAGGGTGTTTATTTTGCAAACTGGTGGTCCCTTAGAATTTGTTGGTTTTGTTTGAAGGTTCAGAACAGAAAGATAAAATGGGTGATGTTATGTTCAGAGTTGAAATTGTAATAATGTTAAGCTGGAATGCTTTTCACTTTTTTTTTTTTTTTTTGTTAACATATGGGGTTGTAGGAATGAATGAAGGGAGAGAGACAAGCACAGTACTGACTACTATTAAAATAATCCTGCCAAAATAGGAGATATATCTCTTCTATGTGAAAGAAAGCTGTGAGTACATATGAAGGGCAAAAAGGAAGGTCATGCAAATTTTAGTTTGGCAAACTCAAAGTCCTTTGTTAGTTGCTGCTTGGTATTATGGATTTCGAAGACAGTATATATTTGTATTTTCCATTTCCATTTAACTTGATTTTCTAATCTTTCATATTTGGCCAGCGACTTTTTGAGAACATATTGTACACATGCTCTGATGCTGTTTGAAGGCCCTCTGAGAAGCAAGAGTTGATTGAAAGCTCTCAGTTCTACTGAAGTGGGTGGCCCAAGAGCTCGGACTGAACAGCTGCCACACACCCATTGAACTTTTGTCATTTATAAATTATTTTCCATGCCATCTGGAGCAAGAATGCTGCCATGGTTTAGAGAAGTTCTTTGTGGGGTGCATTCATATCTAGTGCTTCTGCAATTTGCTTATTACCAGAGTCAACTGAAGTTTCCAAATCTTTATTTGCTTGGAGGTTTTAGATGTGAATAAATGAGTGATTTCTTTAAATGTCATTTTAAAGACACTACCTCCACCCCTACCTACTAGCATTTTCTCCTCCCTCTTTTCCCTTCCAGTGACTACATCCTGCTTGCTTTCAGCTCCAGTGGAAAATACATTAATCCCAAAGTCTCCATGAGGTTTCCTGTTTGATGACATAATCAGAAAATCCTCCTCACTTTGCCCTCAGGGTTGCTGTCTGGATGTTATGTTGTCTTGGTGGGTGTATCTCAGCCATCACACAAAAAAAATCAGCACAGACCCTAAACTCAGAGCCTGAAATGCATTAATATCATGTTAAAAGAAATAAAGTTGTGGGCATGTCTGCAGCGCTGGAGGAGAATTTCATTAATCTGCATCGGCTGGTGCCTCCAGTACATATGGCATGAGCTGGTGCAGTGCCGTAGCAGGAGGTGTTTGAACCACTCTAATGTAAGCTGTTAGGCTACATCTCACGGTAAAGTACCACAAACGCTTGACTACTAGACTTTGGTAGTATTGATGTGCTAAAGTTAATGCCCCCGCCCCCACTGGTGCCCCGTTACTCCATGAGTAGTTTCCCTAACGAGTGTTGCTTTTGGTTGTTGATCATAGGGACAAAGAAAACTGCTGGGATGAGTCAGAAATAGAAGACGGGGGCGGGGGGTACCTTTTATAACGATAAAAGCAACATGGCATCTGACATGTAAAGTGGTTTGTACAATTTGGAAGTTACTATGAGGAACTTCAGTAGCTGTGAATTCTTTGGCAAGGAGAAGCTGATACAAAAGTTGAACCAAGAATAGGACATTTAGCTGCCAAAGGGCAGGTACAGTTGTGCAAGATTAGAAGTTTATTGGCCAAAAAAGTTGCACATATGCCCAAATATGGATTTTTCCTTTGGTATTTGGAGAATTTTTCATGTTTTTGTTGTTGTTTTGGTAGGCTGCCATAACCCCCCATTAGGTTGACTTGGATTGTGGTATCTCCCGCCTTGGATCTTGGAAGTCCAGGTTGATTGGCACTGGTTCAGGATGAGAACAAGGAGCAGGTCCCTCAGCAGGTTGTCAGTGATCTAGATGCAAGCTGTCTTCATGCCTCTTCCTCCTGTTGTACCAGTCTCCAAGGTCTAGTTCAGAGGAGACTAGCAAGAGAAAGAAAAACCATGTTGCCTGATAGAGCTTCGCTGAAAGAACTTAGAGGAAGGAGAGGACCTTGACCCCAGTCCCAATAAGTTGAAAGCCTGGAAAGATGTCACCATTTCTACCTCTTTGGGTCAGAGATACTGTTGGGTTTTTCATAATCAAGAGGTAGTATACCTTTCATAGTTGTTTCCCGTGTGGTTGGGAAGTTTGGACCATATAAATACTAGGATGGAAAAATATATTCTTTTATGGCTGTTGTGAACTTTTTTGAAGTATAAAAATCACTATGGCATGAATTCTAAAATTTGAAGTTCTGCATTGCAGTTTCTATGATTTATTCTATAGTGACTGCAGGCCCAACTGTGAGCATTTACTCTCAACATAGGATCTTTAAACCATTGTATGGCTTATAGTTTGATAATGCTACTTCCTGGATGGGAAAGGATGTTAAATACCGCATCTGATGGGTGAATCACTTTTTCTACCCATGACATTTGGCAGAAATGCTATCTGAGCCAAGATGGAGTAGAGCTGACCATAGGGAGTCCGTTCTCTCTGGAGTACCTACAGTCTTTGAGTACCTCCCACACTTGTATGGGTTAGGAGTCTAAGTTTCCTCTTTTGGTGACTTTGAACTGTTCTTGCTTTGCTAAACTGAAATGGTAATTCCCAGAATTCCTTTCTCACACAGTCCCCTTTCGTGGTTCTTGGTTAGGCTTGGCCGCAAGAGAAATGGGCAAGGTTCTGGAGGTGGAAGTAAAGGAGCGGCAAGTGTCCATGTTCTGAAGATTGGCATAGGGCACCAGGCACTGTGCAGCTCCTGCACTGTGGCCTTCATCTCTGGCCCCCAGAGCTGGTTTGGGTCTCCTCTTCCTCTGCCTCCACCATCGGCCTCTCCACGTCCCACGAGTGTGGGTGCAGGTGTGCGTTTCTGTGGTGAAGGCACCACTGTCTCCTGCTGGTCCTGCTCCTCATTCACATTGGAGATGGTGGGAGACATGGGTCTCAGTTTTTCCCCCACTTCATATCTAGCTCTCATTCTCAACTGCCTGCCTTCCATGAACTATAGCAATTCCAGACCAAACAGTAGACACAGCCCCTCCCATGTGTAAGTTTTAATTTCTTCAATAAAGCCCTTATTTTATTTCATTCATAGTGATTCGTATCACTTCCTGATCAAACTCTTAACACACGATTGACTTGTTCTGTTTCTTCCCTCTCACGGCAGTCTAACACATATGTATTTGAAGATAGCTATTGGTCTTTTCTTCCTGTCCATAGTTACATTTTCTCTAGTTTAACACCAATAATTCCTTCAGATGGTCTTCATATATCATGGTTACTTATCCCCTTATCATCTTGATAACTGTTCTCTGATTGTCCACTGCTCCTCTTATGATCTTCACAAAGCATTGAAGGCTCTTGAATAGCCGAGAGATGGGTGGTGGTGATCCTTTTTTCTCTGGATATGAAATGCAACTTGGCTAGATTAGTGAATCGACTCTTAAATCTGGAGCTATTTCAGGACATCCATGTAACAAAATGACACCCATCTGGACACACTGGCCATTTCCATTTGATGTCATTTCTCAGATATTTCCCCTCACTGCTGCTTTAGAGATCTGTTTGTATATATCCATCTGTAGCTGTCTACTGTCTCAGGCTTTGGTCAAAATGTGAAGTCAAGAGACTTAAGATTAAGTCCTAGCTCTGTTTTCTAGCTTTGTTATTTGAAGTTATTAATTCAATCAGGATGTCTCAGTTTCCTCATTTTTAAAATGGAAAATAATGTTTTAACTCCCTCATCAGATAGTTGTGAAGGCAAACGGTGATAGTATAGGTAGAAGTGTTTGTGGCTAAAAAATAATGTACAACACAAATTGTTTATTTAGCAATTATAAAATATGACAAATACTCCTTTTGCTACATTCAGATGATTGGTTTAAAAACAAACAAAAAATGGTGAAGCAGAGGGACCAAGGGCAAAACCCTATCTTTAGGAATGTTTCATAAAAACGTACTGATTGGATGTTGACACCATTTTGGTTCAAAGGTTTATTAGTCTAACAAAGTGCCCTGGCATTCAGCCTGTATTTTTACATCTTGTCCTTTGAGTTGTCATGAGTCTTTTGTCAGATTCCTCCATTCCAAATGTATTTTGTCTAGTGTGTTCCCTGATTTGCCAGGCTAGCAGCCTTGTCAGAGAAGGAAACGAGGTCCATCTTGTCCCTGTTGAACCCAGGTTGTGTGCCAGGATTGTTGCTTTTTGAGTTGTCACAAACCATTCTTCTAATGATTTTTTCCAAGAATCTTGTCCAGGATCAAGTCAGTGCACTGGTGCTGTAGAATATTGGGGTTTTTTTCTTTGCATTTTTCTTTCCTGTCCTTTTGAAAGTGAGAATTTTATTTCCTTCATCTCCAGTCTTTTGGCACCAATTCTGTTTCTCCATCAGCATTTACAAGAAGAAAGATTCAAGAGCAATTGAGAGTCCAGATTGCGTTTACATTGCCTTTCTGATGGCTCATCTCATTTTTGCCAATGTTGTGGTAAACCTTTAGCAACAATGAGGTGTGTCTGCTGTTGTAAATTCAGATTAGTTGAAGCCCAGGTAATTGAAAGACCTTGGAAATGCATTCTTAAATATTACAAGTGCCTTTTAAAAAATCAAATGCTGCTTTCCGTTCCCCTTATAAAAGTGAAACCGACAACATAAAAAGCCAATATATCTTTAAGGATGTTTTAATAACACATTTTATTGTTGAACAATTGGACTTTTTTTTTTTAAGTGAAGGAATCATGAGAGAAACCCACTGAATGAATTTTTTCTTGGCCCTGTTTGTCTAAATGTGGACTTGGACAGATGGTGAGATGATTTGCTCTTAAGGCTTTGTTCTAACTAATAATAATAAAACACAATTAAGCAGTCAGCTAATATGTTCTGTGCTATATTTCAGACATTTTACATGTATTGACTCATTTAGTACAATTATTCTGCAAGATAGGGGATTTCTAAATTTTGGAGATGAGAAAACAGACTCAAGCAACTTGAGTAAAATGCTTAATAAGTGCCAAGCTGGAATCTGAATTTAGATCATCTGATTGCAAAGCTGCAGGTTTTTCCGTTACACCACAGTGTAACTTTAAACTCCATTTTCCATTTGACTTTAAAATTTTTACTTATTTAATATTATGATGATCATGCTGAGTGACCTTTAACTTGGGCCATGCCAATGGAAATTGTTTTAATAAAGCTGTGTTACAGTAATAAGCTGAGTGATTGTTGACTTCAAGCTGCTTTATAAATTTTAGATGAAAGAAATGTACCAATGAGAAAGGAGCTGCCTTTATCAATCGCAGAGCATACCTGGAGATTTTGCTTTATTTATTACAAATCAATTAATGGTTCTTTCCTCTAACACCCCATCAATCAATGCTTAGAAGTTTCCATTGATAAGGATACCTCACCAAAAGAAATCAATTCTCCTTTGTCATTTTGACAGAAAGTAGTTATAAAACTGAATTAATCTAGAATGCAGAAGGGAAGTACCTACAGGCTGAGGCCAAAACCTAATTCTGTAAAATCAAAATTGTCTTCAGACAATTTCACGATCAATGATAGCAAAAGGCTTTGCCCCTTGTTCCCATAGTAAAAATTAATTTGTCTCTCTAACCTAAGACTTGAAAACTACTTTTGTTTTTTTAATTTCACCACTCTGGTCCCATTGCCAGATGCTGTAGAAAGGCTCAAAATAGTGTGTGCTCTGTTTCCCAAGGCTGGGTTTGGAATTTAAGCCATTTTAATAGGGAACTTGTATAAGAAAATCTAGTGTAATGCCTGAAAAATGTACAGTTGCAGATCTTCATGAGACTGTTTGCTGGCTCTGATACAAGGTTTCTGGAAGAGTGGTCCAAAAGAATCTTTGGAAAGGAGAATTTTCATTAACACAGGCTCACCAGAGGAATGTTTGAACCCGTGTGAGTGCAGACCAACCAACAACTCTCTACATTCAGTATTACTAACAGCATTTTGGAATGAAGCAACCTCAGAAGCTGTATCTGTAGCATCTTATTTTAAAAGTTGATTGCAAACATGTGAGTAGTTACCGTGATTATGGCCCAAATTAGGGCATGCTGTTTCCATAGTACTTATGGAAATTCATTTTTAAGGAAGTTTAAAAATTAGACATTAAAAATCCTCTCTGCTTAACTGTGCTATGAAGTAGTCAAGAAACATTTATGTTTCTATTTCATGTTTATCCCCAGGCTGAAAAATCTTAAACCACATTTAGCCCCTTCCTTCGAGGATATTGCCTCGATTTTTTGATTTGTATAACTTACATTATATAGGTCAAGTCCTTGACTAGAAACTCATCTAAATGAAGTTTGCTTCTATATCCCCTTGTTTAAATAGCTTTGGGGGAACTCTGCTTAACTAAATGGGCTTCCCTAAAGTAAGACAATAAGCGTTGAGTGTTTTTCTTTAAAAGAATTCTTTTTTCAATAAAGTTACCATTCTTTTTAGAAACATAAAAGTAGTTTTGCATGCTTGTTTCTCCTATAAATACATTTGGAAGCCTTTGGAGAAAATGTTTACATTTTTATTGCATATAACTTATATATATAAAATTGGATGTTGGACAATATTTTATTGGCTATTTCTTAAATCTCAAATTCCAGTCGAGTTCAGTTTTCCCTAGGATAAGTTATAAGATTTCTTGGTCTGTCACCTAGTACTTGAGGTAGAATAAGTGATGACTATCTGGTTTAGAAAAACCATGATCTGTTTTTAAAATAGTATAACTCTAAGATATGGTTATAATATTTTCAGCCTCTTTTAGTCAGTGCTTTGGGTAAAAAAAAGATAAATTACTTAAATTCACTAAAAATAAGTATCACGTCCATTTTCCACAAGTAGCAATCAGACTTCCACCTAATTAAATAAAATGTGTTCTTAGCTTGCTGGTACTAAAGCAATCTTATAAGTGATATTTTGAATCAACATTGCCACAATGAATACAGCTAAATTATGCTATTTTAGTTTAACTTCAAATGGGAGACTATAAGCTGAAACATCAAATAAGTCTCTGTAATTTAAAAGGAATTGAAATCATTCAAAATAGTTCTCTGATAACAGCAGAACTAGAGGTTAACACAACAGAAAACCATTTAGAAAATTCCCCCACATTTGGAAGCTGAACAGCACACTTCTAAATAACCCATAGGTCAAAGAATAAGATATTTTGAAATGGTAATAAATGCCCGCTATATCAAAGTCTGTGAGAGATGCAGCTAAAGTTTCACCTAGAGGGAAATTTATAGCTTTACGGTTTTAAAAACATCAAATGTAGTTGATAAAACTATGAAGAATTACAAAGTAAAACTTAGTTGTGTGGTAGCCCTTGAGGGAAGAGGGTTGTGATATGGGAGGGACCCACAGAGAGAGAATGCAATGTTCAGTTTCTTTAACTTACCTGGAATACGGGTGCCTGTGTCTGTTATGGATTGAATTGTGTTTCCCTGAAATTCATATAATTGAACCCCTAGTACCTCATAGTGTCACCTTAATTAGAGATAGGATGTTTTAAAAGGTGATGAGGTTAAAATGAGGCTCTTAGATAGGGCCTTAATCCTCTCTGGATTCTTACAAGAAGAGGAAATTTGGAAAAAAAAAGATAATGTAGAGCCTAAGTGACTGTGTCTTAGAAAAAAAAAAGAGCCGCCATCTTGCTGATAGAAGGCAACACCCAAGTTCCCCCACCCCCAGGTCACCACCCTAGCCATGACCAATCATAGTGTGCCAAAGATATGCCAATCAGGGAACTGCTTGCAGTTAAATATACCTATCAGGGGCTAGCATGTAAAGCCCCTCCCCTCCTGTCCTGACCAATCACAGAGCACCAAGATACGTCACCCCACCTGTAGCCATTTTCCCTTTGTCTTCTCCCTTTAAAAGCCTTGTACCACGCGCTCCCTCACTCGTGTGTGTGTGTGTGTGTGTGTGTGTGTGTGTGTGTGTGTGTGTGTGTGTGTGTGTGTGTGTGTGTGTCCGGCTGCTGCCCTCACTCCGGGTGTGTGTGTGTGCGCGCGTGCATGCGCGGTCCAGACCCAGCTGCGTCTTCAATAAATTCTTGCGCTTGCATCCTGGTGATTTGTGGAGATCACGACCTGGGCATAACAATAACAGGGAGTCCAGATCACAGAGAGAGGAGACTGTCCAAGAGCTTGCAAGGGGGCGGTTGCCTGCAGGTTAAGGAGAGAAGTCTCTGAAGAAAGGAACCTTGCTGACACCTTGACTCTGGACTTTCAGCCTTCAGACCTGGGAGAAAATCAGCTTATGACCCTCAGAGTGTGACTCTCGAGTTTGTTACGGCAGCGCTAGCAGACTGATAGTGTTCGTGTTTAAAAAAAGAAAAAAGTCTTTATTCTTAGATGTCTTAAGTAATTTGTATCCAGTGTCTTGCGTCAAATACAAATGAATACATGGAGAATATTATATGCAGCCTAAATGATGCCCTTCTGTGTCAGAGCATGCTGATGACATTTCCAGGACTCGAGGTTTGATGTTTAAATTTACAGGATTAGCTGTGTGTAAATATTTAAAATGCGACAGCCCTGTGATTGGTGGTAATTTTAAGTACCTCAAGGTTGTGAGGCTGAATGAGACAATCTAGGAAAAGCCCTTGTAAGACAGGCCTGGCACAAAATAACGTTAGGTGTCCCTGCCAGTACTTTCCTTTTCTTGCCTGCGTGGACTCCAGAATGAATTTCCCATAGTAGCCCTTGGGGAAAAGGTGGTGGGTTAACAGTTGTTGAAAACACAGCTCTTTCCCACTGGCCTGAGGGAGTCCTCGGGCCATCTTGGGGTGAATCTTCAGGCCATCCTCTCGGGGACGGACAGCTCTGCCTCCATCATGAATACTGTTCTCAGCCTTTGGGGATTAGTCAGCAGCAGCCACAGACAATGACACAGAGTTTTGGGGCCACATCTGTACTTTTTCCAGAAGAAAGCAGGGGAGAGGGAGGAGGGAGGGCTGTCACTTCTGAGCTATTGGACCTAAACGCGTGGACGTGAGTGGCGCACGGACTGGTGTGTGCACGTCTGTGGTGGTGTCCACTCGCCCAGTCATGTCTGATTCTCTGCAACCCCATATGGGCTGCAGCACGCCAGGCGTTCCTGGCCCTCACCATCTCCCAGGGTTTGCCCAAGTTCATGTCTACTGTATCAGTGACGCCATCCAGCCATCTCATCCTCTGATGCCCTCTTCTCCTCCTGCCCTCAATCTTTCCCAGCATCAGGGTGTTTACAATGAGTCAACTGTTCACATCAGATGACCAAAATACTAGAGTTTCAGCTTCAGCATCAGTCCTTCCAATGAATATTCAGGGTTGCTTTCCTTGAAGGTTGACTCGTTGGATCTCCTTGCTGTCCAAGGGACTCTCAGGAGTTTTCTCCAGCACCATGGTTTGAAGGCATCAATTCTATGGTGCTCTGCCTTCTTTATGGTCCAGCTCTCACAACCGTACATGACCACTGGGAAGACGACAGTCTTGACTATATGGACCTTTGTCAGCATTTGCATATCTCAGTGAAGCTACAAGCCATGCTGTGTGGGGCCACCCAGATGGATGGGGTCATGGTGGAAAGTTCTGGCAAAGTGTGATCCACTGGAGGAGGGAATGGCAAACCACCCCAGTATACTTGCTGTGAGGATCTCATGAACTATATAAAAAGTGTGTATATATTTAACGTGAATTTTCCAGGCAAGAATGCTGGAGTGGGTTGGTCTTTCCTACTGCAGGGGATCAAACTTTTCCAACCCAGGGATAGAACTTGGGTCTCCTGCAATGCAGGCAGATTCTTTACTGCCTGAGTCACCAGGAAAGCCTTATACTTAATCCCAGGCGTATATAAATTGGCATTTGCTGTGAGAATGATATTGTCAAAGTGCTGTTGGTTGAGGGATCAAAAGAAGTGTATATGAAAGATGCTGTTATTAGAGAGCAATGGGAATTAAACAATTTTTCCAAACATTCTTCCCCTAAATAGGTCTTTCTCCTACTGCTTTTCCCACCCATTGACTTTCTCTGTCTCTCCCTATCCTGCCTGGGATTCTAGAGTTTAAAAGGTACTGTTTGGATTAAAGGCGTTACTGTCTCTTCCAAGAATTTATTTTCCTATGATGAAAATTTTTGGCAAGTAAGGTGTTCCACAAAAGGGACTGACTCATATTGCTTTCCCATATGGTAGCTGGACTGAGACTTAAGGATGGATGCATATCTGGAGAGGGGTCCCTTGGCTGGGCTCTGTCCAGAGCATTTTCTCTCAGAGACTGCTTCTCCACCAGTGAATGTGTTTCCGTTGATAACAATAATAAACTAATAGACACATTCTGAATCATCTGAGAGGTAATGTTTTCACAAGGGCACCCCCTGAAACCCCAGCACCTGTGTTTACATTTGTGCCTGCCTCATAGTCTGTGTTCCTGGATAATAAGTGGTTTATAAATGATGAGTTTCTAGGAGGTTGAGGCTGGATGGCATCCTTCTTTGATACAGGTTGGTAGAAAAGGGGGTGGTCGAATCCCTGAGCGTAATGCAAGCGCTCTTAACACAAGGATCTTGGATGTGGCATCAGTACCAGTCAGGCTGCAGGTGACAATTGTAGTGAAACTTCATTTATCACATTCCATTAATGTTGTTGTGTTATGTTGTAGAGCTTTTCTTGACTTTCTTATGTGTATTTTGGCTTTAAATTTGTTTAGGAATTACAGACTTAAGGAGTTTATTATTCCTAGTTGGGCATGTGTACCTGTTTTGAGAATCTAATAAAATGATTTAGATCGACATGGGGCATATGAGGAAACTTTTGTAGATTACTCAAGTTTAAGAAGTGCTGGTCTGTAAGTGGGGAATTAGTCTCTCCTGTAGCTCAATTCCAGAAAAATAAGCGACCCAATCAAAAAGTGGGCCAAAGAACTAAACAGACATTTCTCCAAAGAAGACATAAAAATGGCTAACAAACACATGAAAAGATGCTCCACATCACTCATTATCAGAGAAATGCAAATCAAAACCTCAATGAGGTACCACTTTACACCAGTCAGAATGGCTGCCATCCAAAAGTCTACAAGGAATAAATGCTGGAGAGGATGTGGATAAAAGGGAACCCTCTTACACTGTTGGTGGGAATGCAAACTAGTACAGCCACTGTGGAGAACAGTGTGGAGATTCCTTAAAAAACTGCAAATAGAACTGCCATATGACCCAGCAACCCCACTGCTGGGCATACACACCAAGGAAACCAGAACTGAAAGAGACACGTGTACCCCAGTGTTCATCGCCGCATTGTTTACAATAGCCAGGACATGGAAGCAACCTAGATGTCCATCAACAGACAAATGGATAAGAAAGCTGTGGTACATATACACAATGGAATATTACTCAGCCATTAAGAAGAATACATTTGAATCAGTTCTAATGAGGTGGACGAAACTGGAGCCTATTATCCAGAGTGAAGTAAGCCAGAAGGAAAAACACCAATACAGTATACTAACACATATATATGGAATTTAGAAAGATAGCAACAATAATCCTGTATGTGAGACAGCAAAAGATACACAGATCTATAAAATAGTCTTTTGGACTGTTGGAGAGGGCAAGGATGTGATGATATGGGAGAATGGCATTGAAACATGTAAATTATCATATGTGAAATGAATCGCCAGCCCAGGTTTGATGCATGATACAGGGTGCTCAGGGCTGGTGCACTGGGATGACCCAGAGAGATGGAATTGGGAGGGAGGTGGGAGGGGGGTTCTGGAAGGGGAACACATATATACCCATGGCGGATTCATGTCAATGTATGGCAAAACCAATACGATAATGTAAAGGAAAAAATAAATAAAAAAAAAAGTGCTGGTCTGATGTGTAGCTGAGAAAGTTGGGACAGGATGGATGTCAGAAGGAGGGAACTTGGGAGAACCTTGAAAAGGGAAGGGGCCATGAAGATGAGAGATTAGATGCTTGCTGCTGCTAAGTCGCTTCAGTCGTGTCCGACTCTGTGCGACCCCAGAGACGGCAGCCCACCAGGCGCCGCCGTCCCTGGGCTTCTCCAGGCAAGAACACTGGAGTCAGTTTGCCATTTCCTTCTCCAATGTGTGAAAGTGAAAAGTGAAAGTGAAGTCGCTCAGTAGGGTCCGACTCTTAGCGACCCCATGGACTACAGCCTACCAAGCTCCTGCATCCATGGGATTTTCCAGGCAAGAGTACTGGAGTGGTGTGCCATTGCCTTCTCTGGATCAGATGCTTGGCAGGTGAAGAAGATTGGGTAGGCTATTGTGTAGGTGTCCTGGATGAATACAGGGGGACCAGAAAAAGATTTTACAAGGTTCTCCTAAACCTTGAATGACTTTGCAGTTTGACCTACAACTGGGACTCTTGAGTGAGTATTAAATAATGGAAGAGCGATCTCTGAAAAATCTAACATCTCTCTTCTGGCTTGTTTAAAAAACAAATGCATTTTGAAAGCAATTCATTATGGAAATTGAGGTCAATGACTTCTGTAAAGAAAGGTGAAGTGGTGTCAGACCCTTTCCATTTAGCTCCTGGTGGGGTCCATGGGCCAAATGTGGGGTCTTGGGCTTGCACGTGGAGGCAACAGCAAACAGCCAAGCTGAGGGGCAGGCAGATGACCAGAGAGAGCTGACCTCCGTTCCCCACATAGTAGGGGGAACCTCCTTGGTAATGCTAAATTCCTGTCTTTAAATTGCTGCTGAAACAAAAGTACTGTGTTGTTATGTCCTCTTAAGTTCATTAACTAGTTACATTTCTAGGTGCATTTAAAGGTGAACCAGTTTTACATTAAATTCTTAGAGAGTTCCAGGTTCTCCTGCAGCTGACAACAGTTTTAGGAGAGAAACCTGAGCGAAATGATCTTATACTGTCTTTTAATTTGGTAGCAGTATAACCCTTAGTCTTAAGTAGAAGTGCCAAGGTTTGTTTTTAATAAACATAGGTTGGAAAGTTAATATATTGCTGATTCTCTCTCTGAAATATTACTCTGTAGAAATACTAATGATATCACAAAGTAAAGCATGCTTAAAAATATTTTTTGGAGTTTTTACCACATAAGTATACTGGGTAAACATGTATCATGAAAAACTTAGGCATTTTTATAATACTAAAAATGTGCTAATTGGGCCAAAATAAGATTTCAGAATCTTATTTTTAAATTTTTAAATAATAGAACTGCCACGAGATTAGAGAAGATGTAAAAATTTTTTTCTACCTATGTGTACAATACTTATATTTCATTTTATATATAATGAGAAACTTAAATGTTTCATACATCACATGGGCAGGCATGCCTCATTTAACTCTGCTTTGCTTTATTGCCCTTTGCAGATATAGTGTTTTTTTCCAAGTTGAAACTTTGTGGCAACTCTGCATTGTCAGGTGATGGTTAGCCTTTTTAGCACTGAAGTATATTTTAAACTCAAGTATGTATCTTTTTTTAGACATAATATTTTTGTGCATATATTAAACCACAGTACAGTGTAAACATAACTTTTATATGCACTGGGAAGCCAGAACATTTGTGGGATTCACGTTACTGGGATACTCGCTTTATTGCGGTGGCCTGGAGCTCAAGTGACAGTATCTCTGAGGTCTGCTTGTATAATGAGACATTCGGTATGTGCTGTATACAAAACTGTCTTCATTTGTATGTTTAACACATTTCTCCCTGTTGTGGGGAGAACTGTTTTGAGTGGAAATCAAGTCTTTGCATTTTCACTGGAGGAGGAAATCCTGTTCTCAGGGTAAGTGTAGACTTCGGCAAGTGAATTTGCAACTGGATTTAGTTTGCAGCTTACACTCTGTCACTTCCAGTTTATGTCAGTGTCAAACACCAAAAAGCAGTTCTTCTCAAAAGAGCAGGGTAAGGAGAGAGAAATTTCTCCCTTCTAAAAGGGAGAAATGAGACTTATAAATAAGTAACCACTGAAAAGTGAAATTAATTATGACAATGAAATTACCTAATGAAAACATAAACAGTATCTTATGCCTGAAAGAATTATGAGGTGTAAATAAAACAAACGATATTTATTGAGTGTCAGATACAGGAAAAGATTGAAGAACTTGAGATGAAGGAGAATAAATAACAACAGAGATGTTATCAAGTAGGTTTGAGTTTCGGATCGTTCCTCAAATGATCCCTCTTAAGACTTTGTTAAACTGATTTATTATCATTTGACAAACATTTATTTGATAATGAAAGAAATTCTGAGTGTGTTAAGAGTTTTCCAGCAATAAGATGAAAACGTGTGCTCCCCCTTCTTTTCCATCAAGCATTCATTAACATGTTAAATGAAATGGAAAAAAAACACATAAAACCTAAGTTTTTCTTTCATGACTTTTTCCTTTGATCAAGGAAAGAGAAAAATGATATCTTTCCTGTTGAAAGTGATGTTACAGAATGCTAAAACCATGTGTAGGTGACAGCACGGTTACATATATGCAAATAAATGGTAATGTAGTATACATACAACTTCCACAGATATGCTGATATCAGAATTGTAATTTAGATTGCTTAATGGATTTCCCAGGGATGATTATTGTTTGCTTAAAGTTGTAATTTTACCACGCCTGCAGGAGATAGGTAGGGCTGAGGACTGTACATAATTATAACTCCCACAGCAAGCCTTTTCTTTGCCTCTTGAGATAAGCAATCCATACAGCAGCACAGAATAGCATCGAAGGGAGCACAGTGGAGGTTTGAGTGTGCGTTAATCTTGTAATTGCTGTACCAGCCTTCATAATGAGTCTTTTACTTAGATCACAGGGATGTAACGGTGTTAATGTGTGTTGCATGCTTTCTTTGTACCAAGCAATGATGTAAGAGTATCATGGGATTATCACATTGAAATGTCACAGTAACACAAAGGAGTGGATACTGTTTTGCATCCATTTGTCAGATGAGGAAGCGGCGTGAAGCTCAAAAGAAGAAATGTGCTATCAGATAGTAAGAAATGAAGCCCGATTTTGAACCTAGACCATTTGCTCTAGGACTTTTAATCAGTCCTCTTTAGTGGTTCCCAAGGACAACCTTGGATGCTTCCTATTCAAAGCCACAGAAAAGTAACTCTAATTCTAGAATTATATAATGAGCTGCTTTTGTAGTGTTTCAGCCATTCTATATTTAATGGTATATTGCTCATCTCACCTGATTAAGAAAACATAATACTTAGCTATGAGACTGGACATTTTTCTGCCTGAGTGGCTTTTGCAGATGCTATTCTGGTGAATATGTATTGCACAGTTGACCTTTGAACAATATAAGTTTGAATTGCATGGGCCTACTTGTGAATTCCACCCCCCCCCATACTAAATACTGTAGTAATACATGATGGAAGGTTGGTTGAATGCTCGAATGTGGAACTGTGGATATGGAGGAGCTACATATAGACCAACTATAAATTACATGCTGATTTTTGACTGCGTGAAGTGTTGGTTCCCCTACCTTCTTGTTCAGGGGTCAGTTGTATTCTCTGCAGGTGTATCATGCAGTTTACTTGGAAGACCAGAATTCTTTGTCGAATACTCTACACCTTCAGATTTCTATTTTCTTGGTTTGATTTGCCAGAATCAGATATGTGTGTGCTTACTTCAGGCTTGGTATGAACTTATTTCCTCCATAGAGATGGGTATGCTGTATAGTTGCTATGATGATGAGAAAGGTTGATGTCATCTGAGAGTCCCTGAGAGGTGGAGAGCCATGTGGATATTCTATAGAGGGAATAAAATAAGACTTGTGTCTCTGCAACATAAATATATTTGAAGTTACAAATGTAGACATATAAAAAGTAAGGGATAGGCTTTGTGGTCACGGAAGGCATGGGAATGGCAATGCTACTCACCTCCTTTTTTAAAGGTCCAATCATGTTCCACGTTCATCAAGGTGTTCCTAATACTTTCCTGTGAGATGTCAATTTGCAGACTTAATGTTGATTGCATCCTGGTTTAGTAACTTCTAAATCAGGCCAAAATATTTTCCAGAGAAGACAATATGCCTAATTAAGTGTTTTGAGTCATTCTAGGGTCAACTTGTTTTTTAATGCTGAATACCATGTGTGGCATTGCAATACCACGTGAGAGGTTACTGGCATGGGCTTTCTAGTTCATTGACATGTATGTGTGTCTACTCTATTGGAGCGAAATACTGTGTATCAGGTATTTTAAAAACTAGGAATTTAGAGTCTGTTCTCAGCCAATTGTTAGGTAGTTGGGAGACCAGATATGCGTGCAGTGAGTATGGACTCATAATCTAAGTATAGGTGAGTCCCGACAAAGTGTCATTTTATTTGAGCTGGCCTGGTTAGGGGAAAGGAAAAATGACAGTACGCGAAAGAGACCCAGGAGGTGGGATTTTATCTCTAATGTCAAGGGATTAAATTGAATAAAATGAAGGTAGAAATTCTAGCCTGGGGAACAATCTGAACAGAACGGTAGTGCAGATGTCTATTGAAAACAGGAAGAGGAGTTGAACTTGCTAGAGGAGAGGCTTTCTGTAGGGGAATTTAGGATACAAGACCTGCATTGGTCATCCGTTGTCAGTGTATGTTGTTGAGAAGGATTAAGGGTAATTCGGGGTCAGATTATCAAGTCTTGAGTGCTAAGCTCAGGAGCTGAAAGCAGCCTTTTCCAGACTGCATTTTATGAAACCCGGGTATCCCATAAAATGCATTCCATGATCATATACGTGTAGGCAACACTTCACAAAGGTTTTGTGGACTCCTCGGTCTTGAATTTACTAATGTGTGCTGTGCCTTCCCAAGAAGAAAGGCTGAGAGCTTGCCATGTGTCTCACATTTGGAGTGCAGAATCTTAGTTTCCCAGGACACCCATGAACAGCTACCCTGGAGGCTCGGTTTCTGTTTTAGGCTGTTTAGGAAAAACTGGCTCAGAGTGTTCTGTGTCTGATGAAGCATTAAGAACCATCTCTGAAGAGAGCAATAATAATGTATGATTTAAAGTTTCATACTGCTTAAGCCTGCCTGCCGTTTTTTTTTTTTTTTTTTTATTCTCAGGGGCATAAATCTGGGCAGTAAGATTTAAATAGTACAGAAGAGTCCTTATATTAAATGGAATCCCCAAGTCTTTTATAGGAGCTCATTTCAAGATATTTTTAAAATTTAGTTAAGATTTTTAAAAATTTGAATGCTGAACTTCTGGCTTCTGTTGTTCTCACTGTTGACGCTGAGGTTAAAGGACTTTTTCTTTGTTGGTCTTTGTTATCCATTGAGATTAGTGTTATGCTGGGCATTGGGTGCTGTGAGAGGTATGTGGTCAGAGGGAGAGAAACATGACCACCCACGCTTCCTGGAACGCTGTCCACACCACAGTGGTGTTGAAGGAAGGATTCACTAGGGTCTCATGTAATGGATAAGGACCTTGTCTGTCTCATCCACTGTCTCTGGCAGCTGTTGATAAAGCTTTTAATGCCATTTCCAGCACCCTGCTTCTAAAATGCTGTTCTGATGATTTGGTTTAGTAGATCCATGTGTGTGCGCGCGCACACGTACTCATTTGCAGTGTTGTATCTGCCTCTTTGCAACCCCAGGGACTATAAGCCTGCCAAACTCCTCTGTCCATGAGATTCTCCAGGCAAGAATATTGGAGTGGGTTGCCATTGCTATTTCCTTCTCCAGGGTATCTTCCTGACCCAGCAGTTGAACCCATGTCTCTTGCTTCTCCTGCATTGACAGATGGGTTCTTTACCACCAAGCCACCTGTCCGTACCTGTGTTCTGTGTTGTCAACTCTGGATTATCACTGGCTCACGAAAGGTTGAATCCCAGAACTGCTTCCTTCTTTACCTATGTCAGAGACAGAATCACATTAGGAAATGACATTTCATCAGGACATCCCTGGTTGCTTTCTTCTGAGTTTCACTGGCACCATTTCCTCCTCCAAGTTTCAAAATAAGGTAGCAAATAAATGTCTTAGTGAAAAATATCCAAGTGAGAATATTTGATCCAGAGAAATGTAAGGAGAATCAAAATACAATTAGCTTGATTGTTAGTTGTAAAGGCCTTCAATTAAAATCTATTTTTTAGAAATACAGGTTGAAACATCAGTTTTTAATAAAAGTTGTCATGCTTACTGGTGATCATGTGCCAGATGCTTGTATAATTCTTTTAAACTCAGATTTAAACTGCAATCAGGGAAAATGGGAGGAAAATTAGAGTAAAGTGCAAAATAAATCTTGATGTCATCTTAAAGAAATAACTGCATTTAGTCCAAATTCTACTTTGCAAAGTAGAGAAGTGTGAGTCTTGAGGGAGAAATACTTTTTCCAGGAGTGGATGCTTCCAACTTGTCTTTTAGGTTAGCTCATTCTGATTCACTGGGACCCTAAATGGTCAAAAGTTTCTCTGCATCCAAGTGGAATTTTTTTTTTTTTAATTAAAGTGTTCTCAGAAAGTGTGGGTATGTGTGTTGCTATTTTCTTTTGGTTTGTTTGTATTTGTACTCTGGGAGATTTTTGAAATAATCAAAAAACACTTAGGTCATAGACAGTGTTTACTGTCTTTAAACAATAGTTTACTTTTTTCTAAAATAGGAGATGGGTATTGGTTCATGTAATTGAGAAACAGAATAGACAGCTTGGACGTTTAGTGTGAGACACTGGAATCGTGCTTAGATACACGTCCTGACTCTGCTACATTTAACAGATACGCTGTGCTGTGCTAAGTCGCTTCAGTAACTGTGGTCAACTTAGCCTCTGTGCCTTGGTCTCCCCTTATATAAAATGGGTTAGTATCTACTACAGTATTCACTTCACTCCATTTTTGTGGATATCTAAGAGCTTAGACCAGTACCAGGTACATAATAAGTGTTAAGTAAATGTTGGTCATTCATAATCCCTTATATGCAGAATCTATAAAGACATGATACACATAAACTTACTTACAAAACAGAAAGGCTCACAGACTAGCAGAGTTGGGGGAAGGATGAGGGGAAGGAATAGTTAGGGAGTTTGGGGTGGACGTGTACACACTGCTATGTTTAAAATGGATAACCAACAAGGTCCTCCTGTAGAGCCTAGAGAACGCTGGTCAATGTTATGGAGCAGCCTGGATGGGAGGGGAGTTTGGGGGAGAATGGATACATGTGTGTGTATGGCTGAGTTCCCTTGAAACTGTCACAACGTTGTTAATTAGCCGTACTCCAATACAGCATAAAAAGTTTAATAAAGAAATGTTCATCATTTGTTGCTAAATAAATTAGTAACAAACATTAGGCATCATTTTTGGTTTTCTTGTTGGAGAAAGCAATTTCTTATTTTTCGTCGGTTGCTGCAGGAAGGGGGCAAGAAATGAGACAGGTGGGCCGTGTACTTTCTTTTAACTTGTATGGTCACTGAGACATCTTTAACTGAAAGAGAGGGCTTGATTGTGAAATGTGTTTGTATGTATGCAAAAGTCGAGTCACTTGCCCCCAGTTAATAACAAGCTCCGTAACTCTCCATGTGTAGCCTTTTCAGCTGTGGAAATCACTTCTAGTTTGGAGTTTCCTACCAGAAGATCAAAAGTAACCCAAGAGAAGAACTGGTGTACTTTCCTAGTTTCAGAAAACGTCTGTGGCTCTCGGACATGGGAGCCCAGGATGTTCAGGGTCCTAAGAAACCATCAGCGCATGTGTCGGCAGCTGTTGATGTATTGTCAGTGGCAGGAGGGGAAGGGCACTAAAAATGCCAGGCCTGCGTACCTGTTGGTGACATTGGGTTTTTTTGGTCACAGTGTTAGCTGGTTAAAACCAGATTATTAACCATAATTTATGTAGGTAAAGGCCATAGAACTTGCTATATTGTTATTAGTGAGTTCTGAGTTCACTGTAGCCTTGACATTTTAGGAGGACTTTTGCTTGTTAAATGTTTGTCTTTGGAAATAGTTGGAAAAATAAGGTCCTTGTGTAAGTCCAGCCTCATCTCTGAAGTATTTCCAAGTTCTTTGATTTACAACTTTTCCTGACAGTTTGCCACTAAAATCAGAAGCTGTGATGTGTGCTTGAGAAATCCCCACACCTTTTCATCCCATAGACCCTGAATTCTTTCTCTAGATGGTTTCTCTAAGCCTGTATTTACTGTTTCAACTTCCTGTCAGAGTGATCCCGTCTAGCCCCATGTCTTCTGTCTACAGCACTCATATTTGCCTTATTCCTCCAGAATATATTTTATCTGTGTCACACTATCTGTACCTCAAATTCTGTGTCTTCAGAAGTCATTTTTCAAACTATGTCCACCTCCTTTCTTCTCAATGGCTTTTCAGTGATATCCTTTGGTTACTGAGGTGTGATCTCCAGCAATTTTAAACTTTCCCCTCTCTTATCCTCTTGATCCATGGAGTCACTGAAACCTTTTAATTCTTCGTTAGTTCTTTTGTCCTTCACCTTTCTTCTTCCAGGCCTTCCCATGTGGCACTAACTGTGTTAAGCTCCATCGTGTCCGAATCTTTGCAACCCTGTGGGCAAGAGCACTGGAGTGGGTTTTCATGCCCTTCTCCAGGGGATCTTCCCAACCCAGGGTTTGAACCCAGGGCTTCTCTGGTGGCTCAGATGGTAAAGAATCTGAACTGCGATGTGGGAGACCTGGGTTTGATCCATGGGTGGGGAAGATCCCTGGAGAAAGGAATGGCTACCCACCCCAATATTCTTGCCTGGAGAATTCCAATGAGAGAGAGCCTGGCAGGCCACTCTCCATGGGGTCCTAAAGAGTTGGACATGACTGAGTGACTTTCATTTCACTCCTGCACTGCAGGCAGATGTTCTTTCTTTTTTCTTTCTTTCTTTTTTTATTCTTTAAGATATCCAGGTGGCACCAGTGGTGAAGAATTCCTCCACCAATGCAGGAAACACCAGAGGGGTCAGTTTGATCCCTGGGTCAGGAAGATCCTCTGGAGTAGGAAATCACAACTCACTCCAGTACTCTTGCCTGGAAAATTCCATGGACAGAGGAGCCTGGCAGGCTACAGTCCATGGGATCACAGAGTTGGACATGACTGAGCACGCATCACACACACACATCCCTCTTACAACTTTCTCTTTGCTGCCTCCCTGGTCTGGAACTCAGGCTTCATACCCCCAGTAATAGAGCAGCTTCCTTACTATACTACTGTATAGCATCGGTTACTAACATTTACTATGGATTACCTCGACAGTCTTCTGTTAGTCCCTAAGACACAAGTGTTCAGCTGTCTTCCCTGTGTAGCTTTCTGATGAAAGCCTGTATTTTATGCTTCATTCCTGCTGTAAAATTCATGATGGTAGGTTAAGGCCCAGACCCCTCAATCAACTCGTCTTCACTGGGCCTTACCAGCATTTGCCCTTAACAGTTTCTGTTCTGCACCAACACCTTTTTTTTTGAGCTCAGTGTTGTCACTCCTCACATCAGGCTCATTCTTAACTTCTTTTGGCCCATATCTTTGGAATGGCCTTCACCCATATTTTCACTCCTGTATCTTTCATCCCATCATTATGAGCTTCCCCTTCTCCTTCATACATACCCCTCACTTAGAGACTTATAACCTGCATTTTTTTTTTCTCTCTCATTTCCTGCCCTGGATGGACACTTAGCTCTCAGCTGTTCCTCCTTTGTTTCCATTTTATGTTTTCCATTGTTGTATTTCTGTTGGTATCTGTATTTCTCTTGGTATTTCTATTGTATTTCTGTTTGGTATCTTCCACTTAATTGGTTTTTAACTTTCTAGGGGCAAGTGTTATTACTTAACGTTGATATGCCCACTCAGTGTGATGGATACAATAGGCACAAAATCTCAGAAACTGGAGTGACTCCATGGTCAAAACATGGAAGTCAACCTAGGCACAGCTGTGAAGAGTTATTGACGAAGCAGCATTCATCTAAGGCCAGGCAGACTCAAGGTGGTGTGATTATCGGGGCCTGTTTGGGGCGTTTGCTGCTAGTGTCTTCTCTCCTGGAATAGCAGTGCTCTGCCCTCACTTCTCATGACCTTCAAAGTTTAACTGGAGACAATGAGACACGTTTCCGTAATAGGTCTTTACAAATAAGACCGTGTTTGGTCATGTTTGTTTAGTCACGTATATTTTTATTAGGTCTTCTGTTTATTCACTTAGGGATATTTGTTGGCCTGTCTTGTCTATAAAAGCTTACTAAGATAGAGTTGCTTTTTGACTGTCACGTCTGTACTCCTGTGATCTCTCCAAGAACCTTACTCATCTGAACTCACGCGGTTACTTAAGGAGAGGGGTTAAATCAACGTCTTTTGCAAACTTGCATCATACCTTGCTGCCTTCTTACCTTGTCACCCCTACTGGACTCCCTCATCTGGAGTTTCAGATGCTGCCCGCTGTAAGCCATTTCCACATTTCGCGCAGTACCAGCCATGACAAACCACAGGCTACAGAGGGAGCTGCTGGCATTCCGCCATAGCACACTATGCGTGGAGCATTCTGGTGAAAAGGTATATAGTACCTGCAGCTGTAGGGCACAGATGGGTCTTGTGTGTGTGTGTGTGTGTGTGTGTGTGTGTGTGTGTGATTAGGGTACATTTTTTCCAGGTAAGTCTTTTTTTTCCCTTCATCTCTTTCCCCAGGGGTCCATATTGGTAAATTTACTGGTTTCTCTTTCAGTGCTTATAACCAATAAAAATACTGGTTTCTATTCAGTGCTTTAGCAGTGTCTAACTTGATGTTCTCTGTGAGTTTAAAAGTGTGCCTTCTTTTCCATCATTGGATCATCCCCAGGGTCATCACTGAACATCCTTAACTGACCCTGACTCATCAGCCATATCTCCGTGGCTGAGAGATCGATACTCTGTTGTCCATTTCACTAGATGTCCTTAAAACTTAACAGAACCAAGGAAATGGCTCATGGTAAGGTTTC
Organism: Antilocapra americana; assembly: GCA_007570785.1. Taxonomy (NCBI): domain Eukaryota; kingdom Metazoa; phylum Chordata; class Mammalia; order Artiodactyla; family Antilocapridae; genus Antilocapra; species Antilocapra americana. The sequence goes on along the minus strand of ML664180.1, from coordinate 6,231,687 downwards.
CTTCTGCTTGTAGAGCATTTCTAATTTCCTTTCAAGTGTGGCCGGTGCAAGGTTTTTCCTAGGAGTGGGTGGTATGACTATAGTTCAGAAATGTTGTTTTCAGGATATTAAAATGTTAGGAGCCTCTTTTGGATCTCTTACCTATGGGTAGATCAGGAGGAAGAAGATGGAAAGAGCGTATTATGGATAACTTTTTCTAATATTTTTGACATTCCGAGTTTTAGATCCCAGCATTCCATTGCTTCTGGCTGTCACCCCTGGTCTGACCTGCCAGTATCTTAAACTGAATATAGCCAGAGACAAATTCATTCTGTCTGCTCTGCTATAACCTTTTCCTTTGAGTTTTGTACTTCAAAGATCGCTGTTGTCATTTACCTGTTGCTCCCATGCCCTACCAATCACTCATGCCTTATTTAAGTAACTTACCATGTGCACCAAATATTTTTCTAATCCATCACCATTTTCCCATTCTTACATCTGGCCTCCATCATCTTCAGCCTTGACTAGTTGAAGCATTTTTTGCTAGGCTACATAGTCTACTGTGAATACCCCACCCTGCTCCCACCCTCCTAAACTAGATCTCATTGAGTTACTTCCCTGATCGACTAAAGAGCACATTTAGCTTTCTGCCATTCCATGGTTCATCTTCTTTCCAAAATACTCCCACACCTGCATCCATTAATGTCTTTGATTTGATGGTCTGGTCCCTGAGTCAGTCCTGACTGATCTGCAGTGCAGGTACATGTTTTCCATCTCAACTCTTCCTATATCCAATGAGTACTTAAAATTAAGCAACTGTCCTATACTAGAAATTTGGTGATGAGGGGGTGACCTCTGAGTTGCTTTATCTCTCCTATTGCCCCTACTGCTATTCATGGCCGATTCCCAGTCCCTATCTATCATCATTTGGTAGTTCTGCTTTGCAGTTCTTTCTCCCATCTTATTTTGACCTAGTCTGGGGTTTCCCAGAGTCCTATTACCTAAATTTTGACTAGCTGCATGCATGCATGCTCAGTATTTCAGTATTCCAAATCTTTGTGACCCCATGGACTGTAGCCCGCCAGCCTCCTCTGTCCATGAATTCTCTAGGCAAGAATACTGGAGTGAGTTGCCATTGCCTCCTCCAGGGGATCGTCCTGACCCAGGGATCGAACCTGTGTCTCTTAACATCTCTTCCATTAGCAGGCGAGTTCTTTACCACTGAGCCACCTGTGAAGCCCCTTTGACTAGTTACTCAGGTTAATAATGTAGACTTTCTCTAAGGCATCAGCTTGGACCTCAACTTCTTGCTTGTTGAGGTGCCTCTCATCTGAATTACTCCTACGACTGGTGATTGCCACAACCAGGAGCTCCTGGGGTGGCGGGTGGGGAGCTCTTTGCTCACTGTGTTTAGTTTCTTTTGACTATAACAAATCACCACAAACATGGTGACTTAAAGCAACAAGTATAGGCGTTCCCAGGGCCATGCTCTTGCCAGAGGCCTAGCAGAGAATCTATTTCTTGTATTTGCCAGCTTCTGGTGTCTGCTGACATCCCTTGGCTTGTGTCTGCATCACTCCAGTAACTGCCTGACTCCAGTAGACACGTGGCCTCCCCTCTCCTGTCTGTAGCCACATCTCCCTCTATCTTCCTCTTATAAGGGTATTTGTGATGGCTTTTAGGGCTCAACTGGATAATCCAGAGTAATCTATTTCAAGACTCCTAATTTAATCACATCTGCAGAGTCTTGGCCATAGAAGGCAGCATTTGCAGGTCCCAGGGCTAAGGACCTGTTATCTTTGGAGGTCATTATTCATACTATTTATTTAAGAAAGTTGGCTGTGCTTGGTTTTTATTGCTATGCACAGGCCTTCTCGAATTGCAGTGCACGGGCTTCTCTGTGGTGGCTTATCAGTTGCAGAACACAGGCTCTAGGGTGTGCGGGCATCGCTACTCCATAGTGTGGGGACTTTTCCCAGAGCAGGGAATGAACCTATGACCCCTGCATTTGCAGGTGGACTCTTAACCCCTGGCTCTTTTTCCTGGAGACCCTGGCCTGACCATCGCCCAGTCGTGGTTAAGGTTTGCCCAGCTCATTGGTTTCTCTGCCTCATTATCCGCCTCATCTCCACCTAGAGAACTGGCCTCAGCAACCATGTCGGTTTCCCAGGTCTGTCTCATCCCAGGGGTCGGTACCATCTCGGCTGCTGCTGTCCATCTTGCCTCAGTCTTACATTTTGAGTTGTAGACAATACCAAGTCCTTTTTTCAAAATGCCATCCCTGATGCTCTTCCTCGTGCCCACGGAAACCTTGGAATCCAGGTCCTCCCAGATGGTTCCCATTGTTCCTCACTGAACAAGGGCATATCCAGATGTGCCCTGAGGTGGGGTTGCTGTCTGCTTATCTAGAACTCTTTTCCCTTCTGTGTCCAGTGTAGTAGTGTTCCTTTTGTTAAGGTCCTGTTCAAGTGTCAGTTTCTCTGAAACTTCCGTGAACACCCCCACCACCTCCAACTCCCTCCATGCAGAATTAATTACTTTTTCCCTCTGTTCTTCTCAGTGCTCTGTTTATGCTTGATCCTAACCCTTACCACATTGTGTTCCAGTTTATTGTGTCTCTGTCTCCTGGCTAGACACTGAGGTTCGTGAAAGCCAGGAATAAGACATTATTTATCTCTTTTATTTTAACCTGACGCATGGCCCACAGTAAGTGCTGGATACGATACTAATAATAAAAATATGTTGAATCAATTCAAATTTTGAATTTTCCACCATTCAGAATATCTTAGTTTGTATAAATGTTTATAACTTTTCTCCCAATTTTCTTATGAGATGGCTATGTATAGTCCATTTTGTGTTTTATTTCCATTACAAATGGATTAAAAAATACTCTCTGTATTCCATATTTAAATTTCAACTCAAGGACATCATTACATTTACTTCTCTATGGAACCAATTTACTTTGAGATTTTAATAAAATTGAAAGTCACTCAGTCTTGTCTGGCTCTTTGTGACCCCATGGACTGTCCATGGAATTCTCCAGGCCAGAATAGTGGAATGGGTAGCCTTTCCCTTCTTCAGGGGATCTTCCCAGCCCAGGGATCAAACCCAGATCTCCCGCATTACAGGTGGATTCTTTGCCAGCTGAACCATAAGGGAAGCCTGATGCAGGAGACCCTGGTTTGATTCCTGGGTTGGGAAGATCTGCTGGAGAAGGGATAGGCTACCCACTCCAGTATTCTTCGGCTTCCCTTGTGGCTCAGCTGGTTATGAATTGGCCTGCAGTGTGGCAGATCTGGGTTCGATCCTGGGTTGGGAAGAACTCCTGGAGAAGGGAAAGGTTACCCACCCCAGTATTCTGGCCTGGAGAATTCCATGGACTGTTGTCCATGGGGTCGCAAAGAGATGGACACAACTGAGCGACTTTCACTCACTTTACTAAAACTGAAAAACTACTATGTAGTGTTGTTTAATTGTCCTCTTATTGTTTGAACTTAAAGCAAGAATGTGGAATTCTGCTTGTCAGGATTGCTTCTTTTGACTTACCTTGTTGAAACAGAACTGTTTTTCTTTTTTTCCCCAACTTCTCTGACTATTTTGTTTTTCCTGAGTAGATCCGATTTTGAGTTATTTTCCCCACCATTTCGTTAGAAGCTGGGGGGCTGAATTGCCCACTGCCTCCCGAATCTTAAATATTCTGCCCTGTGAGGTATCGGCCGTGTTGCACTGCTGGTGTCTGTTTCCTATTTCTGTAGCCTTGAGCCTCTTAGGAGTTGTGTGGAGGGTGCTGGTATTTTATTAAATTGCATGTCTTATATTTATGAGAAACTCAAAGGGCTTTGAGGATTTTCCTTTTTGGTATCTAATCTTCTAACAGCTCTCTGAGGTAGGGAGTGTGAAGTGTTATCTCCATTTTGCAGATGTAATAACAGAGGCATAGCACAACTTGATGTGGGCCCATAGCAAATCACAGACTCAGTGGAAAATGTCTCCGGGTCTTTTCAACTTCCATTTCCGTGATCTAGATGCCAGATGACTTAATTTTAATTTTTAACACTACTACGCATTTTGGTTTTTGCATGAAATACTATTGTCAGCACTTAGAGAGTAGTCGGTGTTCCAATTTGAGTACTTTTCTAACTCTAAAATTATCTTTTCTTATTGGTTAACATGGACACATACGTTTGTATGTGTTTAATAAAAAAATCACACATGTATATATGTATTTTTCTTTCAAAAGAATTGATATACAAATTAGGTTCTGCAAAAATGTTACTTGGTCTAGTGACTTGCATGCAAAACTGAGATTTCAGTACCAGCTTATCTGGTACTTTTGACTAACTTTCTTGTCAGTAAAGCATATTTAACAGATATCAGCCATAGATGTGAAAACAGTAAAAAAATATAACCCATGACTAGAAATACAATAAAATTGGATGGCAAGTACTCATTAATAAGTACATATTTTTTATTTGAATAGTTTTTCCTTGCAAATGACAATATCCCCAAAGTGAGCCCCTACTGTTGCTTTCATATCCTTTTCCTCAAATGTTAATTTTTTTCCCCACTCAGGATAGTTAATACTTTTTTTTTAATTTAAAATTTTACTGCAGCTATACTTAAAACGGACAGCCAACAAGGACCTACTGTGTAGCACAGGGAACTCTGCCCAGTGTTATGTAACAACCTAAATGGGACAAGAATTTAAAAAAGAATTAGATACACGTATGTGTAGAACCTAATCACTTTGCTGTTTACCTAAAGCATCACAACATCATTAATCGGCTGTACTCCAATATAGCGTAAAAAGTTAAAAAAAAATATCAAAATGGAAAAAAAATAATTTACTTGATCAGATTTGCCTGAGTCTTTAAAGGGACTGTCCCAAGAGGCTTTGTGTCTGCCGTGTAGGGTGTGTGGCAAGCCTTCTGTCTCCTTGCTGACTTCTGGAATGCCCCTCTCTTCGGCCAAATGGCATTAATTATCCTCTTGGTCTGTGAGCACTGAGCACAGCGTGGCAGGGATGTTTCCCCACAGTTGTTGTCTCTGAGGCCCAGTTTCAGTTTATTGCTGTGAAATGGTGGTGAGGCAGGCTCAGCTGCCTTCGGAAGTGGCCCGGAGACCTCTCTGTGCGCCTTCCCTAAGCTGGGAGCGGGGATTTAGAGCACCTGGTGAGGGCCTGCAGCTTGCCAGCCTCCACTTGGGCAGGCAGGCAGGCAGCCTCCCTTCCCACCCCCACACTTGTGAGCACCACCCAGCTGCAGCGTTCTTGCCTTGAAACCATTTGGAGCGGCTGGAGCCGAGGCCACCCAGAGCTGCTGTGAGCAGCTGTGGCTGCGGCGCTGCTATTGGCCGAGGCAGAGAAGGTTCTCTCTTATCTACACTGAACACGGGTGGCCATGATCCCTTAGGACAAGGCAATTTCTCACTGTCTGGGGGTGGAAGCTATTGTCCTCCTCTCCAGCTTGTTGTTTGAAGTCTTTCTGTAAGGCTTCTGGCTTTTGCTGACTCACAACACACACACACACACACACACACACTCTCTCTCTCTCTCTCTCTCTCCTTTTCTTGATTCTTTCAGCCCCATTTAATGGTTTTTGAAAGGACAGAGAAGATCGCAGACCTCTGTTTGGAGGGTAGGGGAGCCAGGGTGGGGGGATAACAGCTTAAAATTTCATCTCGTCTTCCTCCTCACTTGTGAACTCTTTGCTTTTCTGTCCCTGCCTCGGCTCTTTACCTGTTCTGGGCTGAGCCACAAGTCTAATGGTGGCTGGGGTGCTATTCCAGAAGCATCGTTCACGTCGGGGACTCGGCCGCGAGCTGAAGGATGGATACATTTTGGTCACGCACCAGCACCACCAACCCCCACCCCCATAGAAAACTGCCATTTCTAATGAACATCTTAGGGAGGCGGTTTCTTCACCGTCCTCTCTCACTTGTGCCGACCTGTAATTAAAACCAGTGAAGAACCTGACTCCCAGTGCGTGCACCTGGGCTTCTCATGGAGTCCCTTAGCAGTATTCCCTGAGTGCCGGCTGGCAGGCGGGGGATTTCTAAAGCAGAAAAGCCAGGCTTATTCACAATGCAAGCTTCTAGTTTGAGACACCCGTGGTAACGAGCGCTGTCCTTCGAAGGCAGCCTGACTTTGGCAGGCAGTAGTGAACCCTGAAGCCTCAGTGACTGAGACAGAAAACGTGGGAAGTCTGCTTTCCTCCTTAATTACCTTTTAAATGAGGTTAGCTCCGAGTCAGAACAACAGCTTCGATCCTTCACTGGAGTGACATTTTTTATTGCAGTAAAATCATGTTCTTACGTGGTCTTAGCAGAAAATAGGACATTTTGTTAATGGGAGAAAAATTGAACAAGTGTGTGGACAGCATTCCTACCTGGTAGCATGTATAAACTTCTCGTATTAGTAACATGTATTGGAGGAGCACTTGGAGCTGTTCAAATATATCATAATCCCTAGTCTTTGTGGGTCACTGCTTGCTCAACTAGATAAATGACTTAATGGGTAACACATGCACCTTTCTCAGTGATATTTTAGACCAAGATCAGGACACAAAAATAGTCTCTGTCCTCTTTTACTGTCATCAGTTCATGAAAATACTGCCAAAGGGCTGGAAAACAAAATTTTCTCATGTTTTACAACCCAGCTCCCCAGGGCCTAATTTGTTCTTAATAATTTTCAAAAGGGACTCTGTCCCGTAGCTCTCCATCAGTGTCTGGACTGCCTTCAAGGGAGCTGCAGCCTGATGCAGGCTCTCTGCTAGTTTCTAGGCCATGGAAAGTTCTGGAAAGTTGATCATTTTCCCTCTGGTGGGTACGATGCAAGTGTTAGATGTGTGGTGTGGGGTGGTGGTGGTGGCTGTCGCGTATATATATATATAAATACACACACACACACACACACACACAGCTCATAGTGCAAATATCAGCTTCTCATCTCTAGTGCCTCTGCCTTGAGTGCAGATGATCATAAATTGAGGCCGCCTCTGTCTGGATGTCTTGGCCATCTCTGCTTCAGTTCCCGCTCTTGTTCCAGGCCTCAGGGGATGATGACAGGGGGTTATTTTCTAGCCTGCCCCGGAGCCCCTGAGCCTTTGCAGATTGACATAGCTGCCTTTATCTGTGTGCAGAATCTGGCCTCCAGCCTCCCACAGCGTGGGGAGCGCATGGTGAGGAGTGGGAGGAGGGAGAACCATGCAGCCTGTGCTGTTAGGCACTGTGCTGAGTGCTGTCCATACAAGTCCCTGCAGCCCTCCCATGACCTTGCAGAGGAAGTGTTTTATGGATGAAGCACCGTGGAGCTTCCAAGCTCAGATGCCAGAGCCATAGTACCCGGATTTGAATCACAACTTCGCCACCTTCAAAGCGTATGACCTCCCCATGCCTCTGTTTCTTCATTTGTAAAGTGAGGATAATAACAGAACAAACCTCAAATGTTTGGAGCTGTGCTAAATACCTTAAGGACTGTTAAATGCTTAGAGCATCCACCAAACAGTATTGGATGTTTGTGAAGGAAGTAGAAATATAGGTCAGTTAACTTGCCCAGTGTACATAAGTAGCTGGGTGAGGATTTGAACTTGGATCTGCTGGTTTAAGAGAGCTGATCTTTTTACCTTGCCACTGACCATACTTCTTTTCTTTTCATCCTAGTTACATTTCCGTTGGTGTCCCGGGTCCATTCTCTTCGTTCCACCTCACCTCCCCCAATCAGGCCCTGTGTCTCTCTGGGGTTCCCTTTTGCTTTCCTTTCGAGAAACATCCTAGGGTTTTTCTCAGAGCTTAAATGTTTAAGGCTGTCTATGCAGGCAGATGATAATGACTTCTTTCTCCAGAAGACTTGGGGTTGAACTGACACTCTACTTGCTTGGTCAAGCTTCCAGGATAGAGTAAGTGATCCTTTGTTGCTCCCTATTGTTATTTTGTCTGTTCTTTACCACCCCCATAAATGGGAGTATCTTGTGAGCAGATTTCTGTGCCCTGTATTTCCCCGTGTCCTCACCCCTGAGTAAGGGACTCTGCTGAGCAGACAGGCAGCGGCTCATGGGTATTTGAGTTGAGGAAGGAAAATGCCACTTTGAATGGCTTTTCCTGTCTCTAAACAGATAACGCCCATGGGAGAGCGTTGTTCCTTTTCACGGTGATGGGATCAAGAGTTTAGAGTCTGGATTTGGGGATCTTTGACGTGTCCTTTGCTTTGCTGGGCAACTTCTGCCAGGATTTTCATTTCTAAAAGCTGTGTCCTTGTATCTTAGGTCTTCACACCTGGTGAAGTTGGGTTGAACCTGTATATCTTATGTCAGCTTTCCTTCTTGACACTCTTAAGAAATGATGCTGAGGCTGTAGAACATATTTGCAAAGTTTGTAGGTGTAATGATGAGGAACTGAGCCTTTGGTCTCCAGTAAGAAAAAGACAAAAGAGATTTGATTCCTTTTGCCCCAGTCCCTGCTAACTCACCTCCACATGGCCAGTTTATTTTGGATATAAATGTTCAATAAGGTTAAAATTTATGTAAACCGTGATTTTAAACTAAGGATGCAAGGTCTTTAAGGCAAGACAACACTATTAATAGAATGTGGCTGTGTGTGGTTTATTTTTGTTTTCAAAATGGAAATGTTTCTTTGGGGATTTTGGCATGCTCTTTGATATGTTGAAAGATGAGAAAACATCATTTGGGAAACTCAGCATTTCTACCATATTAGGAAATTTACAGTGCCTCAGATTTCACATTTAATGTTTTAATTGCTTGGTTTGGTAATAGAAAAATGTCAAGCTTCTCTCTTTCATGTAGAGTTTACCACCACTTTCCCTCCCCCTCCAGTGGTGGGCTGTTGCCAGTTTCTGCTTCCTCCCCCAGTCCCAGTGTGGACTGAGGGTTTGCTCAGAGAGAGCAGTTCATCACGTGGCATTTTAAATGAGTATTGTGTTGACTTCTATCATGCTTTTTTTTTTTCTTTGCAGTCGTTTCCTACAATGTTTGTGAATATCCTAAAAGTGCAACTGAAATTGAGTTGTACTTTTGAAACTTTTAAGGTGTTTTTGAATGGAGGGTGCTACTCTGAACAGTATGTACAATATAGAAGAATTCTAAGACAATGCTACTGTCTTGGTCTGAGGGCAATACTTATGAGATCCTCCTGCACGTTAGAGAGGGATGTTGGGGGAAGATTGATGGGAGGAGAGTAGAGAGGAAAGAGAGGAGTTGGGCTATTCCATGGAATTTAGGCTTTCTGGAAAAGTCAAGATCCAAAATAAAGTTAACATTTACTCTTTTTATAAAGAAGCAATGATGAAAGGACTTCTGAAAGTCATTTCTTGTGAATAATAAAATCTGAGGGGAACAGTCTTACACATTGTCTTTATAATCATGCATAGTCACAGGTTTAGAAGGGAAATGTGCTCTTGTCTGGAAATTAAGGCACTGTCATTAGGAAGCTGAGTGGAGACTATTTTCGCTTTCCACTGACAGCTCTCTCTAAAATGTTTATTTCATTTTTCAGTAAAGTGAAGTGAAAGTCACTCAGTCATGTCCGACTCTTTGCTACCCCATTGACTATACAGTCCATGGAAGTCTCCAGTGAAAATACTGGAGTGGGTAGCCTTTCCTTTCTCCAGGGAATCTTCCCAACCCAGGGATTGAATCCAGGTCTCCCACATTGCAGGTGGATTTTTACCAGCTGAGCTCACAAGGGAAGCCATTTTTCAATATCTAAACATAATTTTGAATTACATGGTAATCCATGTTTATTATAGAAAATTTGGAAAATATGGTAAGACCTCTGAAATAAAATAAAATTGACCTATAGTTTTATAATCTAGATAGAATTTAAATGTATTGCCATTTAGTATTTCTATGTCATATCTCTATGCATTTTTATATAAGTGAGTTCAACTGTATATGTACATTTTGAACTCTTTCTGTAACAATATAATAAATTTGCAAGGCATTTAATGGTTGAGTTGTGATTCTTTGTTTTTAATGAGTTTTTATTAGAGCATAATTGTTTCACAGTGTTGGGTTAGTTTCTGCTGTATAGCAAAGTGAGTCAGCTATACATATCCATATATTCCCTCTTTTTTGGATTTCCCTCCCATTTATGTCACACAGAGCATTGAGTAGAGTTCCTTGTGCTCTCAAATAGGTTCTCAGTTATCTATTATATACATCATCGTGTATTCATGTCAATCCTAATCTTCCATTGAGTTGTAATTCTTGATGTGTCTGAAGTTCACAATCTCCCTTTGAGTTTTCTACTTTACTAATTGTGTAGATTGTGGTTCATTGTATTAGTAATCCTCTTGAGAGTCCCTTGGACAGCAGGGAGATCAAACCAGTCAGTTCTAAAGGAAATCAACCCTAAATGTTCTTTGGAAGGACTGATGCTGAAACTGAAGCTGATTGGCCACCGGATGTGAAGAGTTGACTCATTTGAAAAGACCCTGATGCTGGGAAAGATTGAGGGCAGGAGAAGGAGACAGCAGAGGATGAGATGGTTGGATGGCATCACCAGCTTAATGGACATGAGTTTGAGCAAGCTTCAGGAGATGGTGAAGAACAGGGAAGCCTGGTGTGCTGTATTCCATGGAGTTGCAAAGAGTCGAACACGACTGAATGGTTGAACTACGAACAGCAACAAGCAATGCTATACAGGGCATCTTTGAACATGAATAGTTTTTTCCATATTCCTGATTATTTTATTAAATCATCTTTCTATAGGAGAACTACAGTATCTTTAGAGGACCCCTGCATGTATTGTCTTACTAAATTGCTTTCCGAGGAAGTTGTATCCTCTCAACACTGATGTTTCAGAGTGCTGTCTTGCTGCATGTTGGCCAATACTGTGAATACTTTAAAAAAACAACAACAAACTTGTCTAATTAGGAAAAATAATGCATTTATTACATTTAATTCCCATCAAGACATCCAAAATTTAACTTACATCTAGTGATAAATGCTTTGTAACATTTTTCTTTTTAAAATTTCTTTTCCTTTCATTTTGATCCTTCTTCCTTCCCTCATTGTATATTTTTGTTTTCTTGGCTGACTAGTCAATCTTACGTTTTCTTAATGCACTGCTTACTGTTCGCCTTCTCACCCCCATCCCAAATCATGTTTTCTGACCCATACTTGGCTTCTCTGAAGTGTGAGGTCCTCCCCACATTCTAGAAAGTGGAACAGGCTTATACAGGTGAAGAATTCAGAGATAAAGCACTGAATAGTGAAATATGGGCCTGTGATGCACCAGAAGATCAAACCAGTCAATCCTAAAGGAAATCAACCCTGATTGTTCGTTGGAAGGACTGATGCTGAAGCTGCAATACGTGGGCCACCTGTTGAGAAGCACTGACTCATTGGAAAAGACCCTGATGCGGGGAAAGAATGACGGCAGGAGGAGGATGGGGTGGCGGAGGATGAACAGGATGGTTAGATAGCATCACTGACTCAGTAGACGTGAATCTGAACAAACTCCGGGAGACAGTGAAAGAGCGGAGACTGGTGTGCTGCAGTCCATGAGGTGGCAAAGAGTCGGGCATGACTTAGCAATGGAACAGCATCAACAGATCAGACCTCATTTACTCAAGAAAGACATTATCACTATGAATGAGATTTATTACGGATGCTGGAGGTTGGGTAAGATTTACATGGGACATGGGGAATGAGAGGGTATTTACAAGAATAAACAAGAGTTCCAAGAGCTGGTTGATGGTGGTGGTGGTGATGGTTAGTGGAGATTAACATGTTGTATTTGTGGAAATATATTTACATGGAAATTGAAGATTATATGGACATCTAGGCTCAAAATGACAAGAGGGGGTCATTATTATTATCTCTGGGAAAGAAATCAGTCTGTGTCTATGTGGAAGCCGACCATGAATGTCTGCATCCCCCTGCTAGGCCTGTTACACCATTTTTCTTGGATTCTTTCCTGCTACTGCCCCTCCTTTCTTCTCTTATTTTCCCTCCTACTGAAAATGCCGTCATATACAGACTGATTAAAATTTTCATGGAGAATTTCCCAAACATTGTCTCACTTGATCCTGATTATAATTGTGGGCTGTTGGAATCAGGCAAATTTAAAAATAGGAACCTAAAGGTCACTGAGATTAAGTAACTCTCCTGAAGCCATGGAAGCAATAAGCCTCAGCCCTGGCCTGTGAGGCTCAGGCCTGGATGTGGTCAGTGCTCTCTGTGGTCAGCCATGCCATGTCTGCCCTGTGGGCCTGCTCTGTTTCTTCATGTATCATTCATTCATTGTTGGTAAATCTTGATTGGCCACCTCCTATGTGCTGGACCTCCCATTAGGACACAGGTGAGCATGGCACATATGTTCCCTCTGAGCTGGCTGGCTGGGGTCAGAAATATGAAGATGGTTGTTACCATGATGTTGTGGGAATGCTTGGGCCGGTGTGGCTGCACCTAGAAGGGTGTTGAAGGCTGAAATTGTAGCAGAGAGGAAGGCATCCTGGAGGAGGTGTTGCCTGGAGTGGAATTTTGGGAAAAGGTGAGTGTTCTTTGTAGGAATCAGTACCATAAAGGACCGAAGGTGAAAGAGGGTAATGGTGAACTTTGGGGAGTTAAAAAAGTTGAAATTTGCCTGCGATGTAGAGTATACATCGGAGAATGGTGGCAGGTGAACTGAAGAGATAGGCAGAGGCCAGATCACGTATGGTTTTGCAAACTATGGTTAGAGATTTGAATTTCTCAGAGTGCAGTGGGGCAGCATTTGAAAGGACTGGAGCCTGAGTGAGTGGTAAAGTGTGCGATGTAGAGGGTCTTGTCGGATGCAGGGGGAAGGGAGGTCTGCTGGAGGGGAGCCAGCCAGGGCTCATATGCCATGGTTTTCTCTTCTGTGGCCTCTGGAGTAGGGATCTAGTGGATCCAGAAGATCTGAAAGACCTCTTTCCCGGTGCAGCTAAACAGGAGAGGGAGAGGAGTGCGGTCTTGTGACTGGGATCCAGATTCACGAGCTTTATTCCGGTTCCTGTTAACATCTGTGAGTCTCCAGTTAGGAAAACGGCTTAAAAGTTATAATGCCCATGTAGACCTGACATTCAGACCACCTTTTCCCAGTTCAGTAACCAAGGCTGATTTTGATTTCATTCAAATTGTGTCTTTGTCTCTGAGTTATGGTGGATCTAAATAAAAAAGCAAGCTGTTTCCTGAACGTTGAAACTAATGTTCTCTATCTGAGGCAAATAGAATTTGAAAATTCATAAAGTAGAAAATGTAGCTCAGCAGCCTTTCATCACGGACTGGGTTGACAAGTACGAGCAATTGGCAAGGTAAAGCATGGGAGCTTGATGAAAATGTGCTTCCGGTTCATTTTCAGGCAGCTATGTGGGGGAGGTCCAGTTGGTTAGTGTAACCGAACTTTTTAACTAGTAGAGCTTTTTTTCTTCCTTTTTTTTTTTTTAATATAAAGAAGACACTTTTTTCTTGTAGTCTTTCTACATTTTTCTTATGGGCAACAACTTTGAGAAACTACTTTAATTTTTCCCTCCCCTTCTCCCCCAAAATAGAGATGCTAGATTAATATCCCAAGTTGCTGGTGGGGGTGGAGGGGAGGAGCCACTGTGGATTGAGACCCTCCGGGTCTCTGGAGAACTTCTGGCTTCCTGTGTCCCCTGTGCGGACCCTCAGATGGCCTCCCTGCTTCTATTACCTTGGTAGAAAGAGTATGTGACCCCTCCGCCTGCCTTGCTGTCTCGTTGCCATGGAAACCTCCATTCCACACACCTGATTCACACATCACGCTTGGCTGGGTCCAGACAGAGGTCACAGACTGGCATTTGCCCTTTGTTTCCCCCTTCTTGTGTTTTCCAGACACTTAAAAATGGAGACAGAGAGATTGTGGGGTTGGTGGGGAGCAGGGTTGTGCATGAGAAGGCTAAGGCTTTGCTGTCAGGGGCAGGAGCTGGGAGTTTTCAAAAAATAATACCTGTGGAGGGAGGAGAACACGCAGAGAAGTCTGCGTAGTTTTAAACTTCTCATGGAAGGAAAGGCTTTGATCCTAGGATGTGTCTGAAAGCGATTTTCTGGGTTTCTGGTGAGAGAAGAAACAAGAAATTTTTGCCCCTTAGTGGGTTTTGTGTCCCATTTTCACCAGATTGCTCAGTCTGAGCTTCGTGGTGCATGCAAGTCCTCTGATGCCATGTACGCCATGACTTAACTGATAAAAAATGATATGTTTTAGATAGCACAGGTAACTTGGAGGGAATTATCATTCATGAGAGGTCAGTACACTTACTGGAATCTATTTTGCTTTTTCCTCTGATTCTCCCCCACCATTTTTCCTTAAATATATAACGTAGGATGACACAGTAGGAGAACAGATTATTAACCTTCTTCCACAAATTGAGTCATTTTCTTTTGATTCCTGTTTAAGGCAGAGTTTCAGAAATTAAAAAAAAAAAAAAGACTCTGAAATTGACCTGGTACCCAGTCCTCCTAAAACGTTAGGTTTCCAACCTTCTGTGTTGTGTAGGCAGGTCCTGCCTATGTCTTAGCAGTGGAGTTGGCTAGCCGGTGCCTGCTCAGTTCTACCTGGATTTGCTTATCTTGTAGCATATGACTGGTTTTCCTTTTTTAAGGTTGAATCATTTTCCAGTTTATGTATACACTATCTTTTACTTACCCATTCATTTGTTGATGGACGTCTGGGTTCTCTTCCACCTGTTGGCTTTGTAATTAATGGTGTGATGATCGTGGGTGTGCAGTTACCTGTTGGAGATCCTGCTTTCATTTCTTCTGGATACATACCTGGAAATGGAGTTGCTGGATCAGATGATAATTTTAGTTTTAATTGTCCGAGGCACCTCCATTCTGTTTTCCATGGTTGCTGCGTCATTTTACATTTCCACCAGTCACACACAAAGGTTCCAATTTCTTCACATCTTCACCAATACATTTTCTTTTAATTTTAGTTTTTAATAGGGGCCATCCTGATATGTGTGAGGTGATCTCTCATAGGGGTTTTGATTTGCAGTGAGTTTTCTTAAAACACTCTTAAAGAATATCTTAAAAGCAAACAGCTGGACTGAGAGAACAGTGCTGTTTAGGATGAGGAGAGGCTTGGCAAACTGTGGGGTTCCCAGATTGGCTGTTTTTGTTTCATCTGGCGATTTGTTACAGTGGATGTGCTTGCTATGGCTCTGCTGAGTCTCCACCGTAGGACTGAGGGGTGTTTGGCCTTAGTGGTGTGGCCTGGCCGACAGCCTGTCGCCCTCTCATCCTTTCAGAGTCCTCAGTGATTACTAAGCATTTTTTTCCCAGCAAGTGACTCAGAATGCAGTGTAGCCCTAGATACAAAAGTTATTTCAAAAAACAACTGTGCCTCACTCCTTTTTAACCATATCTATGGACTATTTCTATGTTGATTTAAAAATACTCTTACTGATCATCCATCAATGTTCTTTCATTCATTCAACAGCATTGGAAGTATACCCAGAGCCATGCTGTCCAATAAATGCATAATACAAATATATTAATATGGAAGTTAATTTATAATGTGATTTTAAATTTTCTAGTCACCATGTTATCAAAAAGAAAATGAGTGAAATTCATTTTAACAGTACAGTTTATTTAACTTGATATATCTAAACTGTTATTGTTTTCAGCATGCAGTGATGAGGAAAAAAATTGAGATCTCTTATTATTTTCTTGCTAAGTCTTTGTAATCTTTTGTGCTCTTTAAATTTGCAGCACTTCTTCATTTGGATTGGTCAGATTTTAAGTGCTTAAGAGTCACATGTGTCCAGTGCCACCTTACTGATGCAGACTTAGCATATTTAGCCAAGAACCTGAAGTCCAGAGAAGGCCAACCCTCAATTCTGCCTAGTGGGCAGGACGCATCAATAATGCAGTGGTGCATCTGGTGGTGCCATGTGCTTAGAGAGTCACAGAGGGGTTTCCAACTTGGGGTGTCCTCCCACCGTTACATCGTGTTCCTTTGAGCTAGTCCTCGGGGAGAGGGCACTGAGCTAGAGTTGGGCACGGGCCCCTGTCCATCAGATGTTAACTTTTTGCCTCATGTGTTAAGAGAGCCGCTGGCAAGTTGACATCTAATTACAGGCACTGCTCTGGCCATGGGTCTGTGAGTTGAGGTTTCAGCACCACAGCCTCTCTGCTCTTCGGGGCCTGCCTCGCATTCCTGCAGGTCCAATCACTCCCTTATCCTCTGGGCAGACGGGCCTCCCGGGCCAGGAGCATTCCCTCACCCCTTTGGGCTGCAGACACCCAGGAGAAGGTTAAAAGTGTGGTACTCGGAGAAGGAATGGAAGAAAACATGGCTTTCCTTTGTC
Organism: Antilocapra americana; assembly: GCA_007570785.1. Classification (NCBI taxonomy): domain Eukaryota; kingdom Metazoa; phylum Chordata; class Mammalia; order Artiodactyla; family Antilocapridae; genus Antilocapra; species Antilocapra americana. Next base: position 6,215,399 of record ML664180.1, on the reverse strand, counting down.
CAGACACCCCTCTGGGCGCCTCTAGGAAGAGACCCCAAGAGTGTCTGGTTGCTAATGGGAGGGTCACTGTCCTATGAGCGGCTTCCCTGCCGCCACCCTGACCACCCTCCACGCCCGGCTTCTCGGGGACTCGCGGAGGTGCCTGATGTGGCTGGCGGGGCTCCAGTGGTCAGCAAGCCCGCCCGCCTCCCCAGGCGCCCGGCACGGGGAAGGGTGGCGGAGACGTGTGCTCAGACAGGAAGTGCATGAGAAGAGGGGGAGCTGTTTCCATCAGCCTCCCGCCTCCTCCTGGCAGTCTCTTTGGTGTTGCCTGAGGCCAAAAAGGGGTGGGAATTTGGCAAAGTGAAAGTACATCATTGTATTTCCCTACCCTTCCGTTTCATCTCGCTCCTAAGGAAGCCAGGCTGGACATGTTTTTTTTTTTCCTCCTGCCCCCTATCCAGGTCACCTAACACATAGGGACATGAAATTCCTTTCCTACTGCTGATGTGGAAGAGGCTTGGAAATATGTTCCTTTCCAGGAGATGAGTGATACGGCAGAAGGGCAGGGTCAGATGAGGCCAAGGGCCGGGAGCCAGAGTCTTACCAGACTCTTTCAGGCTGTGTTGGGACCGCAAGGCACCCTGCGCTGGGGGGGGGCGGGCCCTCGAGGCTCCAGGCTGTCCTGACTCCTCCCTGGTCGGTGGAGTCCAGGAGAGTAGACAGGACTTGAGGGCGAAATCAGCGGTGAGTCTGACCCTTCCTAAGGCTTCTCTGGTGGATGTTGACATGTTCAAGCGTGGAATCATTAACTGCCAGACAAGTCTACACCAGCTGATCTCTCCATCATGTTTTAAAAGAGATCTCTTTAGGAATTCTATAAACTTCCCACCCGGACGAATCAGACCCACGATGTAAGGGTTGTGACCCCCTGAATAATTACCTAAATTAAAGAAGAAGCCAGAGTATGAATATTTCTTCTCTCAAGGAGGAAAATCAAATGGACGAGAGCAGAACAACTGCTCTGCTCATCCGTCTCTACTCAGAAGTCTTCTGCAGCTCCGCTATCCTGTTGAGCGGATAGCGGTTTTATTGACGGGAAGTATAAGAAGTGTTAAGGAGTTAACTCGAAGAAGTGGAAACCGATGAAGAAAATGGAAAAGGCACAGTATTTGAATGTTACACACGCATATTTATTTTGTACTGGAACAAAGAAAAAAGGGTCATTGTTACTACTGTGGTCTATGACTATATGTTTCTCGGTACTAAAATTATTTGGTATTTTCCTCAGTTTTACTTGATGGGTTGAGTGGTTTGAGTTCCGTAAGCCTGTCAGGAGACCAGCCCAGAGGCCGGTGATGCTCATACCACAGGCTGTGGTCAGGCACCGATAGCTGTGGCTAGTGTGACAAGATCTTAGGCTCTGGGTTCGAATCTTGCCGCCACTACAAGTTAATCCTGTGTGAGTCACCCTCTCTTGACCTCGTTTATTTTCTGTAAAATCAGAATTGCATATTTTTATGACACTTATTATTCATATAAAGATAATGCAGGTAAAGTACTTATTTGCTTATACTGCCTGACAAATACTCAATTATGAGGAAATATTAATTGCTAATGTGGAGTGGAGTGGGTAATAAACAGCTGCCTTTTGTTTTTGCGCCAGTGGCAAAGCAGTTAACAGTTGCTTAGTCTCCTTGAAAATTCTTTAACTGTGTATACTTTGTCTTTGCAGCATTGCTGTGTGTGTGTGTTTGGAAGGTCAGTCATTACCTCTTCCGGATAGAGCTGCCCAAACAGTCTTTCCCATGGCAACTGAAAAAATAAAAAATAAAAGCAAAAAAGAAATGAGAGGTTACATAAGTACCCTTACTGGACTAGGAGGAGTGTGGAGATTGGATCATGAAGATTCTGTGTGGCTTTGGGTTGTCTTTTGATTGAAGGTGTTGGGAAGATACAGAGGTCTTACTGAGTAACTGAACAGGATGCTGTTGCTTGCTTTGAAGTGAGTGGCTTGGTCAAAAGTGCAAGTGGGAGGGGAAGTTGAGGTTTGAGGATGAAGGATCATCATTAATGTTTCCATGGTTTTAGCAGTTTAAAAGCTGGGAGTTTAGGAAAAGCTGTTGGTTGTGGGGAAGACAGCCCACAGACATTCAGACATGGCTGAAGTTCAGTCCTTTAGTCTTCATTTTAATCTGAAGGTAAAGAGCCGAGACTTCTGAATGATATCACAAAAGGATGACTTTATAACTCTTAACAGTGAATGCTAATTATCACATGTCCACAGTGCTACAAAAGTTAGAAAGCTACACCATCCTCAGATCCTAAGTATCGGAAGAGTATTTTTTTGGGGGAGGAGAATGGGTATTACTATTTTGGATTCCTAACCCTTCTTTCAAAAAGGTTTACATTAATTTCCTCAAAGTCTAGGTGGAACTGAAATAATTAGCTTTCAATGAACAGGTGATGTCTCTTCCCAACATTTAAGAAGTGATCTTATGTACATTCTCTCTCTGTGTGTTGTATAAAGGTTAACATAGATGACTTCATTTACTTGATTGGAAGACAGGATTGACTTTTCCACTGGATAATTTGCCCTCTTCATTCTAGAGCAGAGATAGATAAAACTATTAGCCTCCACCTCCTACCCCACCCAAATGTATGATATTCCCATTAAATCTAATAAATTAATTATTTTTCCCTCCAGAGACTGAAGAGATAATAAAGTTAACTTTACATTATCAATAATAATATAATGACAGAAAGAACATGGAGAACTGAAATCTATGAATTCTCTGAAAACCCAACCTTCAAAACCCTGTCTACTGTTCAGCTTTTTAAATGTAAGCAAAAGATGAAAGGGGGCTTCCCAGTTGGTGCTAGTGGTAAAGATCCTCCCTGCCAAGGCAGGAGATGTAAGAGTTTGATCCCTGGGTCGGGAAGATCTCCTGGGGGAGGGCATGGCAACCTACTCCAGAATCCTTGCCTGGAGAATCCCATGGATAGAGGAGCCTGGTGGGCTACTGTCCACAGGGTCACGAAGAGTCGAACACAGCTGAAACGACTTAGCACTCAAACATGCAAAGGATGGAAGTGGGACAGAGATGTCATCTTCAGTGAGTGCCCGTGGTTTAGTGCACCCAGAGTCTAGAACTCTGGATTAGAAACTGGCCTTTTCCAGTTACCTAGGAGGCTCTGGGAAATTTGTGACTTCTCTGAGTTTTTCTTCCCTTTTTGTCAAGTGGAATTATTTGCAATGCTTGCTCTTTGTCATGATTCTGTTAGAAGAGATACGGTATTTGTGACAGTTTGTAATCTGTTGGATGCTTTTTATCCCTCTTGGCTTTGCTTGGTAGAGGTAAGGAGGAGGTTCACAAAACCAGTTCAGTTCAGTTCAATCGCTTAGTCGTGTCTGACTCTTTGCGACCTCATGAATTGCAGCACACCAGGCCTCCCTGTCCATCACCAACTCCTGGAGTCTACCCAAACACATGTCCATCGAGTCAGTGATGCCATTCAGCCACCTCATCTTCTGTCGTCCCCTTCTCCTCCTGCCCCCAATCCTTCCCAGCATTAGGGTCTTTTCCAGTGTTTTCTATCATGCACTCTAAATTATCAAGTTCAATTCAGTCGCCCAGTTGTGTCTGACTCTTTGCGACTCCATCAACCGCAGCACGCCAGGCCTCCCTGTCCATCATCAACTCCTGGAATTTACCCAAACTCATGTCCATTGAGTTGGTGATGCCATCCAACCCATCTCATCCTCTGTCGTCCCCTTCTCCTCCTGCCTTCAATCTTTCCCAGCATCAGGGTCTTTTCAAATGAGTCAGCTCTTCACATCAGGTGGCCAAAGTATTGGAGATTCAGCTTCAGCATCAGTCCTTCCAATGAGCACCCAGGACTGATCTCCTTTAGGATGGACTGGTTGGATCTCCTTGCAGTCCAAGGGACTCTCAAGAGTCTTCTCCAGCACCACAATTCAAAAGCATCAATTCTTCGGCGCTCAGCTTTCTTTATATTCCAGCTCTCACATCCATATATGACTACTGGAAAAACCATAGCCTTGACTAGATGGACCTTTGTTGACAAAGTAATGTCTCTGCTTTTTAACATGCTGTCTAGGTTGGTCATAACTTTCCTTCCAAGGAATAACTGTAAACCAACTATCACCTATGATTGCCTCAGGCCTAATACTTGCTATTAGTAAGGCAAAGATCAGTAAAAAGCAAGGTCCACATCCTTCTTACTCCCTCTTCCCCATCTGTGGTGGTCAGTTGGGGATATTTACCTAGTTCTGCTGACCAGGGAGGCTACAGTAGAGAGTCTCTCTTTATCTTTTGTTGGAATCCTGTGTTACCAGTGTTGGTCTGCATAAGTTGTGGGAGCTGGGAGTTTTCTTTCTTCCCTTTATTGACCTCTTTGACATTGAAAGCCTAGGGAGCAAAATTTGGAGCTCTGGAGAAAGAAATGGAACAATGGCTGTTTCCTTTAGCCTTAGAACTCAGCACTGTGCTGTATCTCTGCTCCAAGTTTCTGGAATACCAGAAACTTTACCTAGATCTGGGTAAAGAAAACTTACCTGAACCTCCTGTCATTCTTGACTCACTCTAACCCATCATTCTTGACTTATTCTAATCTAGCCAGCTTAACTCTTGCTTTGTGTGCCTTCTCATCATTGAAGAGTGGGAAGAACGTCTTGTTTTGCAATTCCTTTTGTTTCCAACCAGTGCTGTAGAGAAGAGTTATCTGTGTCATGTTATATGTCATGGATGTGGTACATGAGTACCCTCCTGCAGACCCACACTCCCTTACGACAGCCGATGCCCTCCAGTCTCTAAAGTCATGTCCCTGGCCTAGCTCTGAGAGCACACTGTAAATACCAGGACCCCTGGTAAATTCTGAACACCATTTGTTATCAGTAACATTCAGCCATGAGACAGCAGTGAATTAGTGATCTGATTAAAGATGGTAGACATAGTATAAAAATTCATTCCAGTGACATTATAAAACAGAAAACGTCAGGAATCAAGATTGGAGAGCTAGTCTTGGTTTTCCCACTAACTAGAATTGTGCAGGTGATAGAGTAAGTTTAACTTTTATGAACCTCGTATCCAAGTATGAAATTATTTCATGTTTGGATTTATGAAATAAGATTTTAGTCTGAATTGTCATTAAGACTTTTCTCAGCATTATGGTTGTTTTTAAGTCCTAATACTTCCAGTTATAGTTTCGTTGTTTTCTTAAGGATAACAATATTTGTATTTTCTGTTACCTAAATAATACTGTGTTATCAAGGTCAGTCATTTCTATTAACATGTTCAACACTTGAAACATGTTAGAGATAAAATTTCGTTGTCTACAACTCTGACTAATCTGTCCCACCTAGTGGGGGAGAGTGGTCAAGGGTAGTTATCTCATTAAAGCAACCAAAGAAGCTGAGGTAGGAGCTCTGGGTGGCTCAGTGGTAGCGTCCTCTTGCCAGGGCAGGAGACATGGGTTCAATCCCTGCCCCAGGAAAATCCTACACACCGCAGAGCAGCCAAGTGTGTGCCCCACAGCTACTGAGCCTGTGCTCTGGAGCCCGGGGGCTGCAGCTACTGAGCCTGTGCACTCCAAGTACTGAAGCCCAAGTGGCCTAGATCCTCTGCTCGGTAAAAGAGAAGCCACTGCGATGAGAAGCCCACACACTGCGACAAAGGATAGCCCCAGACGCCACAACTAGAGAAAAGCCACCGCAGCAACCAGGACCCAGCACAGATAAAATTAAATAAATGAATAGATAGAAATTTTTAAAAAGTGAGGTAAAGATCACTCGGTGTCATGCCTTTTATTGGGTCTTTGGAAGAGAGACTCTTTGCAACTTAAAAAATGCTAAGCTGAATTTAAGACTAGGTGTGTTTTGCTTTTGGAATAATTCCTTTAAAGTGAGATCGTGAGATCAATCTGAAGACGGGAGAATTTCAATTTGGCCTCCTAAAGACTGAGTCTCAACCTTAGCCAGTATTCAGATGCTTGTCTTTAATGTAAACCTTTGATAGTTTATGAATTCCTTTCAGGAGAAATGTAGAAAAAATATTCAGACACTTAGGAAAGCCAGCAAGACTGTAGTTGGAAGGTAGATGTGTTCATGTAGAAAGTTTTATATGAAAACCTGTCCTCAGAAAGATGTAGGAACAATGAACCAGCTTGTCCTTGTTCTTGTTTTAAAATAAACATATTGTAGACTTGTAGCTGGCTTGTGATGAGCCATTCATGGAGCGATTTCAGTCATAAGTTCTGCATTGGTATTGAATGAACAGAATAAAAGCTGTTCATAACCTTGTGTACCTTTCCAACATAAACGCTATGTCTTAAGTAAATCAGTTTTATATTAGTTTATATATAATATCACATGGGAGCTTTTTCTTTGACTTTTTTGTCTGATCTGAATTGCTAGCTAGGCATTCAAATCTTCTGATAGTGCTATTCTAGATTATCTTTTTACATTCCAAATTGGTGTAAGCCAAAATTATTTATTCTACCCTTGTCATGGGATAACACTTATTGCTCATAACCAGGGCTCAGTCAGTGAGTATTCTTGGAAAGCTGCTTCAATTTTCTGCCTATGTTTTCGAGTATTCACTTTAAATTTTAAATTCATTTAAAATGAATGCCCATATTAAAGAAGCAGGAACTGTTTCTTACTCATCTCTCACTCTCACTTCTCATTATTGTCTTACACCTGAAATTGTTTCTGTAGAGGATGGCAACCAGCTCCAGTATTCTTGCCTGGAAAATTCCATGGACAGAGGAGCCTGGGGGACTACAGTACATGGGGTTTCAGAGAGTTGGACATGACTAAGCATACACACGAGAGGATCTTACAGAGTTTGGTTGTCCATGAATATACTTTGTTGACTGAATTTAAGAGGATAAACAATGCTGTAGTTTTTTCCAGGAAGATTAAAATTACAAGTATCAAGATGACTATATTTTACTGTACAGAAAAGTGTGCTTTGGAGGGAGAGTCTGAATGGAGGAGATAATCATAATAAATAGGATACACTCTAGAAACTTTGGAAAGTTGGAAAAAGTGATTTGTTTCCCAACTTTTCATTGAACCATGTAATCAAAGAGATAAACATCTTACCAGAAAGCACTGTTAGGGGGAGAACGGTTCAGTTTTTTTTTTTTTTTTTTTTAATCTGTCTCTAACAGTTTCAATGTCATCTTATACTATTGAGTAAAAGACAAACATTGAATGGACACCACTGCTTGACTCCAGTTTGCATTTCCAGTCATGGTCTTCACAGATCTCCATTATGAAGGTGTATTCTCAGAGGAGGCATAATTTAATGGGGAAGACAGTGGATTTGGAAAACTCTGGACTCAACTCCTCATGCTGCAGTTATTAGCTGTGTGAACTTCATCAAATCACATCACCGCTCTGAATTTTAGTCTTCTGAAAGCCAAGAAAAAATTATATACAGACTTTTCCCTTCATCTGTGACATCATTTAAGAAAATATGATACAGAATTCAATATTTATATCTATTTTTTGAACTACTTTTGTTGTGATTTGTGTTTACAGTAGACACACAGGACACTTGAAATTTGAGAAATAAACCCATCTTGTCATCTATTGAGGTGGCAAATTCATTTCCCTTTATCTTATATCAGAACACTTTGGCCACAAAGATATTTTAAATAATATCTGGGGGCACAAATGAGTTATTTAAGAGTTAATAAAAGGCTATATACAAATCTTTTTGAAGTTTATGTCCAATCTTTAGTTTTTTATATGCTGCTCAGTTATGAAAAGGAGAGAGAACATAAAAGCTGATTTTTATTAGATTACTTATATGCTCAGTATCTTTTTTTTGGTCTTATCTAATCCCGCAGAAATAATCTAGAAGTATGTGCAATTCATTCTTCTCAGATACTGCTCACCATCTGTTTTCAAAGTGAGAAACAAGCATCACTTTGTACCTTATTTCGCTTTGTCTGCTAGGTTCAAACTCGGGGAACGAGGTCACTGTTTATACTGTTTATAACTAACTTGATATTAACAATTCATTTCATGTTCCATGGTCTGCTTTTTTTTATATGGTTTTATGGTAACTATTCATCCCCCTACCCCCTTTTTGGCTCCCTCACATACTTATTGCAACAGATATTCTTGGCTCAATGAAATAGGGAACTCATTCATCAGGAATGTTTGATTGGGTTTTTTTCAGAAACAGAACTGTTTTGCTTTTTGTTTTTAGTGTTTTCTTTTTCCTCTGTCAGACATGATCCAGTTTGGAAGGGAGAGAGAGAAAAACAAGAGAATCTTGGAAAACTGATGTGAATTGCAGCAAGTTCTTGGATTTAGATAGAAAATGGGAGGAATGAAAGTATAGCGAGCGCATAGCTCATCTGTATGTTGAAGATGCTCTTAAATTTGTAATTGAGGTTTTATCAAGAGCATTAGCTATGGTGAAGATAATGGTGACAATAACTAGTCTCACTGGATAATGAGTAAGCAGGCTCAGAGAGGCAAGAAACCTGGCTAAGAACACATTCTTAGTTAGCATTGTAGGGTTTTCCTTGTTTACTCTATTGTGTGTAGCTCAAAACAGAGTTTTTTGTCTAATCATATGTCAAGTCATACTGTTGTCTATGCCTTATGCTTAAAATGGCGGTGACTTTATAGCAGAGACTTGCTGAGGTGCATATTCTTCTCTTCCGGAATGTTCCACGACAGTCATCATGTAAGGACAAGAATGTTTGAAGATGATTATACAGCAGTAGCCTTATTATGGAATGCTTACTGTATGTCATGTATGTATCTATTTGTTTTATCTGTATTAACTTTTCTGCCCTGCAGAATGCTCCTGTGGGACAGACACCATTATTTTTTTTTCCAGTTAGAGGGGAAGGTCAAGGCATAATAGGATTCCTAACTTGCCAAGGTCCCAAAGCTAGTGTATGTTCAAAGGCAAGCTGTCTGGCTCCATAGCCACCCTACAGTGTGACCTTTTAGCCTGATGAGTTAGCAGCTGTGGCCCTTTGAGAGCCATGATTTGGCCTCAGTGGACATAGGAAATAGTTTCATGTGTGTGTGTTTCCAAGACTATCATATTTTTCATCAATTATAAGTAACGCACACTTTTTCGGATAGTCATTGTAAAATGTAACCCCAAGCCGTAGTTAGAGGGTGGGGAACGATTAAGTCATTTGGAACAGTTTGGAAAAGCTCTCTGGGCAGCCATCCAGAGTTTTTGCTGGGCCTTGGGATCTTGAATGTTTGTGAAGAGTGGGGAGATTTTGTGTCTTTGCACATAAGTGTCCCTGCGTCATGTTGGTCTTTAGCCTGAACCACTCAATGATAGAAAAAGAAATCTTGGGAAAGATGAAAGGGTACAACTAAAGGGAAGCCCTACATAGATTTTGAAAGACTATAGAGTTTCACAGTTATAATTTATAATGTCCACTATCCTTGTGATGTTTTACCTGAGGTTATTTATCTTTTTTCTTTAGAACATATTTTCCCTTATATTAAAAATATCCTGTCTTTAGAACTCTTTTAAAATGTTTGGAGAGCAGAAATAGGTGAAGTAGGTTCTTTATTTTCTAGCCATTTTTAAGTCTTTGGAATAATTAACATGTTTCTGTGTTCATCGGTGTAGGTGTACTTATTCAGCAGGTGTTAATTGAACACTTACTGTATTGTAGACCCTCTACAAAAGTCTGGAGATAAAAGATAAAGTGCTGAATTTGTCCTCAAGGCATCTGGATTTGGGTGGGAGAAAATGTCAGCTAGTCAGCCTGCAGATAAGAAGTGCCATGTAAGCAGAGTGGAAAGCTCTGTCAGGACACAAAGGAAGGAGGACATAGTGCCTCTGATGGTGATCAGCAGACATTTGAGCCAAAGCTATGAACAGTGTTAGGGCTGGGCAGCCAAGGTGGGCAGGGAGGGTGTTAGAGGCTGGAGTGCTCAAAAGCCTGGGGCAGTGAAAGGACGAGGATCACCACGGTCATCTCATAGCTAGAAAAGTTGACCATTGTAACCAGCTCTGGTTCCCTGTGAAGGAAATGCCACGTGCACTCAGGTCCATGGATTCATGGACTTCTCCAGCCAGTCTTCCTTCATTACTGGGTAAAGTGGGGCTTCTTCCTTTGTTCCTTCCTTCTTAACTTCCTTTTTCTGTTTAGTTGATGAATTTGAGTTAGATGTAGTCTTAATCTTACGGAGGGAAAAGGGAAGGAAAAAAACAGGCAGCCTCCTATCACACAATAGGATGTAAGGTTTTCTGCTATTTGTTTCTATGTCTTTCTTCATATGTTTCTCGGGAAATTCAATTTTTCTGCTATTCCGTTAGCATGTCTCTTTGATCAGAAGTGCCTGTATCACTGCTTTTCTCAGCTTTTTTTGTGAGCTGTCGTGTATAAGCATGGTGTGGCCGTGGGGAGACTTCCTCAGTTGAGTACCTAAAATTTGCTTCTTTGGGGTTTTGTACTGGGACAGCAAAATGTTCATGTTTAACTGACTTAAAATTCCTGGGAAACTCATAAAATTGCCTGACATGATGTTAAATAGTTTGTGCCTATAAGAAACTGCAGATGGCTAAGATAAGTATGAAGGATGCTTTATATGTTTTGACTTACTGTCTCTTCAATTACATTATATAAAATTCAGCAGACTTCTCCATGATCACTAGGGAAATGAATGATTTTCCTGTCGTAAATCACAAATACCACAAACTAGAGGAGGATTGTAATTGACGGGTACCCATCGATAGTTTATTCTCCAGGAGGGCTCCCCAAAATGTGACATCCACCATATTTATTCAGAAAAATATATTCTTAAATAAAATTGCCCTGACACTGGCTGCTATACTTAAACAACTTAAAAAATCCCAGCTGCCACTTTGCTTAGCAAACTAGCTGGATGTCCCAACCATGATTGTGTAAGATAAAGATAAATTGTGCATGTACACACACAAGTAGATTTGATTCCTCTGTTCACAGTGTTCTAATTCAGGGCAACTTGAAGATGATTTCGAGGTGTTATGATTAACTTTGCATTTATTCCAGAAAATTTCACTGGAGGAGAAAATACATTCTTGGCATGCAGTAAAACCCCACATTTGGTTATATAATTCATTTGTGATTTAAATTTTTGTAATTTATTCTGTAAGTCCAGTGAATGTAATGTTGGATAATAAGCTAATTTAGTTTTATGAGTTAAAAAAGTACATGACTGATCTATCATTTTACAAAATGAACCGCTGAATCATGGATTTGGATGTGATTTAGGGGAGCCTCCCCACACCCCTCCTCCTGGTCTTCTAGCTCTATCCACACATCCTTCCTGCTCAACCCTAATCTTCTTTGATCAAAGGGAAGCACTCTAAAGAAGGAAATCTTCAGGAGTTTTAATATAATTACCATTAGGATGAGAATTCCATTCAAAGTAGTACCATTGGCTGATTCAATAATGTCTAGAATTCTGCCCAGACTTGAAAGTACTTTGTGTCCATTGCTGAATATTGCTGCTGTCTTCATGTTTTGCTTCTGGGATTCAACTGCATAGGTTTTCAGTCTTTAATTATGTTCTGATGGGTATCAGTGCATTTGCAAAGAAAGATTTCCACGCTTGACTTGGTCACGGTAGAAATGATCTGGCCCTGCTGCCCCTAAGGTTTCTCCATTTTGAGAGCAGAGACAAATAACCCACTATTATCTCATCACTTGATACTGTCAATGGCGGTTTACGAAAGCTCCTTCGAGGTAAGACCCTGGGAGTGGCTAGGATGGTAACAAAACCAGATTCAAGTTACACGTGAGCAACGTCATAAATTATCAAATTCATATGCTGTATTCTGTTCTCACAAGAGGGAACATTTTACGAAAAAAAGTCTGTTCAAATAAAATTTCCTTTGGAATATTATCTCTGAGGACACGTGCCTTTCCCCAGCGTATTTCCCCTGCTCCCAGTACCTCATATACAGTGAGCGTTCAGTGGGCAGTGAATGAATTCCTCTGTCCCTGCGTCTGAGTGGTCGAGTGGAAGTCTTCACCCAAACAATAGCTTGTGGATGGTCTGCACTGGGGAGGCCTGGGTGCCACTTCAAAAGCGATTTCCCCATCCTGGCAGGGCAGGACATGTTCGCCTCGGTCTGGGAAGTCATAGCTGTAGCCCTCTTCAACACTATACCTCCCTTTTGCTGGTTTTCTTCCCAGGAGCTGTGGAATCCGAGTGCGGCTGCCAAGAGGAATCCAGAAAAGCCAAAGAGCCCAAGCGTGTCAGACCTTCCTGTAGTCGTTCACCTCAAACCCCAAGGAAGTGAGGGAGAGTCACTGGGAAGGAGACAGCCAACCAGGTGAGCAACCACATCAGTCTGAGGGCTACAGCAACAGGAAAGGAGTTTTGGCAGTTCTGTTCATTTGGCAACATGAGGATTTGACCTGAGCTTACACCAGGTTACCTCACAGCAAATTATTTTCTGCCGAGCACTACAGACCTTAGGGTGACTCGACTGAGGGTGTTCTGGGCTGAGGACAGATGAATACATCCAAAACGACGACTTTGTTTCCAGGTGTGATGGGGGGATTGCTTCTCCTCATTCAGGAAAAGGTTAAATCCCAACTTTTTTCCCACCTTTAGGGGAGGTTCTTTTGTTCCGAGCCAGTAGAGGAGCTTTTGGTTTGGGTCTTGAGCTTGGTGTTGAGCCTTCTGGTTTGGCCCTGTGTGGGTGTGGGTGTGTTTGTGCTTGTGGGTGGGGTGAGTGTATGTGTATTTGTGTATTTCCACATAGGTGGCTAAGCCTTGTTTTTCCTTTTTATAAATATAAATCTCTCTGTTTTTTGGGGTTTTTTTTTTTTGCTATTTGGGTCCATATGTTTTGAAGCTACCTCCTAGGTGAATTGAATTAGACTATGCTATTTTTATTTACTTTTTAATGTATTTAGTAATGAAATCACTGGTTGGAGCCTTATGCAGTTTGGTGCTGTAATAGGATTTGCCCAGCTTCCCTTGTACTCTAAATTAGTTTTAAATTTCTGCCCCTTGCCTTCCTTTTCATTTATGTTAAACGTTACTATTATGTGAAGAGAAGGGATTTTAATGATAGTAAGAAGGTATTTAGAGACTCCTGCTCTACTGCTTGTAAAAAAACAAAAAACACAGGCTATCAACAGGGGAGTTGGATCCCTGAAACAACTCTCAGGCAGAGATGTTAAGGCCCACACTATTGAGATTTGGGGCTAGATAATTCTGTATTCTAAGATTTTTTTCCTGTGCATTATGTAATTTAGTGACAACCCAGGCCTCGAGCCACCGATTGCCAGGAGTACTCAACTCCCCTGGCGTTCAGCTGGAATAGTACCATGGAGGATAAAATTGCTCCCAGTTGGGAACCATTGCTTTAGGGATAAACTTTTTACTGAGGAAAAGAAGGTAGAGAAAATAGTGAAGATGGAGTCCCTGGAGCTATTGTTTCTGCTTTTTAAATATGTTACCTGTGTAGTTCCAAGAAAAATATTGGTTTGACCAAAACCTTGTTCAGGTTTTCTGTAACAACTTTTTGGTCAACCTGATACATCTTTTGCAGATGAGGCCTGCCAGTAAAATTCTTGCTTCACCTTCAGCTCAGTTCAGTTGCTCAGTTGTGTCTGACTCTTTGCGACCCCATGGACTGCAGCACGCCGGGCTTCCCTGTCCATCACCAACTCCTGGTTGTCCATCCCCACCAGTTACCTATCCTTTACTGACTGGCCTTTGGTTTAGATTAATATAACAACACACTTTAGATTAATATACAACTTACTTAGAACAAGGATTCATTTTGATGCTCTCATCATCAACTGAAGAACTTCTGGGTATTCCTGCCCTACAGTACTTTCTTTAAAGGGGACAGCCTGATCTCTGGGCACTTTATTAGCACTGGCTTATTGGTTGGTGAATGAGATTCAAATGAGGGCTTCCCAGATGGCTAAGACGGTAAACAATCTGCCTGCAATGCAGGAGACTTGGGTTTGATCCCTGGGTCAGGAAGATCCCCTGGAGGAGACATTGGCAACCCCCTCCAGTATTCTTGCCTGAGAATTCCAGGGACAGAGGAGCCTGGCGGGCCCCAGTCCATGGGGTTGCAAAGAGTCTGACATAGCTGAGTGACTAACACACACATTAGAACAAGGATTGATTTTGATGCTCTCAGGATCAACTGAAGAACTTTTGGGTATTCGTATCCTGCACTGCTTTCTTTGGAGGGGACAGCCTGATCCCTGGGTGTTTTTGTAGAGCTGGCTTATTGGTTGGTGAACAAGATTCAGATGAGGTGCGTGTGAAACTTTAATTGAATGGGTGAAGTGAATGAAGAAAGACACCCACAATACACTTTAATTTATGAATGGGAGGTCAGATACACGAGTTAAGGACCGGTTTGACTGAATTCACTGTCTTCCACAGTACTGAAATTGTCCAGAGTATTGCCTTCTTCCTGTATAGGATTGTAATTCATTTGTTCTGTTCTCAATCTCCTTCCAGATTCACTCTCCCTCTAGTAGTAGAATGTTTCAGTTGCCAGACAAGTGGAGTCATGTCTCCACTGTGATTTAGCATTAAATGTCCTGCTGTCTTTATTTCAAAAAATTTTTTTCCTCTTTATTCACTCTTCACACGAGCATACATGTTTGCCAGGCACGTTCTTGCATTTCCTTTTTCTCTTCCATCCTTCCTGCCCTCTTTTCTTCCCTTTTCTCTGACTGCAGGAGCTGTCAGGTGGCCTGGCTGGCATCGTCTTACCTTCTTTTGAACTGTGTTACCCAGAGACTTCCGTTTATTATGCCTCGGGCACGCTCTGTCTTGAATGCTGGATCTCTCTGAGGGATAGTTAATGATCTTTGCAGCAAATGAAGGTGAACTGTAGCTGCATTATTGTGATAATACAGCCAACTGTATGGAACAGATTGAGCTGAGCTTTGAACAGCTGGGGCTGGCAGAGTGAGTCTTGACTTCTCTCGGAAGAGTTCCAGAACTGCCAAATCATCAAACTTGAAGGGGAAAGAGGGACAAGAAAGGTTAGGGGAAGAGTGGTTCCTGCAGGTGCCTTTTGCCTTTGTGATCTACCTTTCTGAAAATTTTGCCGGTTTGTAGATATGGCGCAGTGCAGACCTCATTGAACACAGGGGCCTGCTGTCACTGTTTTTGGACTTGTCTGCTTCGTGGCTGGGATGGTGTTTTTGTATTCATTTGCAGGCATGGAACATGTGGTGGATATATGCTTCTGTTAAAGCTTGTGCCGCCCTTATGTCCAGGGAAACCATTTGTAGTTTTAAGGATTTGTAGCCTAAGCAGAAGCCTAGTATAAATTCATAAGGGCTCTGTTGGAACCTTTGGGCTTGGACTGTTGTGTGGCTTTGTGATGGATATAATAAATGGACATCAGTGTGGGGTATGGCAGATACTATAAATTGGTGGCCCACGGAGCCAGATCCAGCCCTCAAGTACGCTGTACGCCCTGACAAGGAAGTGTATGTATGTGTGTGCTTAAAGAACTAGCTGGCAGTGTTTGTTTGTTTTTTAATTACATAAAATCTAGTTAACCTACCCAAAGAAGCCAAAAGATCTGGCTTCCCCAAAGCCATCATTTCCCATGGCATGCACCAGCGGGGGGCTGAGTAACTGCGGCCCCATAGCTGTGTCCTGTAGGGAAGGCAGGAGCTTTGCAACTCACAGAAGTCCTCACCTGGCACCCACACGCTCACTTCTCGGTGGGCTTCTGCCAGAGAAGATCAGGGGAGAACAGATAGAGACTTTGGGATGGGGAAGAATTGGGTTTGACTTCCAGGTTCACAACCAGCTTTGTCAATTTGGGCACATGACTTATCTTTTTGAGTCTTAGTTTCCTTGTGCGTAAAGTGGAAATAAAATTCTCCACTTCATGGTAGTTGTAAAGAACATGAATTGAGGTAGGAAATGTGACACCCTTAAAAAAGAGCCACGATGCTACACACATCAGCCATCATTGTAATTTTCAGCTGCTGTGTATCATAGGTGACTTGAGGCCAATCGTTTAGAGTCACATTGACTATGTTATACAATTAGATGAACACTCCTGTTACTCAGGACAATGAGGGGACTTGTGTCTGGGCTTCCCATATTCCTGTTATTATCTTCCATACAGAATTTATAGTGTCTCTGGGGGAGTAATACTGTAGAAACTGAGTTCTTAGGGTTGGCCTTATCTAAAGAGAGAAAAATCTTACAATTTAGCTCGTATTAGGTAGACAGTTGGTTTTCTTTTGACTGAGTCATGACTTAGTAATTATGATCTAAACTCTTGAAGTTTCTGTCTCCCCATCCCAATTACATTCAAAATAAGTTTGATGATAACCCCAAAGATTGAAGGATGGAAAGATGGAAGGAAAGCTACAGAAATGAGAGTGGTATATCAATTAATCTATTTTCTTAGAAGTGGGAGTTGAATTTAGTTCTCATTAGGCTTGCAGTCTATTGAAGACAGCAGTGTATCAGCATGTTGTGCTCACAAATTCTTTAAAATTTCAAGGGATTTTTTTTC
The DNA here is from genome assembly GCA_007570785.1 of Antilocapra americana. Classification (NCBI taxonomy): domain Eukaryota; kingdom Metazoa; phylum Chordata; class Mammalia; order Artiodactyla; family Antilocapridae; genus Antilocapra; species Antilocapra americana. The sequence continues at coordinate 6,198,873 of ML664180.1, read as the reverse complement.
TATGTTACTGCACTCAACTGATACCTTTTGTCTCTAATCTCTGACCTTTGACATCTCTCTGAAGGTTCCAGAACACATTTTACTGTCACACTAGGTGTGCTTCCTGTTTATTACATATGTAGTTAGGAAATACAGGTTTTTCCGCCCATTTTTTCTACTTCCTGCAAAGATGGGTTTCCTTTAGATGTGGATATTTCACTTAAATGCGTATTCCTATCTCAAAATGGTAAGGGATAGCAGAGCAGTAATTTCTTATTGTATTACATTTTGTGAATATATTTGGAAAACTCCCATGTTCCAGTGAAAAACTTCTTGGAAGAAGGAGGCAAGGTGGCTAGAAAATGTTGTAGAAAATGTATGTAAAAGGTGAAAAGTGAGCTGTGATTAGCTTAGGTATAGAGTTCAGAATTCAAACCACACCGTGTTTGAATTAACACATAAACAGTTATGTTTTCAAGTGTTGTCTTAAATCCACCTTAGATGAGTGAATGCCATTATTAGAATAGAAGGTCCCTGAGCAGAAGGCATAAGAGAAGAAAAAGTTATTTTTAGAGCCTTTCTTCTAAAACCTTTCTGAATGGACATGTAAGTCTACCTCTGGACCTTGAAACTGGGCCCATATCTAGATCTGATTCCAGGTAATTACTCAGAACTCCTTTTTCTTCCAGCCTCTACCTGATGCTGTGCATGGAGGAGGTGCAAGGAGAGAGGGAAGGAGATAGAGGAGGAGGGCAGAGTGTGGCTTAAAGTGGGGTGGTTTGGAGAATGAAGGTTCTTTGCAACTAAAGATTCAAATCACTGGGTATTGTGGCATGTTTAGGAAATAGTTGAATTGGTCCATATGAAGTTGTTAGTGTTTCAGTTGTACAAAAATGGCAGTTTTACACAGTTCAACCAAAAATACAAGTATTACATTTTTGCTAAAATTGCTATCTGCCCTGAGCTGGGTGTATGGAGTGGTTTTAAAAGCCAGAGGTAAATACCAATTGGCATCCAATTGGTGATTTTATTTTGTGTGTGTATGTGATTTTCCTAGAATATACAAATATTTTCTGCCCTGGATTTTTATCAGATTTTTCTAAAATTATAGTTATTGCCTCAAATCTTACAGTGGAAGGGACTAAAAGGACAGCCCAGTCTGAGGAGGAATGAAGCCCGTTGGGTCTCACCAGATCTTCACCTGGGAATGTGTGTGGCCAGCTGAGTTTGTTTGTAGGGCACTAGAAATCCCAAAATTGGATTTTGAGCTTAGCTGACTTTATATTTATTAGTTTTGTTTTGAAAATAATAAATGGATGTGAAAAGACGGGGAGTTACCTATATGGACGTGACTTAGTAAACCACGTCCACTTTTGGGCAGATTGAACCTTGTTGAAAGTTGTGACATTTGTTCGAGAAGGCATTTTTTCCGCCTCTGTTTTGGTGGGACAGAATGATTCCGTGAATGGTGTTGGACAAGAAACAAATTGACTTTGTTAATAAAAAGTAAGTCGTTAAGAAAGCCTGGAAGTAGTAAAGTTGATGGTCCTTGGATGGTGGTAGCCGTGTTGCGGGGGGTCCGGTGTGAGTGTGTGTCAACATGTATGATTCTCAGAGGGGTGGGGAGGTTTATTCCGAGTGAAAGAGACAGATGCTTCCTTTGCTGGCTTGTTTCCTGGTTTTCAAAGCCTTGTTTTTTGTTGTTGTTTTATTTTAAGGTTGGGTGCCTTTTTGGTCTGTCTGTGAGGGCGTGGTGAGTCCGCACACACAGGCACCCACCTCTATAACTTGTTATTCCGTATGCAGCGTCAAGTGGAAGGTGCGAGGCTCCGCCAGCTGCTTTGAGCAGAGCCCACTTCCCTTCACCCACAGAGCCTGTGAAGCAGTTACACCAACATCAATCAAGGGAAACCCACAGGCTGCACCCACACCGTTGAAGCAGGTGCATGAGTGAGCATTCTCCGCCAGGCGCACATGATTGAGGTGTACCTCGGTGTCCTGCCCACAGATGTCAGTTACGAAGGCTGTGTGGGGCAGCCCCCGCTCCCTGCAGAGCCGGGACCAGCCTGTCACACTTAGAGGACAGAGGAAGTGTCACTCACGGCATCGCAGTTGCTGATGTACTGACACCGAGGGGAAAAGTGCAGGGTCTGGTATCTGTGTGTGTGTGTGTGTGCGCGCGTACGTTGATCTAGATCAATTATATGTATACAGATGTATGCGTATGTGTGTGTAGATGTACGTGTGTGCACACACACATGTGAATTTAAAGCAGAACTCAAGTGGGCCATGAGATAAAGAGATGTTATGAGCATCTGATATCCCTTAGTGTCTGACAATAAGGGAAGGAGCTGTTTAAAAAAGGTGCAAGTCTCAGGACTTCCCTGGTGGTTCAGTGGTTGAGACTTTGCCTTCCATTGCAGGGGATGAGGGTTCAATCCCTGGTCAGGAAACTAGCCCCTACATGCTACTACTAAAGGTCCCACATGTTAACAACTAAGACCTGGCTCAGCCAAATAAAAAATATTTAAAAATAAAAAGCTACGCATCTCATCCTAAACTGCATCATCCTGATGTATATTGAGCTTTAGGAAATTTCTACAGAAGTTTTAAGCAATCTTTAAAAAGAAGAAACGTTTAACACTAGGACTTCAATATATGTTGTGCCTTTTAAATAGTTACTAGTTCCCCAAAGCTTCTTGGACATGTTACTGAGATGCTTCAAAATACCATGTTTGTTATTTATATTCAAATATGTGAAAAATCTCCTTCTAAATAACATAAAGCCAAATGAGACATTTTTTGAAACTACCAAATCTGGCTAAGTTTGAGAATAATTCTAAAATCCAGTGTCACTATAGGAGTGGGAAAACTACAAAATATTAGGGGGGAAATTTTATATGCTATGTGGAGATTATTTTGTAATATATAAGATCAAAAGTCACAAACTATGTTTATTCATAGTTCTGCCAGTGCAGTTTCTAGGCAGATTTGTCCTAATAGCATAATCAAATGTGTATAAAAAGATTTTACTACAAGAATACTTTATTATAAACTTATTTTTTGATATATTTTGTTATAAATATCTAAACAGTATTAGAGTGGTCAGATAAATTATAGTAGACATATCCAGTAAAATACTAAATGTGGCTTTCAAAGAGTGCTGTAGATTTTTCTGCAGTCTTTCTTAAAAAAATACCTTGTTTATGTGTATCCATGAATGTGGCTAGGTGCTGTCATAATCTGGGAGGTTATACATAAAGTTAAAAGTTATTATCTCTAGGTGATTTGAGAATAATTAGATGTCTACAGTTTGCTTTAGCAAAGCACAATTACGGAAATAATACTTGAAGCATAAAAGCTATCTACAAATTCTTATAGAAACCAAGGAGGAAAAGTGCTTACCCCCCAGATGACTGTTTAGCAGATATCAAAGACTACTGATGGATTAATTCAATGATATGTGTGTGCCAGGTACCATGCAAGGCTCTATTGTCTTGCTCTGTACTTTTCATATGGTGAATGGCTTAATCACTTCTGATACACTGGTTTGTGTGGCTTTACTAACAGAGTTAATAATACCAATGTGAAAATTTTGATATATACATGTAAATATGAAGACTAAACAGTGACCTTCTGCGTCATGTTTTGACATATATTTTATCTGCTCTACACTGTCTCACCGTTAGATTTTTCCTGCTGTGTGGATGGTTGGCAACCTCAGATGTCTTGGGAGGCAAAAGCAGATAGGAAAATCATTGGGAAAACTTGACACCATTCACGAAAACCTTGAAAGAACACTGAGAAGCTTGTTGGCAAGTGCTTTGAAAAATCTGACTTCTCATTTTGTAACTTTTTTGGCTTTGAAACTCAACCTTGGTTTAATGTTCAGCAGGCGTCCTCTGGGGAGTTAGGACAGGGTTTGAAGGGTGGGAGATTAGCGTGATGAATTTGATGTTGGTGCATGGAATGTTGAGACTGTGGAGGATGTAAGTGTGAGGTTTAGATTAGGGATGTCTGCCCGGAGGAGGATCAGGATTTCAGCAGACTTGGAGAGACTCACCGAGAGGTTTTAAGTGCTTCTTTGAGCCCCTCAGAGTCTGCCTAAGGGGTAGGCTGCTTCTGACGTCCAGTTCCTTTCTCACTGTGATGGTCCTGGAAGTGTAACCTTCCTCGTGGCTTCTCAACATTTTTGCCTCTCGTACTAGCATGAGAATAGAAATTTAAGAATTCTAGCTTGAATTACCCAGGGCTCCAGAATGAAAAAGATTTTTTTTTCATGAGTTCAACTTTAAAAATAGCAAAGATTCTTGAGAAGAAGGGTTTGTTTTGGATGAATACCAATTTGCCAAGTTGCTCTGTGTGCGTGTGTGTGTGTGTCTGGGGGAATGATTATGGGTTCTTGAACTTGGTTCATTTCTTTCCTGTTGGTGAAGGGAAGAACTTTGGATTCTTCTTTCATTAATCCAGGAAATTTAGATTAAACTTTGGATTTGGTTCTGTTTCCATTGTCCAGTGAATCAGGAGAGCTAGCCCCATAAGTTGCTCTGCTGCTGTGGGAAAATTTGTCATCATCACTTCCTCCTTTTTCTTTCTATCCTTCTCTTATTAAAACTGATCTGGGGTCCTTAACTAACTGCCTTGGGAATAATTTGAATTATAAATGGTAGGTGTTGTGGTGGCATTTGAGGGATTCATTCTTGAGACAAGCCCAGAGTGATAAAAATCAATAACTGAAGGAGTCACTTGCCTTAAAACAAACAAACTTGTAAACAGAACAAGATTGTACAAATTGTGTCTTTAGGCAGGCTAATCTAATCACGCACAGAAGGCAGCCTGTTTTCTTACTTGCTGGACCACTTCCACTATATATTCTCACAGGGAACAATATATTAAGTACAGTGTTTAGAAATATTTGTTGAATCCCACTGTCTGATTTTGGCAAATCCCAAGGAAAAAAAAGGATATGTCTTGGACTGTTTGAGCCTTCCTGGGAGGATGTTGGAGTTTTCCCAGCGAGGCTGGCTTCACATTGTGGGAAACACTGGTTTAGTAGATAACACTGTTAGAATTTATATTCAGAAGGCATTGAGGGTTGTTTTTTTTTTTTTTTTTTTTTGGTTTTGGAGCAGCCACAGCTGATCTTATATCTCTCAGGATCTGAAAAAACCCAAAGTGTATGCTAATCTTTCCTTATGTCGATGCTGTCATTTCCTTGTGAAGGGCACCCGGGTTTCTGACCCCCTCATCCTGTTACAGCAGCAGGGTGATCTCACTAACACCGAAACATCCAGAATCAGAAGAGAAGACCAGGGCAGTAATAAGTGAGAGTGGGTGAAAGATAGGCCATTGTAGGGTAGAATATCCCTTGGCCAGTGCTTTCTTCTCTTAGGGAATGCTGGCGCATCAGGATGAAAATTTCTAGAGGAAAACAAGACAGAGCACTGTGTGACATAAATCACAGCAGTATTTTTTTGGATCCATCTCCTAAAGTAAAGGAAATAAAAGCAAAAATAAACAAATGGGACCTAATCAAACTCAACAAGCTTTCTGCACAGCAAAGGAAACCACTGACAAAACAGAAAGGTGGCCTAATGAAATAGGACAAAATATTTGCAAATGAAAAGACTGATAAAGGGTTAATATTCAGTATATATAAACAGCTCATACAATTCAACATCAAGAAAAGATCCCAAACAACCCAGTTAAAAAAATGGCCAGAGGAACTGAATAGACATTTTTCCAAAGAGGAAATGCATGGGCTAGAGGCACATGAAAAGATGCTCAATAAAGAACGTGAGGAAAATGCAAATCAAAATCACAATGAGATATCACCTCCCACCTGTCACACTGGCGGTCATCAAAAATAGCTCAAATAACAAATATTGACAAAGATGTGGAAAAGAGGGGACCCTCGTATACCGTAAGTGGGAATGTAAATTGGTGCAGCCTTTGTGGGAAACAACACAGAGGTGTCTCAAAAAAAACTAAAGATAGAACTATTGTGTGATCCAGCAGTTCCTCTCCTGGGTACATTATCTGGAAGAAAACAACCAAAAACACTAATATGAAAAGATACAGGCACCCCAATGTTTACAGCATCATCATTTACCATTGCTGAGGTATGGAAGCAACCTATAAGTGTCCAAGGTGGCTTAATGCTCAACATTCAGAAAACTAAGATCATGGCATCTGGTCCCATCGCTTCATGGAAAATAGATGGGGAAACAATGGAAACAGTGACAGACTTTATTTTGGGGGACTCCAAAATCACTGCAGATGGTGACTGCAGCCATGAAATTAAAAAGACACTTGCTCCTTGGAAGAAAAGTCATAACCAACCTAGACAGCATATTAAAAAGCAGAGATATTACTTTGCCGACAAAGGTCTGTCTAGTCAAGGCTGTGGTTTTTCCAGTAGTCATGTATGGATGTGAGAGTTGGACAGTAAAGAAAGCTGAGTGCCAAAGAATTGATGCTTTTGAACTGTGATGTTGGAGAAGATTTCTTGAGAGTCCCCTGGACAGCAAGGAAATCAAACCAGTCAATCCTAAAGTCCTGAATATTCATTGGAAGGACTGATGTTGAAACTGAAACTCTAATACTTTGGCCACCTGATGTGACAAGCTGACTCATTTGAAAAGACCCTGATGCTGGGAATGATTGAAGGCAGAAGGACAAGGGGATGACAGAGGATGAGGTGGTTGGATGGCATCATCGACTCAATGGGCATGAGTTTGAGCAAGCTCCAGGAGGGACAGGGAAGCCTGTCTTGCTGTAGTCCATGAGGTCACAAAGAGTCAGACACGACTGAGCAACTGAACTGAACTGAAGTGTTCAAGGAGAGATGAATGGATAAAGAAAATGTGGTATATATGCAATGGAGTACATACATCCATTAAAAGGAATGAAATGTTGCTGAATACATGTAGCCATACAATGCATACATTACACGTGTACAATGTATATGTACACACATACATACAATGCTGCAGAATACATACAGCCATGAAAAAGGAATGAAGTGTTGCTGTTTGCAGCAACATGGATGGACTTGCAGGGCATTAGGCTAGGGGAAACTGGTCAGACAAAGACAAACACTGTATGCGATCCCTTATAAGCATGTGTGTGTGCATGCAAAGTTGCTTCATCGTGTCCAACTTGTGACCCTATGACTGTAGCCCACCAGGCTCCTCTGTCCATGGGATTTTCCAGGCAAGAATACTGGAGTGGGTTGCCATGCCCTTCTCCAGGAGATCTCCCCAACCCAGGGATGGAACCTGAGGCTCTTACCTCTCCTGCACTGGCAGGCAGGTTCTTTACCACTAGCGCCACCTGGGAAGCCCCATCCTTTATATGGGAAATCTAAAAAATACACCAAGTAGTAAGGATAACAAGACTCAACAGATATTGAGAACAAAGCAGTGGTTAACACTAGGACTAGGGGAAGAAAGGGTAGTATAGGCATAGGAGATTAAGAGATACAAAATATTAGGTATAAAATAAACTGCCAGGGCTCCGCAGGCAGGTGAGTGGAATCCCCGTGCTGTCCAGCCGTGGTCTCAGCTTGCTTGCTGTCTGTCGTCTGGGTGCAGGGGATCCTGGCAGCAAGTATAGGTGGTACAAGTGCTGCCAAGGTTGATGGAGCCACAGCCATGCCATCCTCCCCTGCCCTTACCCTGATGCCCATAGTGGGTGAGGAGAGCATGCTGCCTTGGCCAGAAGTGGGGGCTCCTGGCTGCAGAGAGCAGCCTCAACGGCTGGATGGGGCCACAGCAAGGAACCAGGAGTTGGAAGAGGTGAAAAGCTGGAGGAGGAAGAAGAGGAGGAGATATATATTAAAAAATAAGCATTATGCATTATACACTATGGGGAATAGAGCCAATACTTTATAATAATTATAAACAGTATGGCCTTTACAAATGGTGACTCAGTCTATTGTATACACCTGTAGCTTATACTGTAAAGCAACGATACTTCAGTAGCAAAAGAGGTGGAGAAGGAAATGGCAACCCACTCCAGTATTCTTGCCTGGAAAATTCCATGGACAGAGGAACCTGGCGGGCTACAGTCCATGGGGTCTCAAAGAGTTGGCCACGACTGAGCCTCTCAGCAGCAGCAGCAGAAGAAAAGATTTGGCAAAATCTTTAAGCTAATTTTGCTTAAATATGATCATTACAGAGCATTGATGGAGTAATCAAAATTTGTGACAAAAATGAATTATTTAGAAAGTACTATATGATCCCTTTATTTAAAAAGGTATACTGAAATAAAAGTACACAGTATTATGAGGAATTTAAGTGAAATAAATTCCTTTAAGTTTCTCAGCATGTATCTGGCATAAAATTGTTTTCATCGATCTTATGCAAGGGCTTATGTTACTGCCTTATCCACTGGTGTTTAAATGAGAGTAAACATATCTGGCCAGGTTTTTTTTTTTTTGCTTTTTAGCTTGTAACTTTGGGAAGCTATTTAAGCTATAATATCTCATCTCTGGAAAGGAGATAAGAGCATCAGCCTCAGAGGGTTTTAAAATAAACTTTAATTTAGAATAGTTTTAGATAAACAGAAAAGTTGCAAAGATAGGAAGAAAGTATTCATGTAGTCTTTACGTAGTTTCCCATAATGTTATCATGTTACTTTACAATGGTGTGTTTGTCAAAACTGAGGAACCAAGAGTAGTACTTGATTATTAACTAAACTCTACAGTTAATTTGGACGTCTCTAGTTTTCCCCTAACGTCCTTTCTCTGTTCCAGAATCTTGTCCTGGATACCACATTACATTTGTTCATCGTGTCTAAGACACCTTTGATCTATGACCATTTCTCTGACATGTTTTTGATGACCTTAACAGTTTCACGGAGTGCAGGTCAGTCTGTTGTAGAATGCTCCTCATTTGAAATTTGTCTGATGGTTTTGCATAATTAGACTGCCTATGGGTTTTTGAAAGACTGCAGAGGTGAACCATTATTTGGGGTCGCACAGTTAGATATAACTGAGCGACTAACACATCCGCTATCAACGTGGCTTGTCACTGTTGAGCTTTACCTCCATCACCTGGTGGAGATAATGTTGGCCAGATTTTTCCATTGTCAAGTCCTCTTTTTTCCCCCTTTTCCATATTTTTAGAAGCACATCACTAGGCATTGATCATAGCGTTGTTTGAAGGTTAAATGAGATGATAAAGCTCTTAGCACAGAGCACGGTGCTTAGAAAACCCTCATTAAATGTGACTGTCGTTGTTGCTTTTGCTCTCGTGGTCCCCTTAAGTACTTAAAAATCTTTACAGCATCTTCCTTGTAGTTATATCGTTCTCAGTCATCTATTGATGTTGATCAGAAAGTAAAAATAAGAGTGCTCACAAACTTCTCAAGTGAGACGGCTGTACTCAAAGGCACTCTAGGATGGGGAGTATGAGAAGTCACTTGAGCGTTGCCGCTGCAAGGTTTTGCTAAATTGGGACCATCAGCATCTGGTCCTATTTCAAGGGTTGGCATCAGTCATCAAGGATGAGCACGGAGATGACAGTGAAGTGGGTGGGGGGTGGCTGACAAGTCTTGGGCATGAAAGAAAAATGGAAAGTAATTTAGGAGCTGTTCCTCCATTATGGTGTGACCCCCCTTTTCTTCTCCTGCTCTGTGGTCCAATTTAATCGCTTTCAGGTAGAATTCTCAGTTCTTAGTGTCTTCAGCACTTCTCTATGAAATGAGGGCCTTGTTCTATGACCTGAGCCGCTTCAAAACCCTTGCAGTTGTTGCTCGAGGTATTCGCTGAGCCTGGATAATAGAGCTTGGAGTCCTGTGTAACCATTTCTGTTGGAATAAATAAGAACAGCTGGTCTCTTGTACAGATAGTGTTTGGCATGAATTTTTTATTTAAGTCTCTCCATGTATCTAGTAAACAGTAAGCAGTATTCGAACACTGCTTAAAGCCTCCCAAGTCTCCTTCCAATAAATTTCCTTCACTCCTCCCCATTTAAAAGTTCAGGGTGTGAGGCAGGGTTAATGTACCAGAAAAGGAATGCTAGGAAAGTATTTTCTGAGCAAGAGAAAATAAGGTTCCTCTTCTATGTATTCTTTCCCATTTGACCTTCAGCTTCTCTCTTAGATAGCACATTTTTTTTGGACTGTTTCTTGGGAAAGCAAGATTTATGCAGACATTCTTTTACTGGTGTGTATGTACTAAGTGAAGAGAGACATATTCGTGTTAAAATGGAACCTTCTGTCCCTGTGTTCTTCAAGGGGAGAAGATTTACATCTGCATTAAGGGTGGATGGTGAACTGTTCACTTGGTATTCTTTAAATGACTAGCCAGCAAATTGTTTTCCATTTGCCTTTGTGAATTTCGGCCTTAAGATGCTTGAGACTGAAAAGCCTTTCCTGTCCTACAGAGAACCCAGCATGCCCTTGAAGGACACTCATGGCATCATTCATTTATTCTGTTGTCTTTGTTATTCACAGTAGAAGGAGATTTTTTTATTTAAATCTGCCAAATTAATGTTGGGTGTCTAAAGGAGTGTAAACTATGATGTTATATTGTTTATAGTCTTGCTCGTATTGTTTTTTCAAGCAAACAGTGAGTTCCCTGTCCTGGAGGCTGGGAGAATACAAGTGAAGATAAGATAGGATCTGCTTCACTGTATCAAGTGATAACCTTTAGGGGCTCTAGGAGATATTTAATGATTTTTATTATTCTTTTAAGACTTTGCAGGACTTTCATGGTCATCAGGGTTGCTCTGTGACTTTTTGGATGAAGTTGGGAAATCGCCATGGGGTTTGCTTTTATCCCTTTCTTCGTACCTTAGTGGGAACCTGCACGGTTCCATTTTGGAGGGGCCTGATGGAGAGACCCCCTGACCTACATCAGGCATGTAGTATGAGCAAGAAGCAAACTCCCATTATCACACATCAGTAGAATGTGGGATGGTGTGTTCCTGCGGTATCATCCGCCTGTCCTGACTAATGCAGTCGACCTCCCGATCTCTTTAGAGTCACCAGAATTAAGGCCTAGGCGTTTGAGCTGTTGAGGGGATATTCACAGCTGTGATGGCAGCAGGGGTGGAAGTCTGTACCCGTGGTTGTTACTGTAACACAGGACCTGGGTAGGCTGCTTATACTCTGAGAGGTGTGACCTACACTTCAGTGTGTTGTTAATATTTCTTCATGGAGATTACATCCCTTTTCACCTGCATGTCCGCTTCTCAACAAAGGTCTTTACATAATGGAGAGTAATTCTAAAAAAAGGAAAAATCAATGTGCGCATACAAAGACACACACACACACACACACACACACACACACACACACAACACACACACACACACACACACACACACACACACTAGCTTACCCTCCCTAGAGTCACATGAGAGATTTTAATGCCAAACTACTGGTTGAGTGCCACACACACACAACACACACACACACGCTACTGGTTGAGTGCCACACACACACAACACACACACACACACACACACACACACACACACACTAGCTTACCCTCCCAAGAGTCACATGAGAGATTTTAATTCCAAACTACTGGTTGAGTGCCACACACACACAACACACACACACACACACACACACACACACACACACACGCTACTGGTTGAGTGCCACACACACACAACACA